>NSJW01000448.1:0-600000 GCA_019955255.1 Castanospermum australe
ACACTGGACAACTTCAGAAAATGTCTATTTATCCTCCCTAAATCCCATTCCCACTGTGTTACTCTTCTTCAAAGTGGAAAAAAAAAATATCCGAATCCATCATCAGTTTGTCGAGTGTTGCATTAGCACATATAATTGTCGTACAATGCATCTTACTGTAAGGTTGAAATTACAAAAAGCTTTACAAAATAATTGACATAGCCAGAGCTTGAGTTGGAATATAAAAATTGCACATACCTCTGACTTCAAGGAATTCAAATCCCATCTTCAAAAGGTGCACCACCATCACCTGAAACCTCCATAAACCACAACTGCCATAACCCAACAGCAGGGTTTCTCGTTGAAAGCTCACTTTTCGGTTCATCATCTCTGCTATTTTAAAACCGAAAATCTCTAAATTTGCGATCAAGCAGTAAAAACATATAATTGAATTGTAATATGCCATACTAATTTGTAATACCCCAACCATCACCCAAGCACCCAAAATACCAAAAAAAAAAAGAATAAAAAAAGAAAAAGAATAAGGGAGAAAGTATCCACACAAGAGAAGAGCTAGTGCAGAGTAAGGTTAAAGAGGAAACTCTGACAGTTGTTTCTTGTTAATAGAAAAGAAAAGAAAAATTGAACAGATACACATAAGAAATTGAAACTGGCAAAATTCACATAAAAGAATTAACGTTGTATAGGTGAGGAGCGAGTAGGTTGGGAGAGTTATCTCATTCACCTTACTGTTGGTCTTATTCTCTACTACACAGTCCTTTTCAAACACATCAGCTATGAAATCTTACAATTTCTTTCACAGAAACCGTAAGGAAAAATGAAAAAATTTTCAGACCTGGTTTGTGGTCTGAGACAAACAGCTACCTCTTCTGGTGGACCAAAATAGGATGACTCTGATGATTAACCAAACCTTTAGAAACTGAAAATATAGTTGGAGGCTTTCGCAGGGGTGCAAGATTCGAGTGCCTACAGAACCAACGATGACTACGACTTACCCTACTGAAATCCAGAAAAAAACATGAACAAAATTATAGAGAGCATCGGCTGAGACAATGAGAAACGAAGTCGTGAAATAGCAGATGAGGGCTGCCTTCACTTGAGAAAATCTCAGGAAGAGAAAAAAAAAGAAACGAATACCTTCCCTTCTCACCTTTGCATAATCAAAGGCGATGGATTCGAAATAGAGTTCTTGGGCATCCCTCGAAGTTGATGGATCCGGAGAGAATTCAGAGCTGAAAGAAGGCAAAAGTTCAAAATTCAAATGCACAATGACAGAAATCTGAAACAGCCAAAGAAAATAAAAAACAAAAAGACAAGCCACGTGTATGTTTGTGAGTTAGACACGCTGAAACTCATAGAGCGAGTATCGTCGGAGAAAGCCTCACTCGCAAAGAATGAGGCCTCTCTTTTAATAGATAGAGTAGATTGTTCAATAAGTGTGAATAGTTGTGTTATTTTTTTTATAGATGCGTTTATTCTATTATTTTATAAATTAAAATGGATAAGTTATAACTCAGAGTAAGCTGCGAGAAAAAAAGGAGATGGATGTGAAGATTTGCCCTGTAAGTAAAATAGGAAAATAATTTACCCGATTCTGTCCTCTTATTGTTCCTTTAATTCTTCTAACTGGGAGTTGACATGCATATTGAATACAACAGATAGATAATAAAAAATACACTCAGCAGAACTGCATAAAAGTTTCAAGAAGCTGATTCTATTCTATGATTTTATTGAACAAATAGCTATGGAATAGACATGTATGGGCGTGGAAATCAAATATCTGCATTCTTCTGCAGAATCACCACCAGGCCCCCTAACCTAATCAGGAAAAGAGCATCGAAAATTGAGGGCAGAACTATATTAAAATGTACATTTCGAACTCAACCTAAGAGCAGTCCACAAAAATGGAACACAATGCTAGATCACAAATTACAATGGGCATGTTTCTAAGACTTCTATGTCACCTGGCACAACCTCACCAGGAGCTAGCATGATGGCGGTTGAAGTTGCTTAAGCCGCCGTACAACCTGTGTTTCATTGAAGGTCTGGTAGAGAGAGAGTCAACCGTACACACAACCGCCAAGTGTAGGACCTCTACCAAATCATCTCCGGGTCCTGCATCCCACAACCCAGCAGTGAGAACTCCTTTGCCCGGCCTTGACGCAGTAGCATGCATGCCCATGCTACTATGTTGAAACCATTCCCGTAAGAATAAATGATGGATCCAATGCCTTCTTGTCTGAGAGCAACTCTAGAAGTACCACACCATAGCTATACACATCAGCTTATCAGAAACACGGCATGTCATGGCATATTCAGGAGCAACATAGCCAAATGTTCCTGCTACACCAGTGGTAGCATGGGTTTCTGAAGTTCCAGAAGTCGAGCCAATCCAAAGTCAGATAGATAAGCATTAAAATCATCATCCAACAAGATATTGCTGGGCTTGACATCGCGATGAAGGACACGTGGTACACACTGATCATGGCAGGTAGGCGAGTGCACGTGCTATGTCCAATGCAATCTTGTGAAGGATTCTCCAGTCCATAGCCCTTGTGGACCTCCCTGGATAAACTTCTCCAGATTACCACCTGGCAAATAATTGTATATGAGAAACATCTCCGTCTCACTAGCATGATAACCAATTAGAGTGACAAGATTTGGATGATGAAGCCTTCCAAGGGTCTTGATTTCTGAGTGGAATTGTTGAAACCCTTGTAATCGTCCAACTGCCAGACGTTTATTGCCACTAAGTTTCCGGGTGATATCTCTGCCTTATAGGTTGCCCCAAATCCTCCATTCCCAATGCAGTTGCTTGCATTGAAATTTCCAGTGCAAGGACAACATTTTCAAATGTCAATGGAACCCAATATCAGTAAAGACAATAACTTCTTTCCTTGTAGACCCAGTTACCTTGGACCTTGGGTTCCACTTCCGTGTGTAAAAGAATAGGACAATTAGGGCTATAAGAACAGAAACAATGGCTGATGCAGAAGTTATAGATGCTATTTCAATCGAATTCAAACCATTCCCACTCATTTTGCCACTAGCATCTGGTTGTGCAGGAGGATAAGAATTAGAACCATCAGCCTGCCCTTGTTGATCTGCTGATGGCACAGTCAGAGAGAAACTCCACGGCAAGAACGTAGAAATGGATTCCCAACAGCACTGCTGCATTTTATCAAGTTACTATTTGATGGCAAGGATCCAGATAAGTTATTGAAAGCACATTAAATGCCGAGAGCGAAGTGATATTTGCCAAACCAGAAGGAATATGTCCCAGATAGTTTGTTGTTATTCAGCAAAACATCAGTCAGATTCCTCATGTTCTCAATAGCCTTTGGAATCTCACCAGTAAGAGAGTTTGATGAAAGGTCCAAGACTTCTAAAGAGTTCAACTGCCCCAGCTGGTAGGAATGGAGCCAGATAAGTTATTACTGGCCAAAGAGAGAAACTTCAGATCCTTCATCTGGCCAAGGCTGGAGGGAATCTGACCTTGAAACTGATTCCAACTGAGGTTCAGTGCAACAAGAGAGACCAAGTCCCTAAACCAAGGGAATTGATCTGCAATCTGATTTCCAGATGCATCCAAAAATTTCAATGACCTACACATTTACCAACTCGGAAGGAATCTGACCAGATAACCTATTATAACTGACATTTAAAAGCAATGCATCTAATTCATCACATTTTCAAATAAAATTAGTAGGAAATGGTCCAGTAAGCTTGTTTTCTCCAGAAGAAATGTTAAACAGTTTCCTTCCCCAATCTGTCCATGCTATTGGCAATGACTGCATGCCAGTAAAGTTTTTTGCCCAAAGTTGTGAAAACTGAAGGACCAACTCTCCCAGTGATGGCAAAAGGGTTCTTTGAGACCTTGATGCAAAAAGGATACATATGGAAGGGACGCGGTGTCAGTTTCGACAGATTTCCATCCAGGAAGGAACTGAGGGACAAGCGTTATTAGAAAATTCAGGATTGAACCAGATAAGATGTTCCCACTAACATCAAACACAGTCATACAAGGAACGGGAAGTCCTTCAGAAAGCTTGCCAGTAAGGTTGTTTGAGCTCAAAATCAGAAATTGCAGCTTTTAGTCACTAAAGCTGATTGGAAATTCCCCAGTGAAAATAAATTTTGAGCCAAATTGACCATCTCTAAGCTATCACAAGCACCCAACTGCTTGGAAAACTGCCTTCCAGAGTTGCCTTGGAGCCCATAACATTCTCAGCTTTGGCAGGGATGTAATTTCCACAGGCAGCGCACCTTGAAAATAATTCAATTCATCATTTATAGAAATCAATGATCCACCGAAGAGTCCCTTGCTGTCCTGTTGGCATCTCCGAGCGGATTGAAAAGATTTGATAGCACAAGAACAGACAACTCTGAACAATTGCCAAGCTCACGAGGGTACTGACCACTGAGAGTATTCCATGAAACATCCAACACTTCAAGGTGCTTAAGATTACCAAGTTCAGCCGGAATAACCTCTTCCAACAAATTTGAATACAGCAAAAGTGTCCTTAATTGACTACAATCCCCAAACTGCCTGGAATTCCATGAATTGTCGAGCTTCGAATCTTGGGCGATGTTGGTGCTAAGATCCGGGTCATGAACTTCGATTCTCCCCGTGTCCAGGTTCCTTTCTCTCTCCCCTCAAATAGTTAAAATGCTTTGCTGAATTTTTCTGGGCATTCCGTTTTTCTTCCAATTTTGTCTTCAATTTCCGTTTTTTTCTAAATTGTGCTTCTGATCTTGTACTTGAACTTCCTGGAAATCTTTGTATTGTTAGAACTTTCCCAATTTAGCTTAGCTCACATTTTGCTTACGAATTAAGCTCAAGTAATCTTGGTAGATTTCACTTTCATATGGATATGGGTTCTGGTTTCTCTCTCTGCAAAACCTCTGGAGAATGTCTGTGGCGGAGGAGGGGAAGGGGAAGGGAAAGGGGTCTGTAACTGCGAATTCTACTGCCTATCTGCTTTTTTTTTTTTTGGTGCTTGCTTTGTTTTCTTTTGTTTTATCCACGGCTAGTTAACGTGCGCGGGTGAGAAGGTGTACCAGTTCAGTATCGCTGCCTTTTTTTTGTTTTAACATTTTTGCAGTTTCTGCTGTTGGGATATTAATTAATAAGAAGAAAATAATTAATTTTTATAATTTTATTTAATTTAAATTTTAATTCATATAATTTTTTTAAATATTAATTTTTATAACTTTATTTATTTAAAATTTTATTTTTATTATTAAAATATTAAATTTTAGATTTTTTATTTATTTAAATTTTAATTTTAATAATTTTTATTTTTATAAAAAATTAATTCTTATAATTTTTAATAAAAATTAAAATTTAAATAAATAAAACTATAAAAATTAATATTTAAATAAAAAAATTATAAGAATTAATTATTTATTGTAACCTAACTAATATTCTAACGGCGTTCTGCTTCTTCCAGAAAACATCCACCCATTCGATCTAATTCCTATTCTCATCTCATCTGATTTGATGCATTTTCTTTTCTTCCATTTCGTACATTTTTGCAGTTTCTGCTGCATCACCCATCCTCGGTGTGTCCTTTTCCACTTGTGTTTTCGGCTTGGTTAGGTTTTTTCTGTGCATGCTGTCTTTTTGTGTATGGTGCTCCTTTCTGAATGGAATTCTGTTTGTGTGGGGTTTTTGGATCTTATCCTTGGTTTTTTACATTTTTTACCTTTTTATTATCTAGATTTTCTCTCATATCATCTGCTGATACACGTATAAGGAGGTTTTTAAGTTATATTTCTTATATTTTGATTTTACACTATATCTTTTATTTTTCTAAATCACGGCAAGAGTGTATGGAATATAGCACTTATACTAATATACTATAATTCACCTTTTCTCTCTTAATTATTACAAATATTAATATGCCCAAAAATTCAAATTCTAGGTTTCTATCAAGTGCTTTCTTTTCACGCCCCCCAATAGCCTCACTGCTATGTGCTAGAACTTTTTTTTACCTTATTTTTTGGACTTCTTTTTTTTTTTTCCTTTTTTATTTGGTCATTCCTGCAGTGAAATCCTTGGATTAACATTTTGTGTTAAAAATGTATACTAATTAAATAGGGATGGGATGGCATACGAGGAAGACCGTGGAATTAGGTAATGGTAAATTGATTGTTAATTAGGAAGTGCGTAAAAAAAATGATAAAGTTGCTACTTGTTAGGTTCCACCGGAAGCCAAATCCAGGTAATTTTTCAATTATTACGATAAGTTTTTTAAATTTTGCTTGTTTAGATTAACTTGTTTTGTTTAAAAAAAATTATAATTAAAATGACATTGAGAGAGCTTTTGACTAAAAGTTATTTTTATGTAAAAGTTGGAATTAACCAAAAACGAAGCTTACAAATGTCAGATGCTGTTTCCTTTTTTTAGGCCAAGGAAAGTTTTGGCCATGTGAGTCCCCTGTATGTGGGGCAAATGGGGCTTTTGGTGCTTTCTTAATTGCTAGAAGTTACTGTGTTCTTCTTCATCACCCTCTTCTGTATTGTAGTGACCATTTCTATCATTAAGCTCTGTTCTGGCAATAGATTACTGACCATGAGCTCAACTGGTACAGGTCTCGGTGGATTGTGTCATAGTGATTAGTCCAAGAAAGCAATCTGTGACTTCCAAGCAATGTGGAATCGATGGTTTGAATGTATAATGAGAGGGATAGTCTTCTCATCCCGTTGGCAGCATCAATGTCCTTATTTCTCACTCAGTTTCTCACTTGAATCTCAATTCTTCGTGTAAGTAAGAAATGAAAGGGAAAAGAGGGATTGAAAAATTGGATGTGGGGTATTAGAAGAGTGAGTTTGGAGTGGTGACCAAAAGAAACTTACACGATATTGCTTAACTGCAAAGCCATGGGGGAAGATTTTGGAAGAGATATCAAATTAACATATTAAATATCTTCTCAAAGAATTTTGCAGAATTCTTCCAGTTTGTTACTCCACTAATTCACTTGGAAGACAAAAACTAGCGGACAGCTTGTAAACTGTAAAGTACAATCCAATGAGTGGCTGAGGTATTCATGGACTTTTTATTTTGTAAAATGATGATATGGAGGTCTAAATCTATCTAAACTGTTCATCATTAATCTATTTTTACGATGAAAATTACTTAAAAAGTTAAATTATTTTAATAATATAATAATATATTATTGAACAATAATGTAAAATTTTTATATTAGTAGATTAAAATTAAACTTTTATCAAAATCATATTATCAAACCTCTCAAATATTGTAGAGCAAGGAAATGACGGGAGAAAATTGAGAAGAAGAAATAGGATGTGTTTGAATTATAGTTTGTAAATTTGATTTTAGATTAATTTAATTTTGTTAAAAAATGAGTTTGAATGATTGTGATTTATATTTAAAATTTTTTATTTAAAAAGTAATTTTGATAGAATTTATATTTTTTAAATATTATGTATTAAAATTATTTTTAAATATATAATTATCATGAAGGATATGAGTTTTATGTTTATTTTATTTAATTTAATAATATAATAATTTATAAATAAATAACAAAATGCCTAAATAAAAAATTTACTACCTGTAAAAAATTTTTGCGACATTATCATATTTTAAATTAATTTATATAACATACAAATAAGAAATATTATTTATAATATATAAATATAATTTTAAAACATAACTAAATTATTATTCTACACTGCATGTTCTCTATAAATATTATATTTGGCTAGATTTTGTTACAATCAATTTTATTTAAATTTTATCTATATAAACAAATCTATCTCATACTCTCTTCTTATTCTGTGTTGAAAAATCTTTTTAAAAGAGTAATGACCTCCACAGTCTCACTATTCTTCTTTTTTTGAAAAAAAAAAAAAAAGCACTCTCTTTCTTCTCTCGTCGACAGCCATGGCATTTCAGCGGCATACTTTGCTCTTTTTTATGATTTGTGACTATTTTGATTTTTCAATTTTCGTTGTTCATTTGCTATCCTCTGTTAACTTCGAACCCTCTGCATCATTTCCTCAATTTGAAGGCAATGTCTAATTGTTTAAACAGAAGCTGCAAGTGAAGAAAAAAAAGAGGGGTAGAGTGGGAAGATGGTGAGAAGATGGTACTTTGACTCTTGGGAACAAACGCAGAAGCTTGGATTTCTTGCTTCTAATTAGACTCCCGTTTGAGTCCCAACTCCTGTTTGAAATGTTTGAACGCAGTGTAAACCAAGCAAGTTCCGAAATAAGTAAACGCTGGTTTAACTGTGCAATCGTGCGTTTAAGTTGAACCAACGCGAAACCAAACACGCACATACTCAAGTTGTAGGTCACGTATTGGTGCACTGGGAATGCAAACTGTTGTTCCATACAGAAGAAGGGGATGAAAAATCACACCAACATGTTATTTATATATCCCACATTTTATTAGCATTAAAAAGCATTCCATAATCCATTAGTTGCATAATACAACTGAAGCATAATTTGATTATCCATCCATGGAGGAAGGTGAACATGAGGAGAGAGTAATAGTAGAGCAAGAGTTGCATGCACTATTAAATTGAATACTCTAATAAATATTATTATATAAGTACATTAAATGCTATTGTCATATTTTATTCTTTTAAAATTTTAAAATAAATAAATATTAACTCAATTTACATGAAATTATTTTTAATAAAAAAATTAAATAATTTTGAAAATAATTTAAAATATATACAAATAAGAAAGACATCCATTTTAACAGGATTGATAACTAGTTTATAAAAAAGAAGTTAATTAGAAGAGAGAAAAATAATCACCTTGAAGGAAGACCTTGAAGATGATAACGACTCACCAGTTCTCTCGAACTTTGGTTAGAGAGGAAGATGGAAATTTCCTTTTTCTTAGGGTAGTTGTATATCTTTGTCTACGAGGAGCATCCGAAAAAAAATGGATTTTCTTTGGCTAGAAAATTTGATTTTGTCGTTATTGCTACTCTCTGTGTTTTAACTATGATATCACTTCTATTGGTTCTTTTTTTAGTTTCTATATTTTTTTAAAAAAATTTCTGACCAAATTAAAATTTGATTTTCAATTCTTGGAAACTAAATCTAAAATAAAATTATAGTTTTTGACAAATTCTTTATTAAAAAATTAATAAACAGATCTATCACCCAGGGCGCTGCATAGAAAGTAGAAACAAACCAGAAAGGCTGAAACCCTATCTCCGTTACCGTTTCGGAAACTCATTTGTGCAGGTGTTGGTTGTACAGAAGAGTTCGAGTTTCAGAGTGAGAGCAGAGCTATGTCTCTGAATCTTCGTCAGAAGCAAACGGGTAATTCTCCATCAAGATTCATTCTTTCCTTGCTTTGAATCTCTATTCTAGTTTCTGGAATTTCAATTTCATGAAATTGTTCTGAAAATCTTCATTCTTTGGATATTCCGATCTGTTCTTGTTCAGAATGCATCACCCGCATGTTGAATCTCAACCAGCCCATTAACGTAACGGGCACTGCTAACGAAGAGGTGTACAAGATCTTGATCTACGACAAGTTCTGCCAAAACATACTTTCCCCATTGATCCATGTCAAGGACCTCCGCAAACATGGCGTCACCCTTTACTTTCTCATCGACAAGGACCGAAAACCGGTCCATGATGTCCCTGCTGTCTATTTTGTTCAGCCTAGTCAATCTAATGTCCAGCGAATCGTTGCTGATGCCTCCCGTTCTCTCTATCACAGCTTTCACCTCAATTTCTCAACCTCCATTCCTCGCCCGCTCCTCGAAGATCTTGCATCTGGGACCTTGAATTCAGATTCAATTCATCGGATATCCAAGGTGCATGATCAGTACTTGGAGTTTGTCACGCTGGAAGATAACTTATTTTCCTTGGCCCAGAAGTCTAGCTATGCTCAGCTGAATGACCCATCAGCTGGGGATCGTGAAATTGAGGAGATAGTGGAGAAGATTGTTAATGGGTTGTTTTGTGTTTTGGCTACTCTGGCTGTTGTGCCAATCATAAGGTGTCCGCGAGGAGGTCCTGCTGAATTGGTTGCAGCTGCATTGGATCAGAGATTGCGAGACCATTTGTTGTCGAAGAACAATTTGTTCACCGAGGGTGGTAATTTTGTTAGCTCCTTTCAGCGTCCAGTTTTGTGTATATTTGACAGAAATTTTGAGTTGCCAGTTGCAATACAGCATGACTTTCGTTATCGTCCGCTTGTTCATGATGTTCTTGGGTTGAAGCTGAATAGGTTGAGTGTGCAGGGAGAAAAAGGTGCGATGAGATCATATGAATTGGATAGTTCTGACGCATTTTGGGTTGCAAATGGGTCACTGGAATTTCCTGAAGTTGCAGTGGAGATTGAGACCCAACTGAATAAATATAAGAAAGATGTAGATGAGGTAAATAAGAGGACCGGGGGAACGCATGGTGCAGAGTTTGATGGCACAGACTTGATTGGTAACACAAAGCATCTGATGAATGCTGTGAACTCCCTGCCTGAGCTGACTGAAAGGAAGCAGGTGATTGATAAGCACACAAACATTGCTACTGTGTTGTTGGGAGAGATCAAGGAGAGGTCACTTGATTCTTATGCAAAAAAGGAGAATGACATGATGATTAGAGGGGGCATTGAACGAAACGAACTTCTTGGTGTGCTCAAAGGGAAGGGAACAAAGATGGATAAGCTTCGCTTTGCCATCATATATCTTATTTCTTCTGAAAGCATTAATCAGTCAGAAGTGGAAGCTGTGGAAGCGGCACTAAGAGAGTCCGAGGTTGATACTGCTGCTTTTCCAGTACGTAAAAAAGATAAAGTCATTGAATGTTTCGTTGGCATCAGGCGAATTCTGCTAGCAGAAGTAATATTGTTGACTGGGCTGAGAAACTCTATGGACAGTCAATTAGTGCAGTGACAGCGGGTGTCAAAAATCTTTTATCAAATGACAGGCAGCTAGCATTGACAAGGACAGTTGAAGCCTTGATGGAAGGGAGGCCAAATCCTGAAATAGATTCATACCTTGCATTTGATCCTCGTGCTCCTAAGTCTGGTTCAGGAACAAGTGGTAGTCATTTGAAAGGACCATTTAAGGAAGCAATTGTATTCATGATTGGTGGTGGAAATTATGTTGAATATTGCAGTCTGCAAGAGCTTGTACAACATCAGCAGCCTGTCAAGCATGTTATATATGGAACAACAGAAATTCTCACTGGAGTGGACTTTGTAGAGCAGCTTACATTGTTGGGGCAGAAGATGGGTTTGGGTAATGTTGGTTCTGCCTCAACTCAATAGTTCACGTGAATGTATTCACATTTCAGTTTGCCAAATTGTTCTTTAGTACACAAAAGGAAAACTCTCAGACATTGAGGTAACACAGGCAAAGTCAATCTGCTTTTGATGTTCATTGTCTAAAAAGTATGAATGATTTTGTGCTATATAGTGCCTCTTTGATTATAAAGAAAGGGGATTGCTGCTTTCTTTGTAGTTTCCTGTAGAACAGCCGTTTATGTAGTGAAAAGTTTTTCATTGAAAAGCATGATATCTTACCTGTAACACAGCCTTTTATGGTTTATTTTCATTGTAGTGACTAGTGAAAAGTTTCAATCGTTGAAAAGCATTATGTATTAATTAAAGTAAGTGTCTGTGATTGGATGTATTATGATGTTCTTCCAGCCATTTTGAAACATTCTGGTTTAAATCAATCTGTTTGACAGATTAATGAGTTCTACCTGAATCATTAGTATCCAATCAACTCTTTGGTCATGAAGTTATGGCTATTACCAGGCTATTTTTTTCTTGTTTCTAATTTTTCTTTTTCTTGTCACGCTGAACATCAAATCAAAAAGAGTAAATTTCATTAGCAATCTAAGGTGCTATCTTATAAGTCTGACACCTGAGGGAATCATCATCTTGAACAGACAACTAGCTTTGAGGTACAGCAAGCATAAGATAAGATGGTGCTATAAGGACCGGAGTTTTGATTGAATATTTCTTGGTAGTTATAGCATTTTAGATTGACTTAAAGTAGTCAAGGTCTTATTATGCACATGTTGAATGCATTATGGTGAAATCAGAACTGTCTTTTTTTTTTTTTTAAGGATTATTGTCAGTTATGAACTGTTCCATCTATATATTAAGTGGACACTAAACCAAGAAATAAAGGGAAAAGTTCATAATCGACTGTAAGTTTGTATATGAAATGGACAGTAAGATGGCTGTTTCATATGCCGTCATGATACATCTTCTAAGATGCAAGGTGGCTACAGTAGCTCTCTGGTGTTCCCTCATTGATCTTTTATTATTTCACTGTGTCTCTCTGATGCATTATGTAGTTGGAGGAGGATTTTATAGGGCAGGGAGCTTCTCAGGAAGGGTCTTATTAGATGAAAAGTGATAAATGGGAAACAATTTCTTTTAGGATCAACTGAGGATTCCTTCATTAACAAACTTTTCAGATTTACTTCTAAAATATTTCAGGTTTCTCAAATGCTGGATCATAGTGGATAGTCTTGGAACATAAAGACATACTTTTGTCCAAACCATGGTTTGGAGACTTTCGAAAGCCAAACCAAACATGTTATAGGAGAGTGCAATCCTTCTGTTTCACTAATAAAAATTCAAAATGTGTGTATGAACACTGGCGCTCGCACCAGAGGGTTTCTAGATATTATAAAGAAAGGCACTGGCCGGGGATCAAAATGAAGTTTTTCTCAAGTAGACACCAAGTGATGGCATACACCATTAAAGAAACATTCAAAGACATTCACTTTGAAACTGTATTCATTGTTGGTAAAAGGTCCATAATCCCATCATATCATGTACAACAGTGCAAGATCAATCTGCCATCAAGTTTGCTTAGAAAAAATTGCAAAACTTTATATTAACAAATTTCTGATATACAGATTACATACAAGTAACAGAATGGACAATGACAGATTTCCAAATGACCGAGAATTTTCTGTGGTATTTTCAGCCTAGATTAAATTTCCGTTTGCAGAGGTCAATTTACCTAAGAAGAGAGCGATGCTTTATTTTTCAACAATTACGCTAGTGGAAAATATCCTGGACTTACAAACCAAGATGCTTAATATATCCTATCAGCTGAACACAAGTACAAGATTTTTTCTTGAGAAGCTCGCATTTCTCTGACCAACTGCAAGCTATTATTGGATTCAGCCTTTGCGTTGAAGAAAATCAATCCAAATGTCAATTAATTCAATTCTGAATGGAAAAAGTTCAGCTATTACTGTAATTGCATCCAGGTAATGTTTTCCTGCTGTCATCATTCAGCTCCACAACCACCTGCTTCAAGCAAAGTTGCGTCTGTATTAAGCTTGTCCATATGTGCTGGCGGCTGCCAAGTAGATGTGCAATCAGGATGGTGTTAACATCAGTTCAGGATTTGCTTCATGGAACTCTTGAGCAAACTTTTAGGCCCTGTCAACTTGAGTTAGCTGCAACACCTTAATTACTCTGAAAACAAAGTTTGTTCGAGAGAATCAATTTGCCCTAGACAAAACAGCCATTTCTGCACAGATATTTATGATCAGTTCCTTCTCCAATTTAAAGAACCCCCCTCCAAAAAAAGTATGTTCATTCTTATCATAGGTCACTAATATGGTAATGGTAGTGTTTGTTCCAGATACAATCGCATAAAGTACAAGTCACATGCTCCAACCCATTCTAACATCAAGGTCAAAGAGTTGGATCCTGTAGCTTCTCTTTGAAAAGAATAAACCTAGTTGGCAGTAAATTGTTCACTGCCCACCATGTAAAGTTTAATAACTTTGTAGGCACATCCAGATTCTAGATCTTGTCCGTTGGTCTTGTAGCATGCTTCATGGGGCCACTTGAGCTTTCTCCACTGGTAACCGGAAAATAGACTGCACTCGCCATTCTTGGTCCAATGCCGTGACATTCTGCATCTCTAAATTGATGGGAAGTCTGATCTCCTTCAACAATAAGGAAAATTGAGTGACAATTGTTCTTTGCCTCTGCACCAGACTATTATCAATCAGTTGACTAACATAAAAGAATTAGGACTAAGTCATGGTATACATTGGGCTAAATGGTGACATAAAAATATTGCAAAATTTAATATAACAATAACACATACCTCTGTTAGTGTTAAAATTAAATTGCAGTAAAGATTATACATCTCAAAATGGAACCTATATTCTTCTTTATATGCATGAATGTGAGTTTGTTAATTGTACTATCATAACATTTATTTTATATCCATTATTATAGAGAATATTATAATAATATTTTGGAAAATTGCATAGACTCCCTTGAACTTCAACTCATTTTGAAGTAGCCACCGTGAACTTTTAGATCCAAATGAGAGGTCTATAAACTTTCTGAAATATACAAACAGACCCTTCAGTCCACTAATTAAGCAAAAAACGTTCATCACGTGACTTGCATGTGTTGATTGATACATGTGATAATCTCTCATTTGTCTACATTACTTTTTGAAAAATCTCTCGTGTCCAATTCTTTGTCCAAAAGTAAATTTTTTATACTACCTTGTTTGGCACATAAGAGTGTATACAATTAGATTCTTTCCATAGTTACAAAAAAATCAAGGCAAAGTGGAAGTTTTTTCATGGTATGTTCTCTATGCTTCCATTACAGATTCAGACAGCTTGCTGTGTCAAATACCTTATTTACATTTTCACACAATGTAAATCTGAGTGTAAGTGGAATCATCATGATACTCTGAAGAATCAAATATATATTCTAGTAACAGCCAACAATATATCATTGGGTACTCCATGTCAGATTGTCAGTTTACAACGGCTGGGCCACAAAATAATGAAGCAATTCATAATTTAATGACTGGACCTCTTCAACCTCAATAGATTTTCATGATGCTGAATTACAGATTTCCTTCACATTCTTTCACCACTAATGACATTGGTTTAATTTTACTGATATAAATCCCTAGGTAAACAGGGTCTAAGCAAAGGGACGTAAGACAACTTACGAACAATAACACAGTATACAACTCAATAATGCTACTGATACTTGATCACAACAATAACAACAACCAAGCCTTATTCTACTAGATAAATACTTGACCACATACAGTGAAAATAAAAACAGATAATTAATAACGGAGACAGACAATTTGAAAGATCTAATATTTAAGTTAATGCTAAAGTCAAGTGACTAAGCAAATAAACAGAAGTACCAATTAACTTCATAAAAATAAATTACTTCTCTAAAATAAACCATTTGAAGAATTTAATTACGATATGAAACTTTAAGGCCAAATGACAATTTACATCTTGCATTCTTCCCACGTTGGTCCCTCCTTGAGGAGATTTAGGACTCTTGCACTAATCATCGATGCCAAATAATTGAAATGTCAGATCTAAAGAGTTTCAGTTACTAAGCTTAATCAGTTTTAAATTCTACACACTAGGCTTATCAGTTATACATATTTCTCTTTAATTAGTGTCAACCAGTGTTGTTAGAATCGCACGATTCGCGATTCGAATCGTGCGATTCGATTCGATTCGTGCTGCCCACGATTCGAATCGGAAGCTGAATCGTGTCCGGCTTTGAATAGTGCTGGAATCGCTTGAATCGGTGCGATTCTGTATCGCCGATTCGAATCGCCGTCTTCTGCGATTCATTTCGTCGTTTTTTTTTTTTTTTTTTTGCAAAATCAGACGTTTCCTGTCTCTCTGCTCGTTTTGTTTTTCTCTCTGCTCACACGCAAACTCTCTGCTCCTTTCGTTTTCCTCCCAGAACACACGCAAACTCTCTATTTCTTTCGTAAACGGACGCAGATTTTTGCAGAACGTCCGATTCCGTGCGGTTCTCTCTCTGCTCCTTTCGTTTTTCTCTCATAACGCACGCAGATTCTGCAGAATGTCTGATTCCGTGCGGTTCTCTCTCTGCTCCTTTTGTTTTTCTCTCAGAACGCACAACACTGGTTCTCTCTCAGTCTCACGCACGACGCAGCAGTGCTCTCAGAACGCATGACGCAGAGGAACTGGTTCTCTCTGCGTCCAGTGCGTGCTCTCTGTGTCCAATGCTCTCTGCGTCCAGTGCCTCTCTGCTTCCAGTGTCTCTGCAGGTTTCATGTTTCCCTGTTTTCAGTGCTTCAAAACAGAGCATTTGTTTGGTTTTCACAGCTTCTTCATGCCTCTGTTTCATTGGTTCAAAACTGAGTGGCTGAGTGGGTGTTGAAATTTCATTGGCATCAATATGAAATGGTTTTTGTTTATTGAAGATTTGAAATTATGGCTTATAAGCTTACTTATGACTAATGAGTAATGACTTACAATTTAAGTATGTATTTGAGACTTTTGAGCAATATGTTCATGTTCTAGTATAGAATTATGTGTATTTAAGTATTTTAGTAATGTGTTTCTGAATTGTACGATACGTTACGATTCACGATTTACGATTCAAAAATTGAAAAAACGATTCACGATTTGACAACTATGGTGTCAACTGCTAAGCAACTTTTTTGAAATTACACTCAACTTCTAAATATTGTAGAGATAATTTCAGAAAAGGCTATGACTGATAGAGGAAGAAATACTGTGAGTAAACTAACTCAACTTTGTGAAGTTATATCTTCTAGACACGTTAACAGTGCCCCTCATGGACCATTCCATGGTAGAAAGACTATTTATGTAGGTAGAAATATGCAAAGCCAACGTCATTTGCATAATTGGTCCAATGAATCCACAAACCTTAAAATATTGTTGCTAATAATGAATCCTACTTTAGATTCAATCACAGTGTCTTGTATGTTATATTAACAAAATAAATCAGCCTCTAAAACACTGATTCACATCATGTTTCCTTTTTTGCATTCTTTTCATTATATGAAGTTTAGCACTGGATTAACAAGTACTACGTTCTACTAATTTATGAATAAATCCACACATAAGGTCTCATATATATATATATATATATATATATATATATATATATATGTAATAATAGATCTATATCTCATCAAGAAAATTTTATTTGGAAGCAGTTACAAAAGTTATAACGACATACCAATCTTCCAGCCATCCAAAGTTGAAATCACCCATTGCTGAAACTGGCAAATAGATCTATTGGAAGAAACATGAAGTAAGTTATGAGATCTATCACAGTAGCATTTAAGCTACAAATTCACAAAGATATATTATAACCATCCAAGAATAACAGAAAACTACCACTTTTGGTTACCTCTGAAACTTTGCCAGAGGACACACTATTTCTTCCATGTCAAACTAACACTTCGATCAATATCTGCTTATCCAGTCAAGCTAATTTTTCTATCTTACAATAATAACACGATTGAACGTCAGCACATCTAACAATGGCGGTATCTGATATACATTGCTGAATGAAGTCCACATATGAAGCCTTTCTAAAACAGCAAAATTTTCATTCGCATTTGGAAGAATCTACCCAACTATACCCTCTTTGCTTCTTGACATTCTTTTTTTCCATCAATACTCTCACTTGCTCAGCATCATCCCATTGTCCTAAATTGGCATACATATTATATAACAACACATAAGGAGCTGAACTTTCTGGTTCAAGTCTGATTAAAGCTTCAGCTGCCACTTGGGCCAATTCTACATTATTATGCACTCTACAAGCACCTAGTAATGCACCCCACACAGCCTTATCTGGTTTAAATGGCATGCTATTTATCAAATCCATAGCTTCCTGAAGCTTCCCCTGCCGTCCCAAAATGTCCACAAGGGAGGCAAAATGCTCAACCCGTGGCTCAATACCATAGTCATTAATCATGGACTTGAATTGCCTCCTCCCTTCTTCAACTAATCCCGCATGGGCACATGCATGCAAAACTGAAATAAAGGTTATATAGGTAGGGTGAATTTTAAGCCTCTTCATCAGTTTGAAAAGTTCTAGAGCCTCTGCAGCCAAGCCATGAGATGCATAGCCTCCAATCATTGCATTCCAAGAGATCACATCTTTATAAAGTTTCATCTCATTAAATACAGTGCATGCCTCAACTATTGCCCCACATCTCGAGTACATGGTAATGAGGGAATTATTTATTGGCATGTCTGGAAGAACAGTCTTTATGACAAGCTGATGTATCTGCTTACCAAGGTAAAGATCCACCAACCCAGTACACACACTGAGGACTGAAGATAAAGTGTGTCTATCTGGTCTCTCTCCCTCAAGTTGCATCTGAGAAAAGAGCTTGATGGCACCCTTATAGTTTTCATTCTTCTCGTGGCCAGCTATTACTGAGTTCCATGAGATCAGGTTTTTGTGGGGCATCCTCTCAAAGAAATCTTTTGCAAGCTTTAAATCCCCTATCTGTGCAAATCCAGATATTATTGAATTCCATGACAGTGTATCAGGACTTGGCATTTTACTAAAAAGCTTTGAAGCCTCTTCCATGTCTGACATTTGAACATAGCCACTGATCATGGTATTCCAGGAACAAGTATCTCGCTCCAGCATCCTATCAAAGAGTTCCCTAGCAGAAACAATGTCTCCCGCTTTCACATAGCACATCATCATGGAATTCCACGAGACGACATTTGGCCTGAATCTCCTCTTACCCTCATTTTTTTCATCTTGATGATTTGGGATTCCATCAAAAAGGCGCCGAGCTTCTTCCACTCTCCCTCTTTGGCCATAGCCCGCGATCAGGGTGTTATAAGCATGCACCAAATCTTCTTTCCCATCATCCCCATTACCACATTCAAGCAGAATTGTTGCAGCTGCATTCAATTCACCATTTTTAATAAGTCCCGATATAAGTGCACTAAGAGAGGCAGAGTCACGCTCGGGCATTTTCTTGAAAAAATCAACTGCAGAATCCACGTCACCATTCAACAAAAACCCAGTGATCACAGCATTGGAAGACACAACATTCCGTTCGGGCATGCTCTTAAAGAGGTTCAAAGCCTTGTCCATCTTCCCATTCTTCGCGTAACCGCTGATGACCGTGTTCCAAGAAACGCAATCTCTTTCCGGCATTTCATCAAACAGCTTTATTCCTTCCTCGACATACCGGCTTCCGCGACACGAAACGTAACCCGATATGATCAGATTCCAGGACACGATGTCCCTCTCGGGCATTTCGTCGAACAGGCGGCGTGCCTTCGCCATCTCTCTCCGCTGAACGTACCCACTGATCATCGAGTTCCAAGTCACGGTGTTTCGCTGCTTCATGGAATCAAAAACTGCCTTCGCTTCGCTCAATCTACCAGTTCGAATCAAATGGGATATCTTTTTGTTTGATTGGTACAATAATTGTGGTGTCTTCTCGGTTTTTGTTAGCGAAGCTAAGCCGCGACAGCCGGGAATACAGGGGAGTTGAGGCATGTTCCTCCTACTCAGTCTCGTTACAGCGCCGTACAAGGTTGCCATTGTCGCAACGAAGACGGAGACGACGACGACGACTTGTCGTTGCACCGATTACGGAATCGTTTGGTTCCTTCGCAACTGAACGACCACTGTTATTTCTTTCCCCCTGTAATTTTCTTCAATTTTTGTTTACCATCATCACATTGTTCTTACACTTAAACATTTTGATGTAATAAGCATTGAGACGTTAATATACTATTTCAGTTATAAAAAAAAAAAAAGGATTATTTTATAATGGGATTTTTTTTCAAGTTACCGCAATTTTACTGAATCAGTATCCTGAAAAAAAAAATATCATAGCTGACGTAGCGTTGTTTAAAAAAAAAAAAACCTAAGGCAAAATACCCTACATCGCGTGTTATATTTTTTAATTTAATTATTATTTAAAAATCTCAATAAATTTAATACAATTTTAATTATTGATGCTGCAGGGTGGAGTTAATTTTTGATTCCTATAGGTGACTCCACCTATTTAAATAAGAATTGATCGTTTAAATATTATTTAAAGAGTCAAGATCGGAAAAAACTAGCTTGCACCACAAACACGTCATCTCCTACGTTTAGGGGGCCAAAAAAGATTATCATTTGAATTCTTTTTATGGAATTATCATTTGATTTCCAACTCACATTTCTGGGGAAAAAGATTAATCCATCTAATTAAGATCATCTAAGGTCTTCAATGCACTTCAGAAAGTAAAATGATCAGAAAACCTGAGTCAGAAGAAAAAGTTAAGACTCGTGACAAAAACTAATAATTCTTTAAATTTGAAATTTCCTGTTAGTGTCAACTTGCTTGAAAACCATCCTTTACCACGACATTAAGGGGCTCAAAACACTGCTTAAACTCAATATATAAATGAAACATATGAACCGAAGACAATTGAATAGATGATGCAAATATAAATTAAAAAAAACCACTGAAAATAAGAAAAAAAGAGAATGCAAATATCCAAAACCATCCAAATCAGAGTTCAGCTACTCCAGAATAACACGACAAAGATCCTAGCGTTCCAAGCTTAGCCACCAGTAGAGGCATCGATTTCTCACCATCGTCTCTCTTAAAAATGGCCTGTTACCACTTAATGTCTAATTTTGCTAACAGTAAATTTGATTGCTAATGTTCTGAGTGAACTGACATAAGTAAAATCACAAATTACGCCTTCAACCGACCATAAAACTTCTGCTTCTCCTGAGTGGTCTGGAAGCGGCCATGTCCAAAATTGGACGAGGTGTCAATGAATTTGAGTTTGATTTCTTCAAGCGCCACTCGAGATGTCTGATTGAGCAGTGACTGACGGAGAGTCAGAACCCGCTTTTTCGGTCCAACACAGCATCCCTTGATCAAAATATAATCATCCTTTACCACACCATAATGAGGAAATCCACCCGTAGGAGTAATATCCTTCTCCGTCCTGTCGTTAGCAACAATTAGAGTAAAAATGTAATAATCAGAAAAGGAGATTATACAGAATCTGGCATAAATAATTACGGCACAAAAGAATCTCGAGAGTTGTCACTGCCAAAAAATAACTTACATTTATTTTTGGTAAAATAATTTCTAGATTTCTATTTGATGGTTCAATAAAAAAAATTATAGCAGACCAAGCAATAAGCTCTGGCTCAAGCCTTACTTCTTGAACATTGTGGCTAGTATTTAAGATAACCAATTGGTTGGACTCTAAATTAGCCAAAGATAGCAATTACTCCAAAAGACTAATGCAGAATCATATGGAACTTTCCCTGTTCCTGAGGGTGGATTCATCACCATACCTGTCAAATTCAGTGATGGCAGTATGTGACTCTTGACCTGACTTGCCAACCTTGTAGATCTTTTTATTCACCTCAGTCCGATGATGATATCCATTTTGACCAGCCCTAGCAACTGTGAAAGAAACCCGAGCAGGGTGCCAAGCACCAATACAAGCAACCTTCCTTAGACCTCTGTGCGTCTTGCGTGGAAGGCGAGTGACACCCCAACGAGTTACAACACCTTCGTAACCTTTACCCTTGGTCACACCAATGATGTCTATCATCTCATCCTTCTGGAAAACAGCATCCACTGGGATTTGCTTCTCAAAGAAGCTGTATGCATAGTCCACCTTCTGTGCTACTGTCCCACCATTGACTTGGATCTCTATCAAATGAGCCTTCTTCTGTTTTAGACCCTTCAACTTCCTTATCTTCAGTAAAGAAAACAAAACCATTAGATAAAAACATAGAAAGCAGGCACTTGTAAGTTCAGTAAAAATAAATATCTTAACGTCTAACATGTATGTAACTTGAAATGACAACTTCAAAATTTAAAAATATATATATATACAATTATAAACATAATTGGATTTGCTCTAATGTCATAAACCAAAGGCAAATTTAATTTTCTTAATACGCAAAAATATTTGTCATCATTTACAGTGCTTAGCATACCAAGGCAAGAATGGTAGAACACCATGTTGTGTAGCACATGCACGGAGAGTGCCTCATCAGAGTGACAAGCAAATTGTATAAGCATAATAAAATTGATTACAGGCTAGATTCACAATATTAGAATGCCATTAGATAATATATATATATATATATATATATATATATATATATATATTTCAGTGACATAAGATTTACTGAGTCATGTTTGCATAATGGTACAAACACACATGCCTTGCTATGCCTCATGCAGAGCCTCATTGCATGCCGAAGTCCAACAGTCTAACAAATAACGATGCAGGATTCATGCATAAACCTATTGTAGATTGTTTAAAAAATAACTAACTGAGATCAAATCCAATTACCTGAGTATGAGCCAGAACACGTATGACAGTTGCATATTTTTTCAGTTTCTCAAGCTGTGATTCAATATCTTTCTTTCCTTCCTCAGTTTCGTATTTTTTTGAATACTTGGTAAATGCCTTCTTTTTAGATTTGCACCAGTTCTTGTAGAATCGCCTCTTAACTTCCTCATTTAGATGCTGAGCCCAAACTGTATTCAGTGTGCGAAGGCCACGTGGTGTCTTCACGTATCCCACCACCCCAACAACAATCAATGGAGGAGTTTCAATGATAGTAACAGCTTCACATGTCTCTTTCTTATGAAGCTCTGTAACAACATATAATGTTGTTAGGTACAAAGTGAACAGGGACATATAAAGCAAGGCAAAAAATATATTAACACCCCACAAAATTATTATAAAATGATAATTAAGAAGAATAGTAACACGTGAAATTAACATTTTCTTTTGTTAAGACATTGGCAAATTTTATAGGCATAGATATGTGCACATTAACCATCATTGAATTTGCAAGTTTAGATGATCACAGATTAAAATTACATTCACAAAGAATTGAGAAAAACTATAACCAGTTGGTCCCTTTCACTTAGATCATACAATTTAGAACTTTGATATCTTATACATAAAAAAATGTTCATCTTCACATTCAAAATATTAGAGAAAGCCCATCTAGCCAACTACACTTCATCATACCTCTTATAAACAACCTAAAAAAGACCAATTAGTTGTTGCAGTTTAACATCAATCATTTTGCATATTGAAGCATTTCTTCATTTTTTGTATAAAAATATACCTATACATAAAAATAACCAAATGTTAAAACCATGACTCTCAAGTTTACTAAATTGAAGTTACAGATTTAACCAGGACATGCTGAGTTAAATGCCTGATCATACTATGACAAGTAATGCCAGAAATTGAAAAAATGACAGTGAGGTACATGAGGAAAAATTCCAAAGCAAGCTAAGTGTAAATAACAGTGAGTATCAATTAAGTCAGATCACAAAGACAGACATCCACTAGCATATTTGTCAATCCCGTTTTTGCAATGTTAATGAAATCTACTCAATGCAAACTACTTTCCCATCCCACCTTCAGGCACCTTAACGAAAAAATATGCTTACTTGATCCAGGTTTCTCAACTTCTCTAACAATGTGGGTCATCCCAGCCTTGTAGCCCACAAAGGCAGTCAATCTGCATGGTTTACTAGGATCATCTTTTGGGAAAGCCTTCACTGCAGTAACAAATTAAAAGAGGAGTTAAGGGAAAAAAGAACAGTTCAACAGTAACCAAGCCTTATCCTACTAGGTGGGATTTTACATGGATTGACAGTAAGCATCAGAAAAACTGCAGGACACTTCACTGATGTAATACATTCAACAGCACACACACACACATAAAAGAAGAGCTATTTATGCCCAAAGAAGACATGCTATTTTCTGATTGCAAACGTATTGATCCATGAATGACAGGTATTTCAAAATTAGCCACCAACCATGTGAGTGTCTGTAAAGATGAACAAGAGAAAGAGAGGAATGAATAAGAAAAATATTTTTGAGTGTGTGTTGCTAATCAGCATGCTCTTTTCCATTTTGTTCAAGCTATTTCAAAGAGGGGAGGGAGGCCAGAGTGAGGTGCCCAAAGCCACCATTTATTTGCAACCAACACAAATGCTTACCTTGGGCCAGATGTAGTAAACAAACAACATCGACTTTCAGAGAAATGGTATACCATCTTTTAATGTGTCATAATACAAACAAAATTTAACCAATTCCATCAATGTCTAGAAAAAATAAAGCAACCAACAACTAAATTAAAACTTAGCAGAATTTAATTACATTAAGGAGTATAGATACAGCACCTGGGATCAAGATTTCACAAACATTGCATGCAGTAAAGATATGGATTCTAAAGTCCATTAACCAAAATGGATACAATCATAACTACATTGATTTTGTTTTATTACAGTACTAAATTACTATCATAAATGATAACATCATTTTCTAAAGTATATGAAGAAAATATCTCTCATTAGCAATATCTGCATAAACATAACCCGAGGACTTTAATGCTTATGTACATCAAAGGCTTAGAAAAATAACTGTACACAATTACTTTTGACGTGAGCATATTCAATGAAACATGTATTGCCACAAAATCCAAGATGAAAATTGTAACAGCAATGGGCACAAGAGAAAGTTTTTCATCTGATACAAAGAGTTTACACCGACACATTGGCACACACAAACAACAAATCATTATTACCAACTCCCAAAAGTGATGAAGAAATGCTCCCAAACCAAAGGCCTATGGCAAAATCAATGCCAATTCTCAAGCTCATTTGTGTTCCTTCCCAAAACCCTTTTATAGGATTTTGGCTAGAAGAGCTGTCTCTGAGACTCCAGCCTTGATTTTTATCAGTTCTTTCTGGAAGCAATTTCAATCATCACATGGAAATGGCAATCCCATGATTATGCCCCCACAAATTCACTGGAACCTCAGGTAATTCTTTAATTTGCAAAAACAATAACCCACAAAAACTAGTCTAAACAAGTTAATCTAAGTTTAGACTTTCTTGGTTGAAAGACTTTCAAAATATTCTAAAAATCCTTTCCACAAATCAGTTAAATCTTTCAGCATAGAAAGCTGGATCACCTTTCCCACGATGACGAGAAGCTCGCTTCCTTGGGAGAAAGCCAAGCGAACCATGTCTTGGGTGCTCAAACTTCCGGTGAGACATTTTTTCCTGCTTCAACTAAAAGATCCATTGGACTCTTTAAGAGATTCGTGAACACAAATATCACATAACATAAGCAGAAATCTTTAAGAGCACAGTCAGGACAATCACACACAATTTAAGACCATTTTAAATTATTTCATTAAAGTATTAACAGAAAGCTTCATTGGCATACAGAAAAATCGTTTTTATGATCACATTATTTTTACCATAGCAAAACAGATATTTTGTAGAAGTTAGAAGTTAAGACTTCCAAGATTTCGTAGAAAAATAATGTAATTTTTTTTATATGAAAAACACATAATCGAAACAAGCATGAACCAAAACGACAAGAAAGCTAAGTTATTGACAGATCCATCATAAATTACGAATAAAACTACAAACAAAATGCTGAATATATAATAGTCAAGACCCATCATATCAAATGCCAAGTTTAGCGCATAGATCCAGTCCAGCTACGATAAAACTAAAAACCTAAAATAAAACATTTCCTACATTTTCAGCATATCCACAGCAGCTAAATGCACGTGCATGGTAAACGAATCAAGCGTGAAATACTGAATAGATCGAAGAGACCAGAAAACCCTCAGAGATTGCAGACATACCTGCTGCACGAGATGGAGAAGAAGATCCTCTTAGCGGCGCACTGCTCTGCTCACCCTTTGAGGGTTTTGAGCAAAGCCTCTGCATTTATATAAGGGTTCACAGCGCCGCTCGTGTAATGTTCTACCCTACAAAAATGGGCTTGGGATTCTAAATATGTTCATGGATTAAGAGGTCCAAACATCCGGGCCCAAAAGCATATATGAATTTTTTTTTAGAAAGTACATTTTATTTAGTTATTTATTTATTTATTTATTATTATTATTATTGAGGAAAAGTGCATGCTACATCCCCCATCTCAATGTCCCTCATTATCATCATTCTTTACACACCAACTTACATCTTACATCTCAATGCATCATTTGTTTTTGAATTGAATATCCCAACAATTAAGCACATATATTAAACATCAAAAAAGTTAAATAATAAAAATTTAAATTTTAAGAGAGTAAAATAATAAAAAATAATTTTTATGAAAACAAGTTTAAAAAAATTATATTTAAAGAGATAAAATGTATTTTATCTTATTTTTCCTTCTTGGGTCAAGCCAATTTTTATCAAGTTTAAAAATTAATAGTAGATGTTTGAACTAATAAAATTAGACATGTATCGAATCCATATATCGTAGGTTTGTTTAGATCAAATTCATTGGGTTGACCCGAAAACCCGACTAAACGACCACTCTTGCGTCCTTCGCAAAACAGCGAGTCGAGAGCCACGAAACTCACCGAGTTCGGAAACAAGCCGAGTTTCAGCCATGGATTTCTCGGAGCTCACGGTGGCATGGGGAACCAAATCGTACGATAAGCTTGCCGATATCTGCGACAACCTCATGCTTCAGGTGACTGTCCTTGTTGTACCCAGTTTGCTCATTCTGCAAACCATCACTGGGTTCAACACTCATTGCTTGCCATTCTTCTCCTTCTTCTTCCCCTAAACCAACCAGGCTGCAGCCAAAGGCATTGCTTATCAGGACGAATGGCGCTACGCGATCCATCTTTTGGCTCATATTCATGTTGACGACGTGTAACTTCAATCTCTTCTCGTTGCTTTTTTCTTACATTCCTTTGTTTTCGAATATTGAATTTCTATTTTTCTAGTTATTTGCGACTTTGCGGGTCAATTTTGGATTCATCATGTGCATTTTTCTTAATTAAATATTTTTTTGTAATTTTTTTTAAGGCTTTAGTTGAACTGCGAGCTTCGAAATCCAAAGCCCTTGCTTGCTCATAAATATGAATTTAAAAACCAAAAGAGAAAATGCACATGAAAGGCTTTGGGAGAATTGTATTTATATCTGTGCGAAAAAAATTATTTTATGATCTTTGTGTCAATTCTGACATGTTGGTACTGAAATAATTTCTGTTTTTGCATCGGTCAGTTCTTGTTTTTGGAATTGTGAAGTTTTGATAATAGCAATTTAGGAAGGGCTGGAGTTGTTTTTTTGTTTTGCAATGTTATTGTTCTTTTTGGTTGTCATATTTGCTGTGGTGTTATTGCAGTAATAGTGCTCGGTTTCTTTGGAAATCAATACCTTCTTCAATCAAGGAAAGCCAGCCGGAAGTAACTGCAGCATGGAACGTTGTACAGAAGCTGTGGATACATGACTTTGCTGGAGTGTATGAGGCAATCCGTGGGTTTGACTGGAGTCTGGAGCTCCAAGGCCTAGTTGCTGCTTTTTCAGGCAAGCTTTTAAGATTTCATTCTCTTTTAACAGAGTTATGTTAAGTCATGAGGAAATTTTTGTATCTATACTCCGAATTTTGTAACCATTCTAATTGCAAAGAATTTAGGTTTGATTCTGTTCATTGGAAAAAGAAAAATGACTAGAAGTTCGATTCTATATAGCTTTGAAATTTGAAGTAATAGGGAATGAATCTCATATGATGATGAATATCAAATTCACTATTAAATATGGAAATTCAAACATGAGATAATTCTAATCAAATAGAGAGCTGTCATTTTGTTATCTCACTATCCCTGGCACATTATTGGTATAATACAGTCCATTTAATCTTTGGTGACTGATGAAGTGAACTATGACGTGGACTTAGAAGTAAGTTATGTATGGATAGACTATGTCAAATTGTTGATTTGTCTTTTTCTTGAAGTATGTCATCACAGGAGGTGTGGTTAAAGCAAGCCATGTGATATATTCCTAAAGCAACTGTTAACTAGGAAGAGGCTATGAATTTTAAATGGAAGAAAGTTCGAGTCCAAAATGAGTCATTGACTGAACTTCTCTTTTCCTTTATATATAAAACGGAAGGTATAGAAGAATAATGTAATTTCTTGGGCCAACATGTACCGTAATCTGGAGATATAGGTGCCATGGATATCATGAATCACATAAAATGATAAAATGTACCACTTCCTCAGTAACTTCTGTAAATGTTTTAACAAATAAGTTTCTTATTTTTGGATTGCTCTTAAAATTAGTTTTGAGTTCACAGGTCTTTTCTCCCACTATATTTGTTTCTAAGATGTTTGGTACACGGACAATTGTTATGTTTACATAACTACGTATGAACTTTTTGCAGGACTTTACACAGAAAATATGTTTCAGCTGCTTCTCTCTGCTTATTCTACAAAAAGCATTCAAGATACAGCTTTATATTTGGGAATGAATGAGGATGATGCTACAAATTGTAAGTACATTGTTTCCTTGTTTATCAAACATTGCAAGTCTATTTCTTCTGTTTTAATGCCTCTTGGTTCAGACTTCAGAACCAATGTTGTTGGTTGATCTAATCAAAATTTTACCGAAAACAAACACCCATTAACAACCCACTTTTTGATATATGTGGCCATGATTTGCATATATTGTGGATGCATGAATGCAGACTCAAAAGTTTTCATGGCCCACTTTTAAAGACAAGTAAGCATTATTTCTGGTTGAGAAGATCAAGAATATTGATCTAAGTACCCCTGACCCATACATTGTCCGATCCTTTCTTGACATCAAATCTTTTTTTGTTTTTTTTTTTTTAATTTATAAATGAATAAAGTATATTTCTTAGAGAGAAAAAGAAAAAACAATAGTTTAGGACCTGGGACTTTGTGAAACTCCTTTGAATCTTGAACTAAAGTGTGAATTGTCAAGAGAGGACCTACCCTTGTACACATTCTATATATGTTCGGTAAAAGAGAACTCAAGTCTTCATGTTTTGCTAGTAACTACTGACAAAATATCCGCATAACTAAGCCTTGTCTTGTATACTTCATAGCAACTTTTCAAAATGGCATGTTTGTCAATGGGATAGTCAATAAAATTAGCTTCTAAGATTCATCATACTCAATGCTATGTAATTGAGGCAAAAGTTGTGGTGTGGGTATCGGTAAAAGTCCTGTGTTTTTTTGGTGCTGTTTGTGCAGGATCTTTATTCTGATAGTCTCTCAATAAAATTTTCCACCTCTTAAATGGTCTAAATTATTATTTTGCAACTTGTTGATTGATTATACAAGTAGTTCTTTTAACCATTTCTTTTATAGGCGTTGATAATCATGATAGTCTGCCCATGATGGCTACCTTAGGGTTTGGAATTGAAGAAGATTTTCTTTGGATCTAATGATGATCTATGGTTTGGAAATATTTGTATTGATACAGAGCAGTGGCTGAAGTTGAGGCTAACTGTTTCTTATAATTTTAAGCAGAAGAGAAATGTACACGCCATAAGTGCTTGGAATTGGGGGGGGGTTATTGGTAAGGGCAAGGAAACAGGCATAAGATTTAGAGTTATCAATTAAGATGGGTGGAGGCAGCAAGCAGTCCAATGAACAGCACCTAGAAATAGAGGAAGGAGAGATAGATAGGCCAGGGAGTGAGAAAGATAGTAACTTACTTGTCATATGATCAAATATTGCCAATCTGAACTTTCCCCTTTCCTGGAAGCCTTAGGAATTAGGACGTTGACTACACTTTCCCTACTTGGATGTGGGCTTGAAATATAGAAACTACTCAAAACTATTCTTGGAGGCTTGAAGCCCAAGGAAAGACGATTATGACTACTGATGGTGAATTTGGTTGCTATATCTGTTTAAATGAAGGTCGATAGTGACAATTGGCTTATTGTAAACAATGTGTTATCTATAAAATTGCATCTTCCATTGGTGTAGTCTTGGTTTGGATGGCTTTTGAAAGATCCATAAGGATTGAATTTTATTGACCTACCCTCTTTGGTATTGTTAATGAAATTTTTTGTTGTGTAATGCCAGATGTAGAACAGCAAGGTTGGGCCATGGACCCTGCCTCTCGAATGCTTACTGTGAAGAAGCAACTATTAGCAACAGAGCAGAAACTAGATCCCAGTAAATTGCAGCGTTTAACAGAATATGTTTTCCATCTTGATCGTTGACGCTTTTTACCTCGTGAAGAAATAGATGTTATCCAAAAAAAGAAGTGACGAAATTAGATTTCTTATTTTCTGAAATTTTCCTTTTTAAATTGCTCTCCCCCACCCCCTAGCAGCAGCCATATGTACTATATCTGTATGTACTTGAAGCTGTGCAAATGTGCATATATGTTATTGGTAATTTCGGAGAAAAATGTTAAAATGTTGATCTTCTTCTGTTTGAACTTCGACACTGATTAAATGACATCTAAACCTCATTTGCCATAGTAATTATTCAACAATTACATGAACAGAAGCCTTCCTCTTCTTACATGATAGTGATAAATTCGCATATCAGACTTGCTTTTGAGTCTTTTTGTTCGTTGTAGGAAGATAATATCAAATAATTAATTCGTATGGTTAGTTAGTATTCCTTTAGTATAAGAATCTGGAATTGGAAACTGTTCCGGGTTGAATAATGTAATATTTCCAATGTACCCAAACCCGATTCCCTTTCCTTACCGTTACCAGAAAAGAGATAGGTTAAGACTCTACTTTCTTGCAGTAAATGTGTAACCGGAATGTAGTTCTATTTTAGAACAGAAAAAGTGTGATTTAGTAAACGTAAGACTACAAGCTATATATTGACCAACACTGAACTGCAAAACCATGGCGTTTAGCATCCAAAATCTGTTATGAATCAATTATTTTAAAATTTTAAATTATTATATAAAGACACAAATAATTTTATAACTTTTATCACATCCTTCACACGATAAAGATAGTAAAAATCGAACCCTTACACAATAAAGATAGCAAGAATGAATCTCTTAACCAATTGGTGTGTACTGATAGCTATAACTATCATCAGCAGCATGCAGACCAAGAAGATGTCCTTTTGGCTCACTAGATTGCATCTACGAAAGTCAGCTTTCAAACATTATCCTAATGTCCCTCGTGTACTGTGCAAAACTCAAATTGGGTTTTGGAACCCCAATTACCTTACATAGAATGTCGTACTCTGAAGATAAACATGGTAAGAACAAAAGAAATATATTTTGAACTAAAGATGAATTTTCAAAACCCGACCTCACCTCACCATTTCTCAATCTAATCTTAACTAAATCCTCCTCGGTGATTCGTGCTCTATACTTGGTATCTTCTTCAATAATCAATAGTTCGCGGCCAACATATATAAAACATAAAATTCGTCTTCTAATGTATTGTAAAAATACACCGTTCAGTATCAAACAGACTTTTATCTACAAATTTTCCAGAGCTTTCTCATTAACCAAACAAACATTGAACCGGTCCAAAGCAGTGAAAGAATATATACACTTACAAGTTTCCAAACTTCAACAGCGTTTACTTTGTACACCATCTCAAGTTAGCTTATGACACAAGCCAAGATGTTTAGTGTCACTTTCTGCTCTTCATCTTCTAGGCTTTGATGACAGGGCCTAGAGGCGCTGTGACGCTATACAAATCTTCAATGTAGCGGAACCTCTTATTTGTTCTTGCGAGGCTTTCATCCTCTGAATCTGCCAACACATCCTCTATTGCAGCGCTGGATGATACGTCGTCGCCGCCAGTATCGACCTTGCTGGGTTGCGGTTTCCCTTGCACGCTGTAGCTGTCGCTGTTGTTGCTGCTGCGATGATCTTCGTCGTTGCAGAGGGTGTCAGAATCGCCGCTGCTGAGTTGTATGAGCTGCCTCGCCGCTTCGATCTCCGATTCGGAGAACGTAGCAGGGTTCTGGGAATTCTTGCCTTCGCATGCGGGTACGGATTTCGCCATTTGTTGAGAGAAAGATGGTGAACTGAGAGCAAAGGACCGTCTCATCATCGTTTTATAACCTCTTGAGAAACAATAGGTCGGTTACTATGGCCCTATGGCTTATTTTTCTTTTTAAATAAAAATTTATTTGTAAAATAAAGAATTTAATTTTAATTTATTATTAACATAAAAATATTTTTATATTAAAAAAACTGTTATTCAATGTAAATGAAAAATGCTTCAATTCTTAAATTTAATTAACTTTAATTAGACACAAGACATGTTTAGTGATAAGTAAACTAAAATTTATTAAGATGAGTTTTACTTATAACATTAGATATTTAAATTTTGTTTGAGAAATAATATTAAGATCTCAACTGAAGTTATATATTAAAATTAATAAAAAAAATTAACTCAATTAGTAAAAAAAAATAACTAAATTAGTAGATGTCAATTAGAATTTGACTCAAACATGGGGTTGTGCCAATTCAAAGATCTTGAATCCGAGACACAGCATGTTTTTGTCTTACAATGAGACAATCTCCTCTCTTTTTAATTATAATAATCATTAAAAGTTTAAATCTTTTTAATAATATGAATTAGATACGTGTTGGGTTCCACATATTGTTGAGCAAGTTATGTGAACCAAGTCATACTTCGATAAGGATTCCGATTCCCTCTTTCTCCTTCGTCAACAAGGATTTACAATAAGAATTGCGTGGGAGAGAAAATTGCATTTCACTTCTTTTAAAACCAATAATAGAATAATAACTTCCTTTTCTTTTTTATCTTTTTATTACCTAAAACAACTTCGACATTCTAAATCTAAATTCTGGTTTCTTTTCCTCATAATTGACGTAATAGTATTTATTATGAATATGTGTTTAAATAATTTTATATTCTCTTAATTTATTTTTTTAATTATTAAATAAAAGTAAATATTGAATGCTTTTATAATTTTAATATATTAAATACTTTTTTTATTTAATATTTATTTTTATTAAGTATTAAGAGATATCCTCTTAACTTATTCTCTTAATAATTTTTTTCATTACTAAAAGAAGCAAATATTGAATTTTTTTTATAATTTTAATATATTAAATATTTTTTATTTGATACTTACTTTATTAATTAATATTAAGTTTTAATAAAATTATTAAAAAAATTTAAAAAAAATATAACTTTACTCTTTTTTTGGACATATGATTAAATCAATAATTTGACGTTTGCTTATTAAGTATACTACTCACTTCTTGACATGCACGTCATTATTAATGCTATTGAATTATAATAATTTATTAGTTATATGTCACATTCTTCCCACGAGTATAATAAATGTAATATTTTATTTTTTATATTATAATTATTTTATTTATAAATATAATTAATTTTTAATTTATACATATTAAAGTGTTAAACTATTTATTTTAACAGTTTATTCATATAAATATATCATTAATTGCTCAACAATATAATTTTATTAATATATATATATATATGTATATAAAATAAATAATTAATAGTATTATTTATTACTTCTAAAGACATAATTATTTTTAAAGAATAAAATATATAGTTAATAATGTCATTTTTTAAAGTATGTATAAAATAAATAATTAATCATGTCATTTATTACTTCTCAAGGCAATTTGACATATGTATAAAAATTTTATCATTAAAAATTATAAAATTAATTTGAATATAATAAATATTATTAAATAAAATACATTGAATATTAACTCAATCAAGATAAAATTAATATTATCTAATTTTAATATTCTTAATTTTCTTTCATAATTTCAAGATAAGTATATTGAATATTAGCACAAGCAAAATATAATTGCTGTTTTTAGATCTCACTCTTTCAAATCTCTTTTTAAGAGATAGATACACTAAACATTAAAACAATCTTGATAAAATTAGTTTTTGTGAAAAAAATTAAAAAAAAAATTGTTTTTGTGTAAAATTTAAATTGTTTAAAAAAGATAATAATATTAAACAAAAGCGAAGACAGGACAAAAGTTCAAAGGGTACATAAATTTTATACATAAAAATAATATATAAATCTAAAAATACTCTAAATTTTTATTAAATTAAAAATATAACTTATCCTTAAATAGCTACTCTAAATTTTACTTAATTATTTTATTTTATTTTATTTTTCCTAATCGTTATGTCAAAATAAAAATGTATAAACTAGAAAACAAATATTGTGCTAGCAAACTTTCTTTTTTAAAATAAAGATATAAATATTTGAAGGCCAAAAGATTAATCCTTTATTTTTCGGATGAGGAGACATTCTGAATGCACCAAAAAAATTTGTAATAGCAAACTTTTTGGTTATATAATGTGGTAAATGGTATCACAATTAAAAATCTAATATTAAAATTTTCTTTTTTTGTTTTCTGCAATGTCATGTTAGGATAACAATTATAAGCATATATATAAAAAGTTACAACTAATCTCTATCAACTACAGAACAGTTAATGGTTATATGATGATATACAAAACTCTATTGTAAGGTTTGGACAATAAATTATTGTAATTTAAGCAATATTTTTTCTTAATATGTAAAGAATTGATAAATGAGAGAAGAAAATTGAGATGCAATAACGATCACTAAAACATATGAAAATAACAATTGGAGCATTTCAGACCATCCCCTGGCTCTGCATTTCTTCACTTGAATCCCGTGCTAGCAATAATAGATTACAGGGCCCAAGACAAGGAAAGCCTAGACACTTCATATGAAATCTTATGTTCACAGCAACATTTGTCAAATTATCCTTAACACAACCATGTACAAGCATACTATATAGTGTAATACAGCAGCATTACTTTCAAACAAGAGAACCCTTTCAACTCCTCGAGTGTGTCTTACATTTGCCAAGTTAAATCAAGTTGAATAGGAAAAGAACCAAATCGTGTATAAGACAATTACACCCTCTTCCTATTCAGCTTAAAGGAGTGTGGGTGCAAAGTTATGCCCCAATATCCAAGTTGAAGGAGCTGCAATATAAATTTCAAGTCCTTCTACACATATATAATTCTACTTCCACCAAATATCTACACGGAAGCAACAATATCTTGTCATTCATATATATTTTATTTCCCCAAACATCTAAAAACTCAAGCTTGAGCATGGTGACTTGTAGCATATTGCTGACATACAGAGTCTCAACTTGTTTCTTTCGAAATTTCGCATTGTTAATAGACATTATATATATAAAGAGTAGCTTTACTGACATGCATGTACAGCTTACGACTTGGACATTACAATGCCTTGTTATCGAAAGAACTTGCTAAACTAATAAAGAGTCAACTGACTCACATATCCATCAAAAAAGGGTATGCAATGCACGTTATAAAGTAATTAACTCAGCAAATTAATCAATAAACTTTGGAAGTGATGACACAATTAAATATCAATCACAACCTTGAAGTGGAGCTTTCAATCTGCACTATTGGCACCAACTGAGCACAAAAAATATGCTAGTCCTGAGACAAGCAACAAATTTGTTATTACTGTCCACAAAGGGTAAAATCACATATTATTGTCTTTATTTAACTTGTCAAATATAGAAACTGTTTCCAACCGTAGGACCTGTTGATGTGGTAGATCATGATGCGCCGCTTAACAATGCTGCAGCAGATGTTGACCAAGTGCAAGCTGAGGACCATGACTATTAGACGGTATATCAACAATTCAATTTTTAGAGAGAAATATAAGTGAGAGAGAAGGAGAACAAGAAGAACAAAAAGAAATTACGTGGTTCTGCCTTGAAGGCCTATATCTACGGTCAAGTGTTCTCCTCCTAACTTGTTACAAGGTTAGAGAGGTTCTATTCTCTTTAAGTAACAATTGATACATTGAATTGGTTAATATTTCAATGCTACAATCAAGGGGATAACCTGATTTGTTTCATTTTATTTTAGCTAGATTAGTGGTTACTATTGGATCAACACCATTCCCATATTTATCTCCACTAATTCGACTGGCATTATCTCTAACACTGATAATTCGACTAGCATTATCTCCAACAATGACTATATATGGAGACGATGATGCAGACATAGATTATGCAGGTTACAATGATGATTAGGGTTAGTTGTTGAAGGATAGTTATATAGTTGAGTAGACAAGTTCTATATAATATTTACTCTTTAGATCTCTTCCTAATTAAGTTATACTTTTGGCTTGTGACCTCGCCGTTTCTCCCTTTATGGAGAAACTCACATATACTATTAAATTACTACATCAATCTAGTAAAAACAATACACGTAATGGAAAATGATTATGTACTATCAAACAGTTTAACTTACATATCCAAAAGTGGTCGGTGACAATAAAAGTGAACTGCAATACACGTTATGGTGCTTCTTTGGCATGGGTATCATTATGGTCAGTGGCAATGAAAGTGAACTACAACTTTAGTAATCGTTATTTTAAAAAAGATTTTATTTAACTATTACTCCAATTAAAATTGCGTCAGCAGTTACTTGTATGATGTTATACCAAAACATAGTTTAACACTTTAACTTACATTGTTAAAATCGTAGCGTGTCGACCACCTATGGAATTGAACTGGCACGGGTGGAGGTAACGACGTTAGCAAAGAAGAGGAGACCGGACACAAAATGGACGCCATTGACGACTAGGTCCAGAGCTTCTTCAAGAAGACGAAGACGAAGATGGTGCTTCTTTGGCATGGATTTTCGCTTGCAGTTGCAGATGAAGCACAATCATCCATATGGTTGCGCTTTCGTTTTGTGGCCGAATTGCCATCGTCCGTACCTTCCAAGGCCCAACGGCCCAACCCATCTGGACGTGATTTCAAAGAACTTCCTCATGGTCGTTAGCTATTATTTTGAAAACAAAAAAGTACGAAGACCCAAAAAAAAAAAACTAAAATGTACTTATGACTAAAATAAAATTAAAAATTAAAAAATACTTAGAAAAAATATACTAAAGGTACATAGAAAATCATCGAGCTTAGTAGGTCTTTTACTGTCATTTGATGTCTTTGATATTATTATTACAGTTTAATTTTTTTAATAATATAATAATATATAATTTAATAATAATATAAAGTATTTTTATTTCAAATTAAAAATAAAATCTAAGTCAGCTTTTCTTGTTTGAAACGTTAATCAATTTTTTTTTTCCTCTCTATTATATCTTCCTTCAAGTACCCAACTTAAATTATGTGTCGCTATCAAGCATTTCTATTTGTATTTTGTCTTTCTCAGTTACCATTACCTCTCAACCTTTATTTATGACTAAAGGTGATCGATTCTACTCATGTCCCTTGGCACAACTTTTTTTTTGTTCTTTTGGCCATCCTTCGCATTACTTTAAAGTTGATAATAACGTTACCATAATTTTGATGATAGCTATCATAGTCATGGAGGTGTTAATAAGTGGATGCTAAGGGAAAAGTATGCAAATAGCAACTTCCTTCAACTCTTTAATGTGCACTTTCAATAATTCACCATATGATATGTAACTTGTGACTTGTCCACTAAAAATAGCTACTAAAAGATGTCAATCGTTAATGTAAGAATAGGATCTTCCTCTAATCAAGACTAATGGCCTTCTTATTAATTTAATTAATAACCAAAGAAATACAATTTGTCATTTTTTTATGAAAATGTAACGTATTAAAGAGACATTTTAGTTACATACAAGTTGGGATAGATTTGACTTTTAAAGTGAGAAATTTATTTCAGATGATAAAGTGAGGAGTATTAATTATTAATAAAAAAATTAAGAAAGTAAATTTTAACAATCTTATAGTTTATTATATATATACATATATTTTATCATGATCTCAACTATTAATTTTTTTATCAATGATTATAAATCATTACTTTACTCTCAAATCCAAATTAAATAACACTTGTAACTTTTTACTAAATTTAAATTTAATTGACAAAATAGTAGTCTATTCTAATTTGTTAAAATAACTTATTGACAAGAAATAAAATAGTTATGTCAATTAATAAATAGTTATTTAATATGATTATAAGATTAATAAATCATTTTAGGAATTACTTATGAATTAAATTAATTATTTATTTTTATTATTATTTGGGTATAAATGAGGTTTAGTGTGATAATCGAGAAGGAAAGTTAAACTATAAATAAAGTGACCTGAAATTTGATCTCGCAATTAAGTAATCTCTGAATTAATTATTTATTTTTAATGTTAAAATAAAATATTTTACCAATTAAATTAAACTTGCCTTGTTTAAAAGAATCATAGTGTTTATTGAGGGAATTAACTCCAAAAAAATTCAACCACTTTTATGCATTTTGAAAATTAATTATTTTAAAAATATTTTATTAAATTTTATCAATAAAATTTTAATTATAAATTATTTTAAATATAAAATAAATTAATTCAAACTTCCATTCAATTTAAAAAATAGTAATTTAATATCTCACACGACATATCAAGTAATCATAACTTTTCACATACACTTGTAGAAGGTTCGTTTAAGTAGAATGTTTTCATGTCATCGAACGTATCAAACCTGCTTACCCATGAGAATGAAAGTGTGGAAATATTTGAGAAAAGTCATTTCAACATATTTTTTTTATAGGCGATTAATTTTTAACATGTCGTATTATGAGAATCTAACATTCCTATGTAAAGATCTCCATAATAAAAAAAAATACTTCATAAATCAAACACTCTGTTAAGGTAAAGACCCACTAAATCTCAATAAACAATTGATACACATGATTCTATCCCTTGAATTATTGATACCGATTATTCAATTTGTAGAAATACTTGCTCGAGAAACTAGTTAGAAGGAAACTTACAATTAGTAAAATCTTTTACATGAGTTTCAATCTTTTAGACACAATTGTAAAAGTTGGCCTGGCTTGGTTGCAACCAAAAATTAGTGAATTGCCCACCTAAGTAATCTGATTCAAAGGTATAACCTATTTTCTTATAACAATCAAACTAAGCAAAACTCAGTTAAACTAGGAAACCCTAAATCGACTAGCTAGTTCTCCATATGAACCAGCTTATCCATAAGAAAAATTTGAACGAAACAATGTTGCAAGGTGGAGATAGTCTTCTTCAGCCATCAACTTTCGATTTTCAGTCGTCTTTAGCTATGAGTGGTTTGGTTCGATTTAAAATATCATGCCGGATTGAATCGAAAATCTAATTTGGTCCAATTATGAGGTATAAGTTGGAATTCTATCTACTTTACAAGGAAAAAACCAATGTTTTCAGTTTGGCTAATTAAAAGTTTTAAAAAATTAAATTAAAACACATAAATAATAGTTTTTCTAAATTTTATTGATTTTGTTAAATTTCTTTTATAAAAGTTTTTTTGATTCATTGGACCTGGGTTAACCAAACCAATGTTCCACAAAAATTGAAAAAATCACATTAAAATAGAACTAATTCGAGAGTTTTGATTATTTTTTTTTTGGTTTAGTTTGGTTTGACAATTCAGCTTGGTTTTTTTTTTACCCTTATTCGGTTCAATGAACCGTAGTTAACGAACCAATGTTTCACCAAAAAAGAAAACCACATTAAAATAGAACCGGTTCGAAAGGTTTTTTTTTTTTTTTTTACTTATCTTCAGCCATTGGTGACGAGATTCATTTGGTTGTAGGAGGCAGTTTAGTAGTCTTGAATCTTCATTATGATGTTCAATTTGGTTTAGGGAAATATATAGGCCGACGAAACTAAAGCAAATCAAGCTTGATGATCAATGTCAACAATGGCGCTCTCGAGGTAATTATTCATTTTCATCCAGAAATTTTTCAGCAGTTGTAGGTTGTAGATGATGTTTTTCTCTCATTCATTTAATCCATCAATCAATGCATATTGAATCACAAAACTGGTTTTTTTTTTTCCTCTATCTTTCCTTGTTTTTGTTTCTCTTTTAATAAATGTGCATTCAATTCATAATATCTTTTTAAAATGAACTTTGCAAATTGCAACCTTGAAAATATGATGTTATTTAATGTAATTGAAAATCTACAAATGAATACAAAAGATTTCATGTAATTGAATTCACAGCTAAGAATTGAGCTAGTATTGCTTTTACCTACCCCTCCCTGTTTTTTTTCTTGCCTGGCTAGGTTTTCCAGCTTGATTGGTGGTTTAACCCAATGACTTAACCATTTGGGCCAAGTCAAACAACTATGGTTTAATATAAATATACTTCACTTCATTAATCCAATGGTTGATTTAAAATTCTTATAAGTAGATCAATCTTAAAAAATTTCATAGAATTTAAAAAATAAATATCACTTCATTTAATTATTTTATTTCAATGTATATTATGATTTTAAAATATAAGTAAATAAATACTATTATATTAGATATCTTAATGTCTAATTTATTTTAAATTTAATATATATGATCATAAAAATAATATCATATGATTTGATGAGTTAGATTAATAAAATTTATATTATACAAAAAGTCATTTAACAAAGTATAATTAACATTAATTAATTTAATTCTGATAAAAAAAAAGCACAAGTCTATATTAAGCTTTTTTATATTGTCCTCATAATTTAAAGTATTGAACCCACATGTAGTACCTAAATACAAGGGCAATTATATTATAGAATTGAAATCATTGTCTTATATAAAGACATTTGCATAAGCTTAGGGATGAGATGATAAAATATGCCCGTCCCAATTAAGAGTACCCAACCTACACCTTCTCATCGCGCGAGATGTGTTGGATCTTTATTTATATTAAACTTATATTTAAAAATATTTTAATTAAAATTATCATATTAATATACTTATTTAAATTATCAACAGAGTTAATGAAAGAATTCATTTTTAAACATGTCATTTCATTTATATAAAATGATTGTTAATTTTTAATATTGTAACTGTTTAATGTATAAATTTATTTAAAATATTTATAAATACGAAATAAAAAGAATAGAGCATAATTTTTTAATATTTTTTAAAGAAATGAATTTAAATTTTAATTCTTAAAACCTAAGAGTGAATAGGAATATGCTGTGTTATATTTTAAGGGCCAGACGCCATTAAACAAAACCCACTTCGCTGAAATCCCCACATGGGCCCACTGGAACCGGCAACCAAGGATGCGTAGGAGAAAGTAGGTCACAATAATTGGGCCAAGAAAGAAACGAAAGAAGAGAAGCAGCATGATGAGGTACACTCATGCACGAGAAGTTTCGAAATAAGCAAAAGCAAAGTCCCGCGTAAGTGAAAATGATAAAAAAAAATATAAATAAAAATAAAGCTTTCTACAACGCTTTCTCCATCCTTTTGTAATTCTAGAAAAAAACAAAACAACCTTATTTTAATTTTTACATTATTTATTTTACGCTATTTTTATATATACTAACATTTTAAGAGATATGATAATACCTCTTAATTTATTTTTATAATTTTAGTTTATATAATTAATTAATTGTAATTATAAATTAAATAATCAAATAAAAATAGAATTGATTATTAATTTATTATAATTGTAAATTAATTAATAAAATAAAAATAATTTTACATAAGATAAAATATGTTGAAAGGAGTTAATGTAAAACATTTTTTTGATAACGTAAAAATTTAAGTTAAGAAAAAAATTTATCCTAATTTAGAGTTAGATATATTTTTCAATTCATTGAATACTTATAGAGATATTCAAAGAAAGATAATTTTTATAAAAGTGAAAAATATTTAAAAATAATTATAATTGTATAGTATAGTTATTAAAAAAATATTTTTTTAATAGTTTATCCTTTTTCTATATATGTTTAATTAGTTAGTAATAACTTTTTTAGAATAAAAAATTTAAAAATCAAAGAAGAGAATCTTCTTTTATATATATATATAAATATAAGTTAAGAAAAAGACTCACTTTAATATAGCGTCAAGATATGTCCCTATCTCATTAAACACTTTTAGAAATATTTACAAACGAAAATAATTTTTATAAGAGTGAAAAGTATTTGAAAATTTCAACTACATAGTATAGTTATTAAAAAAAAGTTTGTTTTTATAGTTTTATCCTTTTTCTGTATATATCTAATTAGTTAATAATAATTTTTTTAGAATAAAAAAATTAAAAATCATATAAGAGAATCCTCTTTCTAATATATATATATATATATGAAAAGAAAAGAGGGAGAGAAATCTGAAAAAAGACAACGCAATGCAAGCTCAACCGCAAGGGATGAAATGGATCAGATTGAATCTGATTATGGTCTTGCATTGGACGGCAGGATTAGCTTAGGAACAAGGAAAATACTATTGCCAAAAATATCCTCAAAAGGACAATAAAATAAATGAGTTGAAATAGCCAAAAAATTGAAATGGAGAATGGGGAATTGGAAACAAAAAAAAAAAAATGAAGCAGTGCGCGTTTTAATTTAGCTTATTGCCTTATTGTACACTTCATAAAAGTTAAAACTTATAAAAATAAAATTTTGTAAAAGTTAAAAACAAATTGAACGGCAACTCTTATTTTATGATTAAATTAATTTTAATAAATTATTAATATTTCAATCATACATAAGTGCTTCTTGAAATGTTATTTAATTATATTCAAATGTTATTTCATTTATTTTAAGATTTAATTTTGATCTAATATCATAATAAAATTTTTTTACATTATCATCTAATTATATATTATTAAATATTTAACTTTTTAAGTAATTATTATTTTAGTCAATTTTTTTAACAGTTTGACAACCTATTATTGAATGGGATTTAATTCTTTTAAAGTGAGTAATTTACTTTAAAGAATAAAGTAATAAATATTAATTATTGATGAATGAAGTAGATTTTAATAATATCATAATTTGTTATATATTTATATATATTTTATCATAGGATTTGACTTTTTTAAAGTGAAAAATTTACTTTAAAGAGTAAAATAATGAGTATTATCATTAATGAAAAAATTAAAGAAGTGAATTTTAATAACTTCATAGTTTATTATACATGTGTATATATTTTATCATGATTTTAATTATTAATTTTTTTATTACCAATTAATAATTTTTATTTTATCTTCTAAAGTAAATCTTTTACTTTAAAAGAGTTAAATCCTTTATCATGATATTATCTATTAATTTTTTTTATCAACGATTAATATTCTTTACTTTATATTCTAAAATAAATTTCTTATTTTAAAGGAACTATTAAATGATAGTATAAAATATTTAATACTACTAAATCAAAATTAAATTCTTTATTTTGAATCACATTTATGCCAATAAAATCTATTTAATAAATTTTACTCAAATAAATATTTATTTCAATAATTTATTAAACACACGATCTTAATATATTTTATTTTAAAAGAATTTCTAATCAAAATATTTTTAGAAAATTATTTTATGTAAATATTAAATAAAATTAAGCAAGCAGTATCATCATAACCCTTCGCTTGGATGGGTAAAAAAAAAAAGGAAAAAAAGTGAGAGAAGAAAAAATGAGAATGAAAGAAACTTTTCTCTTGCTTGACAAGAGGAAAAAGCAGCAAAAAGAAAAAACATTACTAGGTGGGGCTATAAAAAAATTTCTTCCAAATTGGTGCATGAGAGAAGAAAGGTTACGAGACTCACTAAAAAATACCTTTTTTTAAATTTAAAATATTAGTATCACTTATATAAAAATATATTTATCATTTTAAATAAATATTTTTTTTATTTTTTATATAATTAAATAAGAGAATTTTTTTATTTTCTTCTTTTCATTCAAGTAATAAAAAAACAATATTTTTTATCTTTATTTTTTTTTCTTATTTTTTCTCTTACATTCAAGCGAAGTGTAAAAGTTAAAGCGCAGAGGGGAAGCAGGAAAAGAGTGAGGACGGGGAAAAAGCAAGTCAAACTAGAAACGGAAATCAAAGTCTTAAAAGCGGCTACCAAACTCTTTTCCCATTTTGGGTAGATATTCATAATGGTGCAATTGCCCTTTCCCTCTGCTTTTGTTCCCACAAAGTACAGACCAGACAGAAACCACACGCTTTTTCATCTCCAATAATGCTTTCTCTCCTCACATGCCTTGGATAAGGATTGGACTATCTGGATCTTTTATTATTTAAAAATGTTACAACTTTTTTGTCATAATATTTTATTGTATACTTTTTTTAATTAAAAATATTTTATAAAATTAAATTTATTTAAATCACTTTATATATTTAATTTTTTAAAATAAAAAATAATAATAATATAATATTTTTTATAAAATTTAATTTTAAAAATTAAAATTTAATTTTTATACTTAAAAATATAATTTATTTTTTCAAACTCAACAAATTTAATATACTTTTTGAATTTCAAACGGATAAATACTTTTTAATATTTTATTTTATTTAATAGTTATCTTTATATCTAAGTGAATTTTATGAAACAAAAATTTTAATTATATTTTTAAATTGTATAACATTACTTTTTATTATTTCTTTTGTTTATAATTTCTTTTCTAACTCCGGTCTCTAGTTCCAACAAACCATTTTATTAGGTCTCAATGATTTCAAAACTTCAGCAAATGATAATTACATACTTGGACGCGAATCTTTCATGTTGTCAATTCTTTTTTAACAATTAAGATGATAAAATTAATTAAAAACTCAATTTAACCTCTAAGAGTTCAACTTCTTAAAAACTGTATTTTTCAATAAAATTATCCTTTAATTAGGACTTCATAAAAAAGTTATCTAATTGTTCTAACTGTGAGCTTAATTAAGTTAGTACTACCAACTCTTTTTAAAAGAAGCGAGATAAAATCTTTCTAATCACGTAAAAGAGAAAATATTAAAATATTTAATAAAATTTCTGAATCATCTTATAAAATTAGCATAATAATCTTTTTAATTATTCAAAAAATCAAAGATTTTTTAGATTTTGAAAATATTAAATACTTTTAGTTTTTACTTCACTCTTTTTTCATTAGTTATTTCAAAAACTACTAGATTAATTGTTAGAAAAATTTAACATTACTAATATTCAGTATCTTAAGAATCAAAAGCATATTTAAAACTTTTTTCTTTAAATAATTTTAAAAAATTATTAAACTAATTTATTAAGATAAATTAAAAATTTTTCTGGTTAAATGAAGCATAACTTAAACTTTCTTATGTCATTGAAATAATACTTCCACAACAACCCTTCAAAAGCTAGATTTTTAAATGTGAGACAGTTAAAAAGTATAACAATGCTTTTCATTTTTACTCCATTTTTAAAAGATGAAAAATAATTAAGTAAATTTTTCATCCAAAAAAAAAAATTAAAGTTCAAACATATTTTTATTCAACCCTATTTTCAATCTCCTTTCTTTTGTGTTCTATTTTTCATTTTCACCACATTCAAACAAGCACATCCCAGTCCTTGATAAAACAACTGTCACTGGGTTTTAATTTTTACTAAAGAATTCAATTTTTATTTGTTATTAATATAAAATATTTTATATTATTATTTAATTATAAATTATTAAAAAATTAATTAAAATAATAATTATTTAAAAATAAAATATAATTAAATAACAATATAAAAAATTTATATTGATATTTAATTAAAATAAAATTATTTTAATAAATCATTTAATAAATATAAATATAGAAAAAAAATGACAAAGAATTAAAAAAAAAGTGAATATTGGAGGATGGAGATATTTCAAGTTGAGGGAGAAAGAAAGGCATATCTCAGACATGTCCATCTCCTAAACTCTACACCGTAGTCTGAACTCAACCCATACTCTTCTGACTTGTGAGTTGTGGTAGGTTTCTCTTCTGTTGTTTCCTTCTTTCTTTCATCTTCAACATCCCCAACACCTAAAATGGTGGCAAACTCTCTCACGTAAAAACAGAGAAAAACAAAAAACAGAGAAAGAGAAAGAAACCTCTCAAACAGACAGAAACAAACACAACAGAGAGAGAAGAGCCCCTAGAAATCCGTCATGGCGTCGTCGAAGGTGGTCACGACGAATCCGGATCTGCCACGCGACTCTTCCATATCTTCCCTTTCTACCCTTCTCGCCGATCTCCACCACCCCACCAACACCAACGCCATCGCCATCGACTCTTCCAAGACCTTGGCCTCCATGAGCATGGACGACCTTCTCAAGTCCATCTACTCTTCCTCCTCCTCCGACCCCAATTTCCCTTCCTCCGCCGCCGCCGCCGCCGCCGCCGCCGCTGCCGCCTCCTCCTCCATGGCCGCCAAGACCGTGGACGAGGTCTGGAAGGAGATCGTCGCCGGGAGCGAGTCTCACTCTCAGAGGCGGGTCGGTGCGGGTGCAGGGGAGGCCGCGGAGGAAATGACCCTGGAGGATTTCTTGACCCAGGCTGGGGCTGTCAGAGAGGAGGACGTCAGAGGGGTTCCTGCCCTCGTCGCCGGCCCTGGGGGTTACCGCTTGGACGCCGCGGGGATCAACGGCGGCGCTCAGTTCGTGGTGCCGGCGCACGCCGTCGAAGGGTCCTCCGTGGAGGCTTTTCGAAATGGGATGGAAGGCACAGTGGTTGGAGTGGCAGCAGCATCAGGAGGAGGAAAGGGAAAGAGGAGGGCTGTGGAGGAGCCCCTTGATAAGGCCACTCTTCAGAAACAGAGAAGGATGATCAAGAACAGAGAGTCTGCTGCCAGGTCCAGGGAACGCAAGCAGGTCCCTTCTCTCTCTCTCTCTCTCTAAAAATAACTTGAACAAAATATTTTTTTTAACGTTGATCTGATGTTTTGGAAACTGAAAATTGTTCTATAGTAACTCAATAATGATAGGAACTGAATTAAGTTCAAATTTTTTTGCATTTGAACTTTTTACCGGCTTTTCTGGTCACTCTCGAGTGTTTTTACCAATTGGGAAATATTCATTTTGTTTTCCTTCTAAAGTTTGATCATCAGTTTCATGTTCTTTACAGGCATACACAGTTGAGCTAGAATATCTGGTTGCGCAGCTGGAGGAAGAGAATGCGCGATTATTGAATGAAGAGGTGCGATTATAATATTATTTCGCATTTATACATGTTTAAGTGTTTTGTGTAGTCAGATTAGAAATCATTGGCGTTCATTGATGGTGTTGTGATTTTGCTACTTTGGTCTTAAGAATTCAGAATATGGTTTATGTTGGAGGGTTTAACGTTATGATTAAGCGTAACTGTAATATATTTCAAACGCTGAGTCACTGATAGGAGAGGCACTTAATGTAATAGAAACTTAAACCTTCTCTTGGTGGGTTAATAAAATTGTATTTATGGCAGTAAATGTGAGTCACATCTTGTGTTTTTTTTTCCCTGGTTTATTATTCTTGAAGATCCCTTTGTGCCTAAAATCTGATTTGTTCATTAGTTTCTGAAATATTGGGTCTTGAATGCAGGCTGATAAGAACAAGCAGAGGTTCAAGCAGGTATGTAGAATATCTCTCACTTTCTGGTTCAAGCAGGCTGATAAGTTAATTTGCATGATTCGTGTATTTTTCATCTCAGTTATTTCAATTAATCTGCTTATTGTGTTAATCTCAATTGCTCCTCCCTTTTGGGATGAGTTGCCTCTGAAGTCATTCTTCCTTGTTGCTTGAACTTTGAAATCGTCCAATATGAACTAAACCACTATTACTAATGACCAAGACACGTACTGAATAAAGAGCATAGTTTTATGTGATCTACATTGTCCTGGCTATCATTCTTGTTGAATTACTTGGACAAGACTACTTTAATATACTATTGAATTACATTTATACGTGCCAATTTAGTTGAACCTGCAGTTTATGATATCTTTGGAAATCTTTTTGGAACTCTGAAAAACTGTCATGTTTGCATCACTTTCCCATTCATTTTGGTACATGCACAGTTAATTGCCCTTCATATATTGGCTCAGTCTAATCTCTATCTCCTTTTACCTTTTTTCCTGCAGCTCATGGAGTGCCTTATTCCAGTGGTGGAGAAGCGCAAACCAAGACGAATGCTTCGGAGATCAAATTCAGTCCAGTGGTGATGTGTTCTGTTGTTTGTCATACAGATCAGGTTTTGGGACCTGGTGTAGATAGCAATGAAATGGAGCCAGATAGATAAGGTGGAAATGTGACAAAGAGGGGAAAAGGTTTCAGAGTTTATATTGCCTTTTCTGGTTATCTTTCAGGATCACTAGGAGATACATTGTATAGAGAAAATCGCTGCAGCCATATAATTCAAGTAATTTGATTCAAGCTGAACCTATACTACTGATCCACAGCTCGTGGAAGACCCATGATTCTGGTGCATTTTGGCCGGATAGGCCATATGGCTAAAAACTGTCTGTGTACAACCAATTGATCAATGTGCTTCTCATCTCAATAGTGAATTGTGCTTATTCCTTACTAGTCTCATTCGCACCGCAGGCTTCTATTAATCATAAGATTTGATAATTGAGATTTAAGACATGATTTAGACGAACTAAATTCAAGTGGTTAAGCATATTGGCATTTCATTGGCCTTTTTATATAATGTTGAAAAATGATTTTTCCATATCAATCATGTTTAATGCTAGAAATTTTTTAAAGATATCTCTATTCTTGAAAGGATGTGTAGGCCGCTAAGTTCCATCCTCGAGTTTAGAGATAGGAACAGGTCAGGCAGTTCTCAAGGAGTTTACAACTTAGTTTACATTAAGCCTAGCTTGACTTGTTTACAAGTTAGGCTAATGTTTTTTTAAAAACTCATTTAATTAAAATGATTAGGTTTTAGTTTTTAAAAATAGTTTTTTAAGACTGACGGGTGGGTTTGTTTATATTATATATATAATTTTTTCATATATTTATATTATATAATATTATATATTATATTAAAATTATAATATTTATATAATTATTATTACTTTAATAACAACATAAATTTGTTATTATGCTAAATTTATTGCATGGGCTTAAAACTATAGGTTTGTTGGCCTATTTTAAAGTTTTATTGCAAAGTAGGGTTGCATATGGGTTAGGTTGTAGGCAAAAATAAGTATAAATCAATTTTTCAAATTCGGGTTGAGTTGAACCGAATTTGCTAAAAAATCTCATTTAACTCTTACCCAAATCATATCGACTAAAACCGAGTTAGTTAGGTTCAGGTTATCAGGTTATTAGGTTATATATTTTATTTTTTTTTCCTTTTCAACATGCATAAAATTTTTAAAAAAAATAAAAAAAATTATAATTTTTATTTTTCTACAATAATGCATGAATATGCACATTTAAAAAATTATTTTTTACTATAAAATCAAATTCAAAAGGATGGACAACACCTTTTTAATGTTCGAAAAATATGTAAAATAGTAATTGGGTCGTACAGTTAGGTTATCAGGTTACAAAAGGGCAAACCTACTACTTGAATCGATTAATATCAGGTTCACACATTTTTTACCCGATCCAACATGAAAATATTCAATTGGATCGTGTCGAGTTGATTGAGTTCATAGATTAACCCGAACCTGTGATTACTCCTATTGCAAAGTAAACTTTTAGATAAATTTTTAAGTTAGATCAGCTTAAAAAAAGGCTATATCAAATAGTAAGTAAAATTCAAACTTTAAATTTGAAAAACGGACTAAATCCGTTTAAGATAAAGCTTAGCTTGACCTGTTTCCAAAGTCAATCGCGGACAAGTTAAATTTTGTAATTCTTTAGTTATTTGATTATGTTTCATAGTTAATTCTCTTCTTTAGCTGGTGTAACGTGTTATTTTTTTATACATAAAAACGGTGGTAAGGCTAGGTTATTTTAATATTATTGGTGAGGGCATTAATAACATGTTTGACCAAAGAGTAGACAAAAATTTCATAGAATTACCTTCAATAATTTTTAATTCCTGAAAATGAGGCTATTTAATTAATTAATGCCTGAGTGCTAGGGGGATCAGCTCAGAGAAGTTTAATTTTAATGTGTTATTATTGATGGTCATTAGCCTTTGTTAAATTTTTACATCAATGTAGGGATCAGCTTAAAAAAAAATTAATATTCTTTTTTGGGGACCTAGTAGTAGGTATGGATTTGGGCCCTCGTGGGTCCAAGTTAGCACTAGACCATAAACCCAGTAGGTATGTAGCAATCTAATCTTCTAACATATGAGCAAAAGGCCTACCACAAGGGAAGAAGTTCTTTTTACTTTCTATGGAATATAATCAGAACATTCTATGTTATGTGATATATAAATTGAATATATGTTGTTAAATTAATTTAAAAAATTAAACTTAAGTTCTTAAAATTTATTGCACCAAAAAGTATATGTAAGAATGTCTCACCGCAATTGGGGTTAGGTTACAACTTAGAATAATTAGGAATTGCCACAGCCACTATGAATTGCACAAGCATAAATGGGCCTCATCTCCCACTCTGTTGTTCCGCTTAATGAACATGCATTCGTGCAAATTTATTTTCAAAAAGAACTTTATAGTACTTGTTGGTGATGATACTTTTGCCCAATTTTTTTATGCTATGGATAACTGCTATATTTACTCCAATCTCAATGCAGAATCATTGAAATATAGGAGACATGAACTCTAACTCTCAAAGAAGTGCAGCTATGTAGCCACATATAGTAATGAAGGTAAGGGACTGGCTTTGTCCCATGCCAAACAGAAAAATGATGTTTAAAAGGTACGTGTTCTGCAGAGCACCCATTTCTTACATATACAACATGTATGTGATATTAAACTCAATTTCTCCCATCTAGATATTTCATCTAGTCAGTGAAAGACTTAAATGAACCAATTAAGAAACTGAGAATGGGTTAATTTTAAACTCAAATAATAAACTACCAAATTGACACCATTATTAATGGTAGCCTCTTCGGTTTGACTGAAATATCATTATTTAAAAGAATTTAATTTTGAATATAAAACATTTTTTAATATCATTTTCATTTATATATGAATTACCACACAGGCGGCTTGACTTAAGCAAGTGTCTCCACATATAGAGCTACATACAAAGCCTTTTGTCACCATTGCTAAGTTTTTTTTTTTTCACTCTTGGTTATGAAAGGACCCAATTCTAAATTACTAACTTCTCTTTTTAAAATGTTTTTTTTTTTGGATAGATTGTAATTAATGATGTTACTTTTAGAGAATATTTTCACAAAGACATTTGTTCATTCGATACTCATGAAATGTTATTTGTTAAATTGCGTTTTTAGAGAAAAAAAAATCACAAGTTATTCATGATCAGAACAGATACAATCTGTGTTTATCCCTTATTTAAAAATACATTCTATCATTTTCTATTTTATTATTTGTTTATCATTTTGTCAAGTCTAATAATGAGATGCTGGAATAAATCAAGAAAATGCTTAAGTTATGAAATATAAGAACAATTTATAAATTAAAAAATTTATTTATTAAATTTTTAAAAAGAAAAATATAATTTCTTTTACTATGTCTTTGCATGATGAACTTTAAAAACGAAATATATTTTTTAAGAGAATCTAAAATACTTTATCATAAAATATACTATTTTGTTACTTAACATAAACATTTTAAAAATTTTGAAAATTTTTCATAGGGCATTTCTTTATCCAAGAATTGAAAATTGATATAAAATCTATAAAATCTCATTACTACCTTCACTTCCGATTTCTTTACACTCAATGTATTCTCTTATCTTTCCATTTCCATAACTCCATCTCGCTAATTTGAGGATATATTTTAGGTATCAAGATCTATGTATTGATTTTATTGAATTTTGTTCTTTAAATTTAAATCTTAATTTTTTTTTATCATTGTTTGTTTTTTATTTTTTAATTTTTTGATTGAGTTTTTATGATACTAATATAATTATTTAGGATATTGTTAGATGAGTTTTTGTAATTGATGAATTTATAACGAGTGTTTGGATTGGGAGTACCAGGATGAATTGCTACTTTCTTGATTGCTATTTTCAATGTCAGAGTCAAATGTTGACAAGAGTTGTTTGTAGCGATCAAAATCATTCTTGACAAGTTTGGTAGAATATTTAGGTTTTCTTTTAATTCAAAATTAGAGCCCAAAATATAGAAATTCATATCAAAACTTAGGATCACAAAGAAAGGCAGAAGATCAATCAATGAATACTTACTTAAAATCAAAGCAATTGTCAATGCACTTGCTGCTATAAACAGTCATGTTTCAGCCAATGAACGCATAGAAACAATCTTTGATGAGAATTACAATGCATTTGCTACCTCTATCAATCCTAGGTTGGATCCTTGTATTGTTGGTGAAATAGAAGCTTTACTTCTAGCACAAGAATTCAGAATTGAGAAACACGCCAAAGATGTAATTCTAAAAATGATGACAGCTAATGTTGCAAATCTTGACAATAAAGACAAGCACACAATCAATCATTTAATGCTGGCAGAGGTCATATTACTCATAACAATACAAGTTTAAGAAGAAATAGAGATTGAGGTAGACATTTTACACATAGTGTGTTAAAAACTAGGCCATCTAGCATCATATTGTTTTTACAGGTACAGGGCCAGATTAACAAATATGCATGCTATAGTGGATAGGCTTGAAACTTTATAGATATTTCCTTAAAACAAATGCGCATAAGTAAAGTAAAGCACTCTTATTTTAATCTATGCCATGGTACATCATGTAATATTAATTTGTTTCTTTCAGCTAATTAACTGATAAAATAAGTAGGCAGTACATAGTGTCAGTATCAATTTAATCATCTTATAAAAATTATATTATTAAATAATTATGATATAATTGATATATATGCTCCAACGTAGAAGTTTTATGTTTGAATTATGGGTGAAACACTGGGGTTATATATAGGAAGTGATAAAGTAAATAGTAAAATAATATTAATTTTGATTTATTGTTAACATAAATTTTTTTTGACTTAATTGTATTTTTTGTTGTTTTATTTTAATTTTTAATAAAATGAACCATTTGATTCATTATTTTGAAAATAAACTATTTGGTCCCTTTATTTTTAAAAAATGAGTAGATTTATTCACTTCGTTTGTGTGTTGTTAAAAATTTGATAAAAAAATATTGACATGATATTAAAAAAATTAATTTTTTTATTTCAAATAAGTTTTTGAAATGTTTTTAATATGCACATAACTTGTTAAATACTCAAATTAATCTCAATAATAAAATTAATTTTTTATCAATATTATTTTTATGAAGGTTAATTTAGGTATTTAAAGAGTCATATACATGTCACATATATTTAAAATGATATATTTGGAAATAAAAATTATTTTTAATTTCACATTAGTATTTTCTATTATGTTTTTAACAACACATTAGCAGATTGATTTTTAAAAAAAATTGATGGACCAAATAGTTTATTTTGAATATAGATGAATCAAATAATTCGTTTTACCAAAATAGAAGAACTAAAATTACAATTAAATTATTTTTTATATTATCATTTAATTATATATTATACATCATAAAAAGTAGTTTGAATTTTCAAATAGTTGTTATAGTCAAATTTATGTGTCATTATGTAATATTTTTGCTTAATTAACAATAACAATAATTAGAAAATTATCATTTCATAAATTTTAGAGGTAATTATATTGACCTTTTTTGAGGTTGATGTTTATTACACTTGACGCCTCTCTTATTTAGAAAATCACATCTACTTTCTTTATTTTTATTATTTATAATTAATGGAAATAATGTAGAAATCATATATAAAATAGGGGAGGTAAATGTAATTTATCAAATAAAGAATAGTGTCACCTTGTGCAAGAGCAATACATAAAATATGAGATGTAAATATAATTTTTCAAAAAAAAGAGGTGTTAAGTGTAATAAGCGTTAACATCAAAGAGGACTAGTGTAATTATCCTTAAATTTTAATATAAAATGTAATAATTAAAAATATAAAGGTACCATGTATCGTTAAAATTTCCTTAAATAAATGAATGCATAATTAAGTTTGAAGTAATCTCGAAGACTTAATGATAAAACGTACATACCAGTTTTAATCCATTGATACTGATGAAGTCACACATAACGATGATAGAGTCACTGGCATAACGAAGGTAGGAGCAAAACAACTATAATAAGAGGAAAAGCATGCAGATGCGGCCTTTCGCGCAGTGTTCCACGAAAACAAACAGTGAGCATCATATATACGGGAGTTATCACACTGGGCAATCGTTGGCTTCCACACACATTTCCTCTGCTCTTTTGCACCTTCCTTTCCTTGTTCACTCGCCTCATCATCATCATCAACAACTGGGCTTGGGAACACTTCACATGTCCCCAACGGGCTCACTACAACAACTTTCTTCACTGGCTCAAGTGGTGCTTGCTCCTTGATCTCCTCTGTAACAACGCTCTCTCTAAACCCACCATTTCTATAAATGGCATATAGCAGCATCTGAAGTAGCCCCAGTGCGAAACCCAGCACGTTTGGGATCTGCACATACGAAACAAAAAGTTAAAGCAATGAAAAATTCCTTTAATGAAGTTGCTTTAGTATTAAACTAACTCAATGTACTGAATATAGTAGATACTTACAGCAATGCAAATGTCCTTGAGAAAGAGACCATAAGCAAACCACATTATGGCACTCAACGTGAGGAAAAACGACAAATTGAAGGGCATAAACTCTACACTCTTTGTTCGAATAACCCTTGCCTGCAGAGCAAGGACTCACAATCAAGAGTGATAGGAGTAAGGAAGGAATGGGATTGGTGGGAGTCCAAACGCTGAAAAGCACTCAATTGGAAATGTTCACTCACCATAATGCTTAATGGTGCTGCAAAGACACTCGCTGCAATGGAAACACAAATCCATCCAAGGACTTGGACACGGAGGGAACCATGTACAGCAAAGTGCGTGATAAAGAGGATCAAGGCGAAGGAGCCCACGTTCATCGCCATAAACAGTTTAATGGTTAAATTCTGCAGTTAAAAATTTAGTATCCACTTAGTGCTGAACATATATAACATGGATATATACTCAATTCAACATTTAGCAACAAAATTAATGAGACCCCTTTTTTTTAATCAATTTGATTAAGTAATTGATGGGAAGTAATTAAGAATTTAGAATAGGTAATTGGTAAATACCCTGGCATCCCTGGGTGCATAGACTATGTACATGATAATGTAGATGATCTCTGTTACACATCCGAATGAGTTGATGGTAATGAGGAGAACAGCATCTGTTTTGAGCATTGCATAGGATAGCCAAAGCATGCAACTGAACAATGCGACCAGGTACGGTACTGATTGGAAACCTTCCGTGGATTTCGTTTTGTATATTCGGTAAAATGTTGGCCTGCAATTTGGAAAAGGGAAAACATATACATACTTAGTATTAATTATATTATGATAATTAAAATTGGTTTAATGTTTTATATTTAAAAGAAAATTAAGGAGCATGTCATTATTAATTACGTGGAAGTAACAATTAATTAGTTGATAATATATAGATATATATACTTACAGTGGAGCCAAGAACACCAGGAAGGAAATGACATTACCTAGGGATCAAAAGGAGGATATGTTAATCCCTTTGATTTAGCAAAATAAGAGGTTAATTAGAATAGATTATAATATATAATATTAACAGTGTGCATGAAAAATATAGATATCCTACAAGATTAATAGAGAAAACGATTAAGTGGGAATTTGTTGGTCAACCTGTAACTCAACTATAATTAAAATACAGTGGGCTCAGCCCATTCAATACTTTCAAGAGAAAAAAAAAAGCAATTATTAAGATTTATTTGGAAGAAATGAAATTCATCAAAAAGCTAAATTAAAATATGGGATTTGTAAAAGAAGTGAAGAGATAAAAAAATTTTGTTTAAAAAGGGAAAGGGATTGGAGGAGGAAAAAGAAAAACAAATGCACAATTAAGGAGAAGAAAAGGCAGGAACGAATTGATGAGACAGCAAGTGGATTTGCTTGAAGAAAGAATGGAAAAAAATAAAAATAAAAGAAAAATTGCAGCTACTGAAAGAGACCGATATGATGATGACCATTGTGTTACCTAGTATGCCAAAAGTAAAAGCCAAAGTAGTGTTACTGCCCATAATAGCCATGCTCTCACCTCTCCCTCTTGCTCTTTAGGTTTCAAGCAAAAGCACAAGGTTCAGGGGTGGCAAGGAAACTCAATTATGGGTTTCTTCTAACTCAACCCCTCAATCTCATGCGCAAACCCATGTCCTATATATATATCGACCCGAAAAAAGAAAGAAAGAAAAAAAAATAGCATAAAGTATTGTAATGATTAATAAGGTTGAGGTGGGATGTGTCTATACTGCATAACGAAGTCATTCAAGTTTCATGAGTAATTGATCTTTTTAGTAGGTATTAGGCATGAGAAATACATCTCAATCGTAGGTACTCAATCTGTCCCAACATGGGGTGGGGTGGATTAAAATTCATTTCACTTGCGGTGCGAGGTGAGTTTGGGTTTGAAATAATCCATCCCGCCCCGTCCCGCACTCTTAATATTTTAATTCTTTTTACTTTCTCCTCATTTTCATAGATTATATACAATTAATGATGAGAAAGAGGAGAATGATAAAGAATTGATGGCATGACGGAGAGCTATACAAGAGTAAGTGTTTTCTTTGTTGACTTTATATCTAATATTTTAATTTCTATGACTTTATTATATTTAGAATTGATCATGTTATTTTATCAAAAAAGAAATGATCATGCTATTAATTTGTTTAATTTATGACTTGTTAGAGTTTGTATTTTTTTTGAAACATATATTTTAATTTATATCATATTATAGCCATTTTTTATATTTTAATTGATTATTTTGTGAATTTATAGCTAGAATGATCATAGGTGCAGGTTCTTTGTTTATACTATGAGGCGGGTTCGAATTTTTTCATTCAAAACCTGTCGGGACGGGTTCTCACAAGAAATAACCATTGCCATGCCTAGTAGGTAGCGTAGCACAAAGCCATTTTACCTTGCCAAGTCGGGAATGTCCACGTGTCACTTGAATCATGTTCCTCGGGATCCTTAAGAGAAATTTTTAACCAGGCATTACTTACCTTAAACATTACATTCTATTGTTGACATATGTTATTAACTTTTTAATGAATGATGTATATTTATAACATGATACACTAAGTTTTACCCATATTAACTGTTAATGAAATGCCTAAAATAGATAATGTCTGTCTAAAAATTTTTTGGATCTTGAGATCCCTTTAAAATTCTTATATATTGCACCAAATGCAATGCACTTGACAAATAAGGCACTAGTTTACGACAAAAAGACTAAAATTTGTGAAAAAGTTTTAGGTATTCAAAGAATATGAAATTTTTTTTTATTTTGTGTCATTTAATGATAACAAAATTAATTTTATAGGCCATTGCTCGGTGACCCAGAAAACTCTTTATGATTACCATTAATTAAATAATAAAAAATAAGAAAAATGTCTTATTCTTTAAGCACGCATGTCTCTCTAAATTTGCATCTCAACCATTGGGTATATCCTATCTTTGGACGCTAGCAATGCCTTGCGTTGCCTTTGTTGGTATGTGTCTAATCGGTGTGATTCTGTTATGATTAGAAAGAAGACACACGCCTAGAGAAAGAACGTGAGAGAGGAGAGAAAGGGAACACGCATCTACGATTTCATTCTGAAACTTGGGAAGATGTTTTTACGTTATTGAGATACGGGGAAGCTGTCCCAGGTAGGGATAGGGGATGGATTCACGTGGCCTTTTCCCAAACAGTCCCTAGCCGTTTCGTTTCTCTCAGGTCTCACCCGCATCCAATCCAAAACCAAAACACGCCTCGCCGCGTCAGCCCCCATTGTTATTTTCACCTCTCCCTTCATATCTGGGACACCTTTTCTCTGCAATTCTGTTGTTCCATTGTCTCATAGTGTGAGCTAACTGTTATCGTGTGAAAATCAAGGTTTTTCGTGTGACAGAGGCAACTCACCGTTCCCTCCATTTCTTTCGGTTATGCAAAAGGGAGTACAACAAAATAAAAACCCAAACCATCAATGTAGCTCAATTATTATTTCTTCTTAGTTATATATGTACTTCATGCCACGTCTCTTAATTACCAAAATGTTACTTTCACTCCAAAATTCTCATACTATTTTTATACCCGTTAATCATGTGTAAATTTGTGATTAAATTTATACATCGAATAGTTAAATGGACAGAAAATCAATTACTAATAAGCAATAACTGATTATATGTTCGTTTAGCTACTCAACATATATATATTTAATTATGAATTTATACATGATTAACTAGTATAAAAATAATGTACAAATAACAAAACTGGTCATATCAAGAGAGATTTTTATGCACTCAGATAAATTTGATTTAACGATACACATTCATATTTGTATTATGTGTCATGTTTTCATTGATTTAGTGTACTATTATCCAAGTATTTAAGAAATTCTTTTGTAGAAATGTGTCTGTATAAACACTTAAATTAACATTAAACATATCTAATCAATTCTTTAAAAAGATATAAACTTACAAAATATGACCCACAAAACTTTATTACATGTTTAATGTTCATTTGAGTAATTATGTAAATACATGCATATCTAAGAATTTCTCAAGTTTCAAAGCAGGAGCCTGATTGTGCTGGCCCATTTATAAATTTGTAAAATTCATCCGTTCTGTTTTTCAATGTTTGGGATTGGTTTGATTACTTGAGTTCTTGTAATAATTTCCAATTCAAGTACGGTTTAATGTGATAATATAATTAATGTACTACAGCTAAGAAAACGATTCTCTTTAAGTACGACAGCCAACAGCATTACCATAACTTCTATGATGCTGGAAAGTTAGCTTCACAAGCCATGTGCTTTACTTCTACGAGTTTTATGGGTGATAATGGAGAGAAAATTAGGGAACCTATGATTGAGTAATTATTAAGGAATGATACTATAAATGAAAGAGCATCTATTGTCATTTAGTTTAATAGTAACGTGCAGCTAGCCTTCGTATCGTTGTCGAAATCGATGAGTCAAAGATGTCTCAAAGAAAAGTAATGCTATATCTGTCTAAACACTTCTCTTAATAATATTTTTATTATTTAATAAAATAAATATTAAATTAAAAAATAATTTAATATTCTAAAAATCTAAAATATATTTAATTCTTGATTCATTTAATAAATAAGAGAATTATTAGATCAATTATTTAGGGAATATATAAATTGTGAGTTTTACTAACGTGTGCCCCAAGGATAGTTGTTAATGAATTAAAAATAAAAACTATTAAATAAAGAATAAACTCTTAATTGATCTTTCAAAAATTGTATCGACATTATTTTAATCTTCTAAATAATATCGACATCAATTTAATCTTTTAAAGAATATTGACATTAATTTAATCCATAAATCATATAAAGTGACATCAAAATCATCCTTCTATCTATGAATAGAGACTAAATTGATATAAATTTTATGATTTATACAATTAATAGATTAAATTAATGACATTTCTCGATGATTGTGAGACTAAATTAATGTTAATTTTTTTAGAAGACTAAAATTTATGTCAACTTTCATAATTCAAGGATCGTTGATATCGATATTATTTAGAGAATCAAAATGATGTTAATACAATTTTTGAAAGATCATTAATCTTAAATAAAATGTAGAAGTATTTAATATTTTAAAAATATAAAATATATTAAATACTTTCTTCGTAATTTGAGTAATTAAGATGATATAATAAAAGATAATAAATATTATTTTTATTCCTTAACACGTGCCTTAAAACACATGTTAACAAAACCCATATATTATTCCTCAAAGGAATAAATAAAATATAAGGTTACCAATTAATCTGTGTGTTCTCTGGGACTAGCTAGAAAAAGAGTCCAGAAAAAATTGAAAAGGCCAGGCTTTCAGAGGAATGTATCTTGCATCGAGCACTGTCCACAGCACTCCAGTACCATGGATTTACAATATCTCCATGTAGCTAGCCTCGTATAAAAATGACATACGTGAAATGAGAGTAGTGAACAATATAATTTTGTTTATTGACACATGATACGGTGTTACGTACGTAGTTCGTACCCTCCCCTGGCCCAGACCCCAATTATTTGAATGGAATAATGGATAACAACTTTGGCACTAAATTAAAGGTGAATGATTGATGCTGTAATAATCAATTGAACGTCCAGCACCATGCATGCACCACCCATCGGCGGAACTGATCGAGAGAGCTCGCAACTTTTGTTTTGTGCATGTGATTTGAATGAAATATATATGCAAAAGCATTCATATAATCTAATATTTTGAATCGATAATAAAGAAACTTTGAGGAGGGACACTTGATGGGTAGGTGGTTGTGTATTGCAGATATATTGGTCAGTGCCCTCTAATGGTTTGGTTTTAGTGGCATAAGCTAGCACATTGTGTCAATGATTGGGCATGACGATGAGTTTGGATGAGCAAGACAGTAAGGAGAAGTTGGAAAGGTGATGATATTTGTGCGCGTGCAACCCCAAAGCATTTCCATTCAATCAAAATTTAAAGTTAGGAGAAAGAAATAAAAGAAGAAAAAATGATGGCAGTGTCTTTCAATTTATTTATTAAATAATTAGGGATATTTTTACAGTATAAAGTCTATTAATTTATTATTATTTTTATTACATCAATACTTTATATTAAAGTTTTTTACTTTTTGCACCTAAGTAGCTTTTAGAAATTTCATTAGAGGTAATTATTTTAGTAGTTGCTTATTCTTTTTTTGATCCTAACATATTAGTAGTACTAGTGAGATATCTCGCTTAGTTTATTAAAGTTGTTCTTCCTTATAAAAAGTTTTTCTGAATTTACGTTAATTTGGTTGAATTGATTGATGAAAATATATTTGCTGATGGGCGTAAATTATGAACGGTCCAATCCAACCTAACCGTACTAAAGACTAAAATTCTAAATGGACCACGCTCGGTTTCATACTGACACTGAGAACAGTAGGTTGAGAAATCATAATGAACCCCACTAAAGTACAATCGACTGGGGTGCCCAGCCTCAGAAGCATATTTGGTTCTTTCAAGTGAGAAAGAGAATTGTATAAAAGTTTTGAAAATTTAATTTCATCATTTCTTAGGAGATATCATTTCCTTTAAAATAGGGGGTATATACTCCTTTCATTTTTAGGGACATTCTTGTATGCTTTAGGTTTTAACACACCTTGAGTCTAAAATTTACTTCGAAGTTAATGTATTACATATGTCAGCGGTTACAAATGAAAATGCACTTCAAATTTAATGATTAGGACTCGTCGAGGCTTCTAACATGTACCTGAAAGGTTTTGGTACATGGACACTTCAAAATCTAAATTATATGTAATAGTAGGTGTCCCGGTTTCTTTTATTTTTGTTTTTGTTTTTTCATTTCAAGTTATGCTTTCACGTACTTGTTGGACATTACGTGTTTCAATCTCCACTTACTTTTATTTCTTTTTTATTTTTTTTGTTTCTTCATTTTAATTTATAGGATCAATAATAAATTATTTAATTTAGGTTATATATTTTAGTCATAGAAATTATTATAAAAAGAAATTGCTATAAAAATCTCACTATGATATTAAATTTTTTAGGATATATTTTTTTATTAATTAATTTGATAATATTATTTAAAAATGTTTCAGAACATATAATTATAAATAATTAAAAATTATTTATTTTGGTTGCTTTTAAATTTGTTATTTTTATATGACTATTGATGTTATTTATTTATATGCTTATTAATTATTTTTAATTATCTTTATTCAGTAATATTTGAAAATTTTTTGATAAAAAATAATTAATAACACAAGTTACAAAAATTGTTATTTTTAAGATATTCTTGCAATATAGAATTTTTTTACAAAATCTGTATTTATTCATAAGGTATATTTTGATAAATGTGGTGTAAAATATAAAAATTATAATTAATTATTAAGAAAATCTTAATTTTATTTTTATTAAATATTCAAATGTTAGTCAAAATAATAAAGATTATTAAATCTTTGGATTAATGTAATAACTTAAAATATTATATTACTTGAACCATATTATATACTCTCATTTAGCAACAGCTTATATTATACTCTCTCTGTCAACCTTTATCTATTGTTTAAGGTAATTGTACAATAATTAATAAAATTATTAAATAATCTTAATTATAAAGAAATATAGTTTAATGTGACTACTGAATTATCATTTCTCTCACTTTATTAATATTTTTTCTTTATCTCAATTTTACTTATTCCACTAATTCTCTCTCTATTAAAAAATAAAGATAAAAAATAAGTAACAGGTGACAGGTGACAGATAACAAGTAACAAGTAACAGATGACAAGTAACAGGTGACAGGTAACATGTCACTGGTGACAAGTAACAGATGATAGGTGACAAATAACAAGTGACAGGTCACAAGTGGCATGTGACAGGTAATAGGTAATAGGTAACAGATGACAGGTAGCATGTCACAAGTGACAGGTGACAGGTAACAGGTAATAAGACACAGATAACAAGTAACAGGTCACATGTGACAAGTAACAGGTCACATGTGACAAGTAACAGGTCACGGGTGACAGATAAGAGGTAACAAGTGACTCGTGATAGGTGATTCGTAACAGGCAACAGTAACAGGTGATAGGTGATAGTGATTTGTAATAGGTAACAGGTCACATGTGATAGATAATAGGTGACAGATAACAAGTAACAGGTCATAGGTCATAAGTGACAGTAAATAGGTAACAAGTAACAGGTAGCAAATAAAAGGTCACCGGTGACAAGTAACAAGTAACAGGTTACAGGTCACAAGTGACAAGTGATAGGTGAAGGTGACAGGTGACACATAACAGGTGATAGGTAACAACTAATATGTGACAAGTGAAAGGTGAGTGGTAACAGGTAACAGATCATAAGTGACAGGTAACAACTGACGACTGATTAATGACAGGTAATACGTCACTGGTGACAAGTGACAAGTAACAAGTCACAGATGACAGGTCACATGTGACAGGTATTAGGTAACAGATAACAAGTAACAGGTGACTCGTAACAAGTGATAGGTAACAAGTAATAAGTAACAAGTAACAGGTCACATGTGACAGGTAACAAGTCATTGATGACAAGTAACAGGTAAAATGTGACAGATAATAGATGACAAGTGACAGATAATAAGTCACAAGTGACAAGTAACAAATAATAGGTTACACGTGACTCGTAACAGGTAACAAGTGACAAGTGAAGTTGGCAGGTGGTTGGTAATAGGTAACTGGTAATAGGTCACAGGTAATGGGTGACAGTTGACAAATGACAAATGACAGGCGACAAGTAACAAGTCACAGGTGACAGGTACAGGTAAGAGGTCACAGGTGACAAGTAACAGGTGACAGTAACATGTGACAAGTAACATGTGACAAGTGACAAATAATAGGTAACAGGTGACAGGTGATAAGTAATAAGTGACTCATACCAGGTGACATGTGACAGGTAACAGGTAACTGATAATAGGTCACAGGTGGTACGTAACAGATAATAGGTCACATGTGACAGGTAACATGTGACTCGTAACAGGTGACAAGTAATGGAAATAAGTGACGCGTAACTGGTGACAAGTGACAGGTGACAAGTGATAGGTGACACGTAACAGGGAACAGGTCATAGGTGACAAGTAATAGGTGATACATGACAGGTGACAGGTAACAACTGACAGATGACTCGTAATAGGTGACAGGTGACAGATAAAAGGTAACAGGTGACATGTGACAGGTAAAAAGTAACAGGTGATAGGTGACACGTCACAAGAAGTAACAGGTGACATGTAATAAGTGACAAGTGACTCGTAACAGGTGACTCGTAACAGATGACAGGTGACTCGTAATAGGTGATAGGTAACAAGTAACGGGTAACAAATAACAGGTAATAGGTAATAGGTAATAGATGACAGATAACATGTTATAGGTGACAGGTAACTGGTAATAGGTCACAGGTGATAGGTAATAGGTAATAAGTCATAGATGACAGGTTATAAGTAACAGGTGACAGGTGACACGTAAGAGGTGATAGGTGACAGGTAACATGTGACATGTGACTTGCAATAGGTGACAAGTCACATATAACAAGTGACAAGTAATAGGTGACAGATAAAAAGTAACAGGTGACAGAAAATAAGTAATAGGTAACAAGTAACAAGTGACATGTAACAAGTAATTAGTGACAGGTAATAAGTGACAAGTAACAGGTGACAGGTGACTGGTAATAGGTAATAGGTGACAGGCAACAGGTAATAGGTCATAAGTGACAGATAACATGTGACTCATAACAAGTGACAGGTGATGGAAATAGATAACACGTAACTGGTGACAAGTGACACGTAACAGGTGACAGGTAACATGGAGTAGGTCACAGGTGACAAGTAATAGGTGATACATGATAGGTGATAGGTGACTCGTGATAGGTGGCAGGTAACAGGTAATAGGTAATATGTGATAGGTAAAAAGTAATAGGTGATAGGTGACACGTCATAAGTGACAGGTAACAAGTAACATATAAGAGGTAACATGTGATAGGTGACTCGCAACAGGTGACAGGTGACTAGTAATAGGTAATAGGTTACGGATGGTAGATAACAGGTAGCAGGCAACAAGTGACAAGTCACACATAATAAGCGACAGGTAACATGTTACTGGTGACAAGAAATAAGCGACAGATAATAAGTAACAAGTAAAAGGTAACAAATAATAGGCGAATGTTAATAGGTGATAGATAGCAAGTAACAGGTAAAGGTGACAAGTGGCTCGTAAGAGGTGATAGGTGACTGGTAATAGGTAATAAGTGACATGTTACAAGTAATAAGTGACAGGTAACAAGTAATAGATAACAAGTAACATGTGACAGATAACAGGTAACAGCTGACAGGTGGCTCGTAACAGGTGACGGGTGACTGGTAATAGGTAACAGGTAACAGATGATAGGTAATAAGTTACAGATGATACTTAACAAGTGACAGGTAACATATGATAGGTGACTTGTAACAGGTGACATGTAATAGGTGAGAGATAACAGGTAACAGGTCGCATGTGACCAGTAATAGGTAACAAGTTGTGACAAGTGACAGATAACAGGTGACAAATGATAAGTAACAGATGATAGATGACTCATAACAGGTGACTGGTGACTGATAACTAGTAACAGATCACAGATGATAGGTAATAGGTAACAGGTAATAGGTAACATGTGATAGGTAATAAGTAATAAGTAATAAGTAATATGTGATAGGTAACAGGTGATAGGTAAGAAGTCACAGCTGATAAGTTGTAAGTGACAAGTAACACATGATAGGTAGCAGGTTACTTGTAACAGGCAATAGTTGACAATTGATAGGTAACATATAACAGGTGACATGTGACACGTGATAAATGATAAGTAATAGATGAAAAGTAACTTATAATAGGTAACAGGTAGCATGTAACAGGTGACATAGGTAACAGGTAACAAGTAATAGGTTACAAGTAAGGTGAGATGAGGTAAGTAAACATGCAATAAGTGAAAGGTAATGGGTCACAGGTGACAGGTAACAGATGAAAAAGTCATTATGTCTATTTGGGTGGAAAAAAATAAATAAAATAATTAATGTATTTTCAGCTATTGTTTAACTGGTAATAACTGACAGGCGATAACCCGACTCACCTAACATGATCTTGCCAAGCTAAATGGGTCAGCCTATGTAATTTTTTTTTTAGATAGCCATGTTTTTTCACCAAAAAATTTTAAATCCACTTAATCATTAAGAAGTAATATTGGGAAATATCAAATATATAATCTTTAAACATGATTAAGAAGTTATAGTATGTATTTTTAAAATTTGAAATTAAATATGTTCCAATTAAAAGTATATCATATTCAATCCTTAAGTATAATTAAGAAATAATATTAGAAAGTGTAAATTACTTAATCGTTGATTATAATTAATAAGTCGTAGTATATATTTTTTAAAAAATACTTTTGACTTAAATAAATCAGAGTATTTTTTATTTTATTATTTTTAAAACTTATTTTATTTTATTATTTTAAATTTAATCATGTTTTGGTTAGTTTTAAAAATTTTAAACTAAATTTTAAAAAAATACCTTGGTTATCAACATTGTTTTTAAATTTTTTAATTATTTTAAAAAGAAAACATGACGTGCTTATCAGTCATGGCATTGGTTTTAAAATTTTTAAATTAAAAATATTTTTTAAAAATAAAAAGATCTAAGTTCTATCAGTCAATCATTTCAAACGTCATAAATCTTGGTGATATAAGTGTGACATAGTTTAATTTCTTTAGTAAGTTACAAGTGATTATTTTCAACCATTAATGTATTTTTCTACATAATCAATGACTCTCAGAGTATGGTACATCCATGCACCTATATTTTTCAAGTGTATTGAAGACGTTACCTAGGACTCGTAACTTCATTTGTCACCGCTGACATATCTAATACATCTAGAAAGTTGAAAGCATTAGTAAGCATTATGTATTAGTAATTTATAAGGTGAATTGATTAAAATGAAATGAGAGGATTTTATACTACAAACTTAAATATTCTCAAGCTCATCCATTTGAGCCTGCAAATCAATGAGTTCATTGGGATTTCTCAACGAATTTTAAGTACAAATTAATGTCTCAATAGTAGTGTGTTGCAAAGAACTACAATGAGGATCAAGAACTCGGCATCCTATACTAAATTTCGACTCAGATGAAAACTATGGAAACATAAATTCTCTCTTTAACAATGGATGAAAGAACATAATATTTTGTTGTTTTTTCTCTCTACCATCTCAAAAATATTAAATTCTTCATATCATCATCAACTTCATCCTTCGTGTTGTTGAGAAACGACCTCAAAAGTGTAGTAGAATAGGACTCTCAAACACGCTCTTACAAATCCAGTAAATAAAATATAACACAAAAATAATCATTAAAAGAAAATTAACAGATGACAAAATGAATATAGAGACATAAGAATTTAACGTGGTTTGACAACTCCCACGCCTGCATCCATCTTAGAGAATAAAATAATTTTACTATAAGAAAAAAAATCACTACAAGAATAATAATTGAGTTTAATATCAAATTCAATCTCAAAACCCCTTGTACACTTTCTCTTATATCCCGAAAGAACCCCTCTTTCAACACAGAGATTTCTCCTCTCTGTAAACCTCATAAATATTCCCTCTATGTCAACTCCCTCTCTGTAAACCTTAGATAATTTCCTCTCTCAAAACTCAAAGAACCCCTCTTTGGTCCTTAGTCACCAAATATCTTAAAAGATTTCTCAAATCTTGTAAGTTTTCACAAATTTTTCAAATTTTCTCAAATCTTAAGATTTTCTAAATCACCAAAGATACTTATTAAGAATAATTATAAATAAAATTAATTATGATAAAATTACATGAGACAATTTTCCAACACATTTACCCCTTAAACGCATTTTGCTTCAAATTAAAATTCTTTTTTTTAATAAATTTAAGTGAAATAATGTTGTTCGCTTCATTAATGACAAAAATAAAGAAAAATAATGGCTGTCGAATACGTAATTTGGGTTGTGTCAATAATGTCAAAACCTATGAACCTACCTTTAATAAAAAAAAAAAAAACCTATGAACCTACCGAAGCAATGTAGATATGGTGGTTTTCATATTCTTTGAGTGGGTTTGTACGGGTTTGGAGGTCGACTTAAATTGTTAAACAACCCTGCCCCTAATTACTAGCACCATCTTTACCATCACTAATTACACTAGAATCACCTCTATTCATAGGAAAAACTAGAAAATTTTAGGTAAGAAATTATGCAATAGAATTATAGATAATGACAATATGACGTGAGAACTTAAACTTTTTACGATAAACCAATCATATAATTGAACTTTTATTTTTATTGATTAAGTGACTCAATGAGAATCTTTTTTATTAATAAAACATGTTGACACAAGCAAAAATATCTATCTTACTATATCAAAACAATATTGAATATAAGGAAAATGCATGCTTTAATAAAAGATTTAATGTAGAATACATTTTTTTTATAAAATTTTCACTACAAATTGAAAAGTGAACCTCCATCACGGCCAAGAACTATGTGAGGGCTCGAGTCAAAATGTGTTCCAATATCGGTTCCTTCCTTCTACCAATAAATGTAGCTGTTGTCATTGCATAAAGATTTGTTGACATTGATAATTTGAAATAAATAAATAAAGAACATGATAGACTCTAATCAAACTAATATCAAACATACAAATGCTGACATTTAACAAATTAACAAATTGTTGACCGTTGCATGATGTGTACACACAGCAAATTCCATATATTTGTTCCCTAGTTATTATTATCTTCAATTTGATTTACTAATTTATCGTCAAAAGTATTATTTTTTTGAAAATTTTTAATTTACAAAATTTATAGTAGCACTTATTTGAATTTAGATTATCTGAAGTTCAATTATATATGCATTTAGAAAGGTAGACACAAAGAAACAAAATTTAAATTTTAGAATAATGAGACTCACATGATTTTTATCTTTGACTGAAATTATACCTACCGCAGAGGATTACACTCCATATGATATAAAGCTTTTTCAAACACATCATTGTAATCTTAGCCTTTTTTTTTTTTCAAACAGATAATTTATGGCTCTTTTGGTACACGGTATCACCATGTCAGATTTTTGTGATGATTGAAATATTTTTTTTATTAACTTTAATATCTCAATTAATAAATTTTAATTATCACTCTAACATTGAAGTCAGTTTAAAAATCAATTTTTTCAAATTATATTAGATGAGTAAAAAAAATTATAAAAGATGAGACAAATTTATGACCAAAAAGAAAGAGACAAATTTAACTTTTACTGAGTATAAAGAAACTTTTTGACTTTGGTGGAGGTCCTCGACTACCCTTTGGAATCCACCCTTCTGTTGTTGTCCCCGCACTTTATCAGTTTCAATTTTACGATGTAAAAAGTAAAATAATAACACTGTTAAATTATTATTTATTAAAATTAGCATACTACATATTTAATAAACAAAAATAGAAGAATCATTTTATTATTAATTATATAAAATATAGTCAAAAAATTATTATTTTATTCTATTCTCATTAATGGCTCCCAAAAATCGATAAAAGGTTGTCAACTATTATAGTTAAATTAAAAGTATTATTTTTACATTTTATTTTTATATTTTTTTTATAATTATCTTAAATAAGAGAAAAAAATTATTTTTAAAAAAAATATATAAAACTAAAGTATATAAATAATATAGTTTTTTTTATACATTAAAAAAAAGAAAAGAAAGTATAGTAGGAACCTTCAATCATTTTTCCTAGTATGGAAAAAGGAAAGAAGCTACTTTTACGTTGAAGTTGAAGCATCTATCGATCCAGCGGTGATATCACTGATACCATTTTCAGAGTACAGCCCCATGACTTTCGATCTACAAAGTTAAAATGTCATCTCAAATGGCCGTACCCGTTTGTCTTCACCGACACGGCATCCCCTGTTGCATTTTCAGAAGATCCTTTTTTTTTATTAAAAAAATCTTTTTGGGATCAAAAAACAACAAAAACTGTCATTAATAGCATTATCTGCGAGATAGGTTGACGAAAATGATGCTCTTGTGGGCCTTGCCGTGTGCCTAACTGTATATGAATTATTATTATCAATCAAATAATAATAATAATAATATCTGTCTTTGTTCTTGTTATTTCCACGCGTTCGATTCATTCACCATTTCACACCTTCGTCCCAGCTTTTCATAACTCCAACCAATCAATCGCTTCAACCCAGACCCACATTGCAAATGTCTTCTAGATTTTGACATTTTACTTTTTCAGGCATATACATGTAAACAGGGAGAGCTTTAATGGGTTTGGTTTGCGATTAAACGAAGGTGGGTGAGAAAGTTGGTTCCTTTTTGGTTCGGGGCTTGTGGGTCTTGCTCCACTTCCATTGAAAGGATAAGGGATGATAATTTGGGCATTGAGTATTACTGTATGTGCTAGTACTACATATGTTTCGCAGACTTAGATGGCTTGTGGGTCTGAATCAAAAGAATTGGTCAACGAAAAGGTTGCTCAATGTCGAGCAACCTGGCCCTGAAGGGGCTAACCAGCTTCCTGTGCTGGATGCTGTTCACGAAGTTGCAATTTACATTCATAGGTTTCATAATATCGACCTTTTTGAACAAGGGTGAGCTCGAATTTCTAGCAAAATAGATAATTTCTGGTGATTTTTTTTTTGGGTACATTTTGGAATCTTTAGTAATATCTTCTGCTTTCATTTACTTTTTTTTTTAATTTTTCTTCTGATTTATTACTCTTATTCCTGTTATTCAGATGGTACAAAATCAAGGTTACCATGAGATGGGAGGAGGGTGAAGACTTCTATCCCGGGATTCCAGCACGGGTTGTTCAGTATGAAGGTGACATATATTCCTAATCTCTAAAAGTATTAGTGGTTAATTGCAACTATTCTCTGTAGTTTGTAATAAATTTTGCCGTACTAGACTAATTTACTTTATTGAAACACAAATGTCTGGTTTATTGAGATCTTGTGGCTGTTTTCATTAACGGGGTTTTTGTGTGTGTGTGTGTGTGTGTGTCTGTGTGATTCCCGCACAAACATGTTCTTATTTGAACATTACAGTTTATTTTTCAAGGCAGCCTGTGTTGTTTTCATGTTATAAAGTTGTAATGAGCTTGCGAATCAGTTTGTCTTACCAAATGAGGTTTAAGATGTGAATCTCTTGTGAATATAGTCTCATTGATAGTATGATAAGAAACTGGAACGGAGGGCTGAATATATAGAAACAAAGATATTGAAAGAATTCCCTTCCCTGCTACTGATATCAAGTTAATATCAGCATCAGTTGGAGAAGTTAATACAGAAACTCAAAGATAAAATTAACAGTAAAGGAATGAAGAGATAGTGCAAGCGTTTCAAGGGGCTTGCCTCCTCCCTTCCCAATCTTCCCTCAAAACTTGCGTCACTCTTCTCTCCTCTCTCTTCTCTTATTCCGCTCTCACTACCTAAATCTTCCACCTGACCCATCTGCCACGTAAGCAGTTGGTTACAATGCAAACCCACAACTGCCGATCACAAGCTTTTTCCTCGTGACCCACACGAGCCCACAATTCTCTGCCGTGATTCCCTATTCCTCCTACTGTACACCTTAGTGATAGGTGTTGGTCTAACATACTAGTGTCCAGAGGTTGCAGTAATGGTTTATTTAGCTAATGTCAAATATTTGACATCAAAGCTGTCCATATGCATGTGAGTTCTTTGTGAGACTTGTGGCCATTGATATTCAAAACTACAGGGTTCCATACATAGAAGCCAAACATCTCCATTGTAGTTCACACGCTGCAGCTGCAATATGCAATTTTTACATGTCGTTGGCAAAGTCATCACTCAAGCCTTTAAAATATTGTATCTGAAATGTGTTTATGTATCATGTGCGAGTAGAGCAATATAACAGCTTTCTGAAATGTCAATTTTCTAGAATGATCGTGGTTCTGGGAGTGGTAGTTACTTTCGCTTCTTTTTTCCCTGCTTCTGTTAGTGTATTAATGATTTGTCCTTAGTATGTGATTTTTTTCGGAATAAGGGTCATGTAGGGTCTATTTAATTACTGCTATCTAACCAATTCTTTGCTAGGTGAAAAGATGGAATGTGGAAATGAAGGACATAAGCATTAACTTTAGGATTTTAGAGGACAAACTTGTATCAAATGAACATCAGATTGTTGTTTATTATCTCCATTTTCAGCTTGGGGAATATAGAACAGAACTTATTTCCTAGTTTTTCTTCTGTTCTCTGCTTATATGTTATAAATAAATTTGCACTATACAATCAAATAGGGCTTGAGCTTCTCATTATTTGTTTTAATCATTGTCAAAATATTCTACTTATTATTTTTCTTTCTAGAATGACTTTTCCAATGGCCTTTTTTACTGTTAACTGTGTTTGTAATTAAGTTTTCAGTAACTGACAAGGATGCCTCCATGCAAAACAAAAGTTGAACAGAGTTCCAGTCCATGTGGTATTTTTCTGCTTGGTTTTATCTAACTTTGTGGTTATTAAACCTCATATTTTTCTTATACCAAAAAAGCCTCATATTTTTCTAGATTGGAATACATTCTTCAGCTCTTTGAGCCTACTATTTTGAACTTCTCTACCCTTTAATATACATGAGACATTGATAACAAACTAGATATACTGAGTAATTACTTTGTTCTTTTAGTTAGTTTGCTGTCTTGCCTTATGTTTGCGTTTTAGCCAGAGCAAAATCTTAGAATCCATCTTTTCTTTGAGCTGCAGCTCCTGAAGTGGGTTCTGACAATTTCTGTAGAGTTTGGATGATTGATGATACAGACAACAGTTTCTCAACACCGCCATTCCGGATTAGATACGCTAGGCAGGATATCTTTCTTTCTATCATGATCTCATTCTACCTATCTTTTGGTGAATGTGAGGTCAGTTTCTCTCTCTTTTCATGATGTTTTTGAGATAACCTATAATATATTTTATATGTAGGCAATGGAAGAGGTTCATTTTTTTATGTTAAACAAACTAATTAGGTAGAAGACACAAAAAATATTTGAAAGAAGTTTGTCAAAAGGCAAACAAATTCGGGGCATTACATGATGTTCAGGTGTTAGCATGAGTTTTTGGAAGTGTCTATGTGGCCAAAAAAACAAGGCCCTAAAAATGACCAGACACACTGTTCTTTTGAAAATGTCATGCAAAGTGAATTTTACTGTTCTTGAAAGAAGTAGAAAGGTCCTGACCACATACAACATAATGAAAACCTATATTATAAAAATTGACAAAGAACAATGTAAAAAAAAAAAGAGACAAGGAACTTGCCAAAGATCACAGACATACATGAACATAGGCAGCAAACAAGCTTTAATGTAATTATATTATTTATATGTGTCAAGATCAATATATAAAGGTGGACCTGAACAATGATCTCTCCATAAAGTTGCTGATGGCTGTAACTCAGTGCATGTCACCTGACATCAAATTTTCACAATTTACCTTGATATCTGACAATGCCCCTTTTCTTTTCCCCCTCATTTAATAAGTTGATGGCAGAAGTAGTGTAGCAAAGGAACCAAAAGGCATGCCTAAGGCACTGAGGCGAGGCACCATAAGGGTTCACAGCCTCGAGGCATGCCTTTAGCGCCTTATTGATATTTGTAAAAAACTTAAAAAAGTCCAATCATCTATCTTGCTAACTATGATGTTAAAGGGGGTAAAATACTTAGAAAGTTGAAAAAATAACTAGGTTTTGAACTTTGAGACTCTTAGTAGCAAGCAACTTAGGGTTTGTAAATTGAACATCTTAACTTTTTATTTTAATATGAATGTTATACTTGAATAGCTAATTTATATAGCAAATGAATAGAAAATAATCAAATATTTTATTATTTTCTTCTTTTTTGAATGTTAACGCCTATCTTTAGTGAGGCATGTGCTTTTTGACACCTCTCACCTCAAGATGTTAAAAACCCCTAGCGCCTTTCACCTTGGACTACCTTAGCAATAAGCTGTATAAAATAATTGTAGAAGAGGAAAACCTTTTGTTTAGAATTATCTTAAATTACAAAAAAGGAAGCCATGCAATTCCCTGGTGTATTTGGTTGGGGAGGAAAAAAACCCATATTTTATGGGTATCTCATTGCCCTTATGTTCACTATTTGATATGATTGTCTTCATGAGCTCGTGGTTGTGTGAAGGAAATTTCTACCACTGTTATGCAAAGAAATTGGACAGCTTGCTGCATTTTTTAGCCACTTAGGACTGTAATTTTCTCATCACTTACTTTTTAGGAGGATTTTATTTATCCTCCTCCCGGTTGTACTTTCTCTCCTTTCTTTCTAATAATATAATCTTCTATTATTAAAAGAAGAAAATCTGTAGTGACTTACGGACTTCTTGGTGTGCACTCACTAGCTCTAACTTCTTCTCTTCTTCTGTCATAAATGTCTTGGCTGATGATTCATTTTATTTACAGGGGCAATCCTCTGCTGTTATATTGAAGTTCGAGCTCATGCACACCCCTATGTCTGAAATTGGGTTGGTTAACGATGCTCTTTCCCTTCTACTGGTTGTATTAAACAAGTGAAAGTTAAATGCAGTGATATTGATCAAGCCTGAGTTAGATTTTATTATGATGACTACGTGAATTTGAGGTTGTGAACTCTGAAACTGCTAGCATCATTGTACAGGTCTGAGTTACAAGGTTCGCTGGATGCATGCGCTGCTTCAGTTCATGAGTATAAAATCCCCCCTAAAGCTCTACTGGGATTGCATTCATATTGTCCTGTCCATTTTGATGCTTTCCATGCTGTCCTTGTTGATACAAGTGTTCACATCAGTCTACTAAAAGCAAGTTATGGCACATCTCAACTGAAGGTACCCAGGTTTGTCGGAGTTCTGGTTTCTAAAGTTCAAATAGATACTCTAGTAACTGTTGCATCACCATATCTTAAGTATCTTTCTTTTACTTGTCTTACATACTATGCTGTTTTAAATGATGTGGTTAGTTGTTTTATACCAGTGATTATAGGGCTTCAGAAGGCATTTATGGTGAAGATTATATTGAGTCAAACAAGGTATGTTCTGTTCTGTTGCAGTAACTCTTATATAACTTCATAACGGTGGTTCTTGTTTTATAAAGGTGTTTTAAGTTGACATTGTACAATTGTGATTTATATTACTGGCTAAGCTTCTTATGAATTTTATCTGGAGATCTCTTTTCTTTCTGTTGTAACTTATTCTTTCTACTGATGGTCAAACCTCAAATCAGGTTAGGCTCATCAAAGCATTGATGGCTGCCCATGATATCCTGCTTGAAGATTTGAGAAGAATAAGCACAGGAATTGACCAAGCTATTGATTTGACCGATATTAATTTTAAACCAGATGTTACAAAATGGTTTAATTCTACTCCACTAGCACAAGTGAAAAGTATTGATGGTGAACCATCACTTCAACTATCTGATGGGCTATCAGTCAGTGCCGAGGTCCTTAATTCTGACAATTTGAATGTTTCATTCTCTGTTCTGCCTTTCTATACTTGTTGCTAATGTAATACTTTCATCTTCTCTTCAACAGAAAGCTGCTCATTATATCAATTGTCTTACTGAGGAATCGCTTCAACCATTTTCTTTGGATGATCTGTTAAACTCTTTCCACTGTCTGGGGAATCAGCTCTTATATCTCTGGAATATATTTCTGAAATTCCACAGGTTTGTTCAGATATATTATTGAAGTAATTTCATGTCCAAATAACTATTTAAGTTTGGCAACTGTGGAGGTTCTTGTAGCCCTTTTTTGAAAAAAAAAAAATAATTCTTCTACATTGTGCATCCATTCTGATCATTTTGACATCTAGAAAAGCTATTTGCTCAGTTTTTCTTGGTTTGAGGTTTATTTTTGCATGCTATAAGCAGCCAAGCTTGAGCCTGATTGGCAGGCTAAGTGAGATTTAGCATGATCTGGATGAGGCTGCTTTTTGGTATACATGTGTATTTGTGAGGCATCTATTAGTGACATGAAGGCATAGCATGACAGTTATGTTGTGAGAAAAGAAGCACTCTTTGAGCATCATATTTCAGCACTACATCTAGTCGATGACATCTCTTTTTTTTAATCTTATCACTTGACCCAGGGAAAACAAAACAAAGATACTGGAATTTCTACGTAATTCCTGGGCTAACGACCGAAGAACTGAATGGTCAATATGGATGGTATACTCGAAGGTTGAGATGCCTCATCAATATATGAGTAATGGAGTTGAGGGGACATCATTGCATCGTGGCATACGTGGAAGATCATCAAGTACAAAGAAATTAACTGATGATGTAATTATCTAGTAGACATTGTACAAGATTCCTAAACTTCATTATTGTCTTCTGAGTTTGAAATTAATCATTAGATTGTCTCCATGTGGATTTGATTTACTGAATCATTTTCTTCAAATCTGTTATCTCCCTTTTTCTTCTATTCAGCCTGTTCAAACTGCGATAATGCGTGCGGAACGTCATAGGCGAGGTGTTGCGCAAATGAGGGTAAATAATTGTGTTTGTCTGGAATGCTTTGTAGTCTTTCTTTTTCTGGTGACTGGGGTTTGTGATATATATGAATTCCATGCAGATCAACAATCGATCACTTCAAGACATGTATATATTTGGAGATCCTTTGCATGTTCCTATTATTATTGTAGAATGCTTGACAAACATGTATCGTTCTGCCAATGTGAAGTCATACTTCATTCCTTTGGAGGAGAAAGTGAGAGAGATCCTAGAAAATGGATCTAGAGCCACAAACAAGTTGTCAGGAAGTAGCCCACAACAAAATGAGCATATTTTGAGAGTAGTTGTGTTTGTTCATGGGTTTCAGGCAGGTTTCAAATTCTTGCAGCTGCTTTTATCTCCTTGATCTGTTTTGGCTTTTCTCTCCTGATTTCTTGTTACTTTGTGGCCTTCAATTTTTTCGGAGTAACAAACTACTGTAATTTGTCTTTGAAATCCAAAGCAGCAATATGTGATCTGGGATAAAACTGAAAATAGGAGATTTTAAAACTATGTCATTGCTGTCTTGATATAATAAAGACCCCTATGCCTGCTTTCACCTCTTTTGCATGAATAGCATTGAAGTTGGTTTCCATATTCATAGTTTATTTGTGATGTTAATTTTTGAATCCTAGGTTAGAGCTGCTGAAGTGTCACCTTCCTTCAGATTACGAAGGTTAGGGGGGCAACTTGTTTGAGTTATGTTAATTCATGCGGTTTTCTTGCCATTATAGTTGGGAACCTGGGGCAAACAAAATAATTTTGGCTTTTCTTCTGTGAGGCTTTGGCTGTCAGTGGTTCTCACTCTTATCAATAGATATAATTTACTAGATAGAGTACTAATAATTGTCTTTTTATTGTGGCTCTGGTGTACAGTTAACTTTGTGGTACCTTTGGAGCTGTGGATTTCTGCTCCACAGCTGTGAAAACCTTACTTGTTTATTTGTAAACACGGCACCAATCATAAAAATTGCAGTCTACTGTTTTGCTGTATCCTTTATACTATGTCAAAAGAAGTAACAACTTTATAGCATTATTACAGCTTTGATTAGTCAAAAAAATTCAGAGGTGTGATCAGTCTGTTACCCTTTGTACGACTCTGAACCCCCTAGTCTTTAAATTACATATATTACTTCATATAACCATCAATGCTGGATTTTAAAGCATTTCATATGGTAAATGACCATTATAAATCATATTCACGGCTTTTTCAGAGTACTTATTGATATATATGTATAAACACCTGAATGAATATTAACCATATTGTGTAACCAAAAAATATAAATATTATCCATCTTGTAAGATAATGTCAATTATCTACTTTCTTAGCTTAGTTGAAGGTTCTACCTATTGCTGGCATGTGATCCTAGGAGTGGATGTATTCTGTCATTGGGAGTTAGAGATGTTTATATAGAAGTATCCATGATCCCTACAAGAAACTTCGCTAAATCCCTTGACCTTTAGTGACTGGCCTATGAAAATACTCATTGTCCTAATAGAATCAACATTCAAATTAATGTTACCAAACACCTTTTATTTTACTGGAACAAACATTAGAGCGAAAGTTCATATGGAATCCTCCTATCCTGGTTCGCTCAATATGCCAGTTAAAGCTCTTTTTATCTTGGGACTATCATATGCACATATATTGTACAAATTTAAGCCACTTCCTCTAAACAGCATTAGATTTGCTTTATATTGCTTTTACCCCCATTTTCCAGGAGATTCCTTTGTTTGCTTTGGTCATTCCCTACCTAATATTGTTCAATAGAACGAACTTGTCTGAAAACAATGGGTTTTTGAACTTGTTTAGTTTCAAGTATATATTCAATCAACCCTTAATAGGTAATGTGGATCTCCCCTTCCCAGAGAAAGGTGAAGTTACGCAATACCATGTCCTTTCCTTTCTTTCTAACTAGTGTTGCTTGCTTTGATGAACTTGTCCTTTTCAGTCTGGCCTGATTTATTTTTGTATTCTGTTTTCCTTTTTACTAGTTTGTTGATCTACTTCTGATGATTTTGACATAAATGAAGTTCCTGTCTAAAAGAAGCCGAGTATGAGTATCTATTATTACTTATAGATAATTTGACTAAGTATATCCCTCATCACTCAAACATTAACAGGGAAATCATTTGGATTTACGGCTTGTTCGGAACCAGTGGCTTTTAATAGACCCCAAGATACAGTTTCTTATGTCACAGACAAATGAAAACAAAACATCTGGAGACTTAAGAGAAATGGGATTACGGCTTGCCCAGGAAGTAATCTCTTTCCTGAAAAAGAAGATGGATAAAGCTTCAAGAAGTGGAAACTTAAAAGATGTCAAGCTTAGCTTTGTTGGCCATTCTATTGGGAATCTCATCATTAGAACTGCCTTAGCAGGTATTTATGCACAAAGATTTGACGGATACTACTCATCAAAATTTAAACTAGGGAAAGTAATATGCTCTTGTTTCTAATAATTCCAGAGAGCATCATGGAGCCATATCTAAGATACTTGTATACATACGTCTCCATATCCGGTCCGCACTTGGGTTTTATGTATAGTTCGAACTCCATATTCAATTCAGGACTGTGGCTATTGAAGAAGCTCAAGGGCACACAATGCATCCATCAACTGACTTTCACCGATGATCCTGATCTTGAGAATACCTTCATCTACAATCTCTCCAAGGTACTGAATGCATAATATTTTGCTCTTAATTACAGTTTGTCCCACCCCTAACCCATTTTCTAGGTTTCTCTCTCCCTAGACCCAAATATTATAGGTTTTTTGGGGTTTGGAATGGAAGCAATTACTGGAGAAGTGACTGCAAAAACAGTTGTTTACCTTGAAGGTTTCTTTTCAATTTTGTTGGTCTATTTTAATAGAGGGAACAAAGTGAAATAAGTATTTTTTTATTAGTCTTTGGCTGCCAATGTCAATTGCTGTTATTCTTGTCTACAGGAGAAGACACTGGCCAATTTCCGGAATGTGATTCTTCTATCCTCACCTCAGGTAATCTCCTTTATATGCTTATGATGGGAATTAGCATATTTTGTAAGACCTACATTAACAGAACTTACTCTTCCTTGCATTATTTTACAATATCTTGTATTCGCATACTGGATCATTTCCTAAAGAATGAAGAGCTAGTATAAGATTGTAAGATATGTATAATGCATCAATAAGAGAAAAATAAATAAATAAATAAATAAAAGAAATCTACAAAGTGGAAAACTTACATTTATAGGGCTCATACTAATAATGATATCATGACTATTTGGCAACTTCATCTGCTTTTCTGCAAGGGTCTTTTTTCACCAAAATATTTTTAGCATGATAAGTTTCCTATGCAAATGATGCATAGACGTGACTGTGTCTAATTTAAAGGGTTGGATGATCTTATGGAGATCTTGTTTTAGAGTTCAATGCAAGGTGACCTTAGAAACTAGGTTTTATCTTCTGCATAACTTTACTATTTAAATAGTGTTATATTAATAAACATCTAGCTACGTTTCCCTTTTATTATTTCAAAAAGTATATCACAATGGTTCCTGCTTATTACATGTTAGGATGGTTACGTTCCATACCATTCTGCCAGAATAGAAATGTGTCCAGCAGCTTCTTTGGATTTCTCTAAAAGAGGAAAAGTATTCCTGGAGATGCTAAATAATTGCTTAGACCAAATCCGAACAAACTCTGACCATCGTGTGGTCATTCGCTGTGACATCAACTTCAACACCTCTTCCTATGGCAGGAACATAAACACACTTATTGGACGGGCGGCTCATATTGAGTTCTTGGAGTCTGACATTTTTGCAAAATTCATAATGTGGTCTTTACCAGAGCTTTTTAGTTAGTGAACAAGGGAGTTTGCATGGAATTCAGGCAACTTGGTTCATTTAAAAAAATGGTGAGGTTGACACAACTTCAGAACAGTGGAATTGCAAACACTGCATTGTGATCAAAACAGTTCATGGATGCCAAATTCAAGTCCGTTAAAACTCCATGATTTGGTATTCTCTCAGCGCAATCCACGGGGTAGGACAAAAATGGTGGATCTCACCCCTCCCAAAATTTGCCCCACATTTTTCTTTCACTGGGGCAGGGAGAGCATAGCTGCAGATACGCATGGGACCTTGGCCTTTGTAAATTATTTTTTTTTCTATTTATTATATCTTTCTTTCCTCTTTGTTAGGGACAGGGATATAGCCTTCTTGGCCAGTGGAATCTACTGTGCCCTGCCAAAGGACCTGAACTATTACATGTAAGAGTGGGCAGGTTATTGTAAGTTAACTCAGGCATGTTTGCACTTCATTTCTCCCATGTACAGAGAACAAAATCATGGGTGTACCATATCTGTTGAAGGTTTTAGAAGTTTAGTTCTGTAGGCTTAGGAACCTAGAGAAAATGTTGTACACTGACAGTTAAAATTCAAAGAATTTTCTGGAGAACTTTCATCTACTTTCTTCAGAAAACACTCTCCCATGTAATTTTGCCTTTTCGTCCGGATCTTGAGTTTGTTAGCTGTTTTGGTGTCAATTGTTTTGCTACTGTCTACTAACATCTGCAAAATATGTGGGGGGAAACTGTTGGACTATATCAGAAGGGGCTAATGCGTTTCATTGCATTGTTTACGTTGTTATACTGGTTCGACACTGCAAGTAAATCCTGTCATATTGAAGTTTCAGTTTGCTTATTATTGAACCATATTATAGACTCAGTTGCACACAATCTATAGATATCTAAAAGGAGCTTGGTAAATGGAAATAATTTTTTGTTAAATTACAATGGAAATGAGAAAAGAAAGCCACTTGGAATGAATGACTATTTTTGTTTCATTATTGTTTCGGGAGTAGATTTTTATTTCATTACATTTTTATATTTAGTACATAGGCTTATCATGGAATATAAATGTATTTAAAATTAAGAGAAATAATAAAAGAACAAAACAAGCATTAAATGATTTCTTTTAGTTCTTTGGAATTTTTTTTCTGTCCCCTCAATAAAGGAATGGTAATGTATATATCTGTAAAATCAAAACCCAATTTCGAACTAAAGAATCTTCAGTCTTGTGGAATAGATATAGAAATTGTTGTTACTGCAGGTTAAAATTAATAAAAATCTAAGTAAACATAAATAATCATGAGTTTTGATAAGATTATGCAAACAATTGCTTATACAACTCTGGACAAGAGTGGTATCAATAAAGTCCTCCTCAATATGGCAAGGATTCGAATATTGGATTAGACAAGATTAACAAAATCATGAACATGATAATACTTCAATTAAGCATGAATAATGAATCAAATATCATCATAATTATAGAGATAATATAAAAGTACAAGGCTAAATGAAGTGCATAATCGCTATCTAAAGCAATTCATGCCACCATTAGTTAGCAGAAAAAATATATAAATTTCTCTACACTAAACACCTTTTGTCTACTCAAATAATACATACAACATAATATATCTTATATATGAATAATCTCACCCAAAATAACAAGGCCAAGAGCACGTATTTATAAAGTTGAGAAAGTATCCATTAATCTTCCAGCCGTTTACCATTAAACACACGACATAAAAGACATCAAGGAAGTGAGTCTTTATACGTTCATAATTTGCTATTAATCTATTAATATTTCACAAAATTTTAAGTTGTATTGTTTTAGAGGATCAAATCTAAATCTGGTATAAAAATACACAAAAACACCTCTAAAAAATTTATTATATACTTTTAATTGTCTCGGGTTAATATTTGAGATTTAGATATACACTTTAAGTTAGAGCAGTAGTAAAAACTTAACAGTGCAGAAAAAAAAATCTTCTTTCAAAATGTGTAGAAAAACAAAACACGTTTATTCTATCAGCTGCCTCAATTTTCGCTCACTCCCCGTTAATACCAAAAGGATAATTTTTCTTCCCCGTCTTGCTTCGGTTTTAAACAAGACACCAACATCTCACATAAAGAAAAAGAAAACAAAAATCCACTTTCAATTGCCCTCGTTTGTGTTGTAGCCAACAAAATTCCACTTTTTCTTTTTCTGTGGCCAACATTTCCAGCTCCATCAAAATATTTACGAGGATAAAATTTCAAGAAGCCTAAATATGTATAACTAGAGTAGAGGAAATATTATAGTGAACTATTCAGCTTTTATCAGGAAACAAATTACTCTAAAAGAAAACCAGCATCACCACAAAAGATTTACTTTAAGATGTTACACATTTGCGTTCTAATTGAAAAAACTGCTGCATTAAAGATTTACTCAGACAAGTGCCAGAAAACACTTGCTATGTATAATTAAGCAAAGAAACCATAAAATATGTAGCAAGTAACCTGACCACCAGGTTATTTTTTACACAAGTACTGAGATAACTACAATGCATTACACGAGAGCTAAATAATTTATCCGCTAAACGCATCTACTCATTCTTCTTCCTCACAAAAAGCTGGTAAAATGTAAAATGTACATGTTTCGCAAATTTGTACATCTGAAGCTCATCAACAATCTACCAATTTCACTGCTCTGCATAGTTTGACATACCCAGGTACTCAAGCCCTTCAGTTCGGCAAGTCATAATCTTCCGGAACACCTCCCTCACTTGGCGCTCCAATGGATCCAATCCGTCTCTAAAAGCTTCACAAACATGCATTAGCTCCTTCAAATCCTGTTCAACTTCCACTTTCTGCTCCTCTGTCAACGGAAACTGAACTGAATCTACCAAGTCTGTCATGTGGCGGGTGCATATCTCAACTAGATATATCTCCTTCAACAAACCATTTGAGTTACGGCGCTCTCGCTTCTTTGACTCTTCCGTGATCCGTTCATGAAGTGAGGTAACCGGAGTGCTCCAGGAGAATTGCCGTGGGACTGAAAAATGAATGTTGAGACCCCTATCCTGACAAGGAATTGCTGCAACAAGGGTCCACAAAACAAACAAGAGAACAGAATTCATTGTATAAACAGGAATTGCAAGCCCACTTGTTGCAGCAATCTCAGTCCCGCGAGGTGGAACCAGGTTACTTGAAATGGACTGCAGTTGCTTGGCTGCAGACCAGGAACGTGATACACTCCATGAATGTGATCGAGAATGCCCAGCTGAGTGATGATGATCCTTGCTCGAGTTATGTCGCCCAAAAGATCTGTTACGGTGAGAAAAAACTGATCCAGAGTCTTTCTCATCAAGCATTGCCAGTGCTAAATCCATCAGTGCCTTTCTAGCCCTCCGGAGCTGGCTTTCACTAAATGCTCTCTGATTTGAACCCAAGGCAACAAAGACAATTTCCAGATGCTTTTGCCACATACGAATCTTTTCAATCCCTTCACGACTTGCATTACAAATGTCAAGTGCCTTCACTGACCTCTCAAAGAATTCAGAAATCAACCGATCCAGCGGGGGTTTTGAGACCTGCGCTTTATTATTCAACAGAATAGCTCTGAATTCCTCATGGCAGCAGATAAATGCATCCAAGAGCTTCTGCATCCAATCAATTGAGAGAAATTCATCATCACTGACCCCAGAAAGCTCATGAAATCGATCTGTAACCTGCTTTTGGAATGATTCAAGCTCTGAATCCTGGGAACTGGATTCATGACTTGCTTCCAAAGAATGAACCTGTTCCCTCCTGATACCAAATATTGAGCGGCCAAACGAGGAAATCTGTGATGAAGGACCCAGATTATCTGTAGACGGCATTGTCAACCTTTAGAGAAAACCCCCTCAAGATCCTCACTACACTGGACTAGAGCCACAAAGATCACGTGAAACCCATCAAAAACAGCTGCATTGAACTTCCTTGTTTCAGTTTTGTTTCCGATAAGTAACTGAATCTAAAGAATCTAAAAAAGCTCAATAGTCCAACATATTTAACACCCAATATCCTATTGGAAACCTTAGAATAATGATCAAAATATCGATATGAGAAAACAGATCAATCAAATTCCAATCCTCGAAGCGAAACCCAGATAGGAAAAGATCTTCCATCACCTTCAAATTCAAACTCAAACCCAAAAACTAGCAAAACCCAAATAAAAATCAAACCTTATCTCTAACCCAATGCCAAAAACTTCAGAATTTTCCAATACCTAGATATCCATATGTTCAAACAATCTTCAATAAATGGCAGATTTTTTAGAAAATCACTTAACGAAAAAAGTGCAGGAACACCAAGTCAGAAAGTTTACGAAATGCAGAATAAATAAAGTACCTTAGAACTTGAAATTAGGTTCTGGGAAAGCACAAAACCGTAGAACCAAAGCAAACAAAATCTTGGAAGGTAAGAGATGATCATAGGAAGCAACCAGCCGTAGCAATGGGGAAATGGCAGATTCCCAAACCCTAGCGAAGGACCAAAACCCCTCGCTTTGGTTGACGCCAGTTCAAGGAAGCAGAGTAATGTAATAATGAAATAATGTGGAGACTGGAGAGTCAGAGACACATTTTTTGTGTAAAAGAAAAAAAAAAGAAACAAAATAAACGTACAAACAAAGAGCTATTTTTTTTTGTTTCGAACGCTCTGTTTATTTATTTATTTAAGTGAAATTCTTTTTTTTATTAAGTACAATATTTGTAAGGCCAAGTTTCTAGACTGTAATTTTTAAGAGGTAGAGTCATAAAAATTCTTATATAGACTTGTTTTATACAATTTGTATAGAGTAAATTAACAGAAAGTAATATATCATTACATTTATGATATATTAATTTTTTTATTAATTTAATGAATAATAATATTAATTTAATTATGTTTTAATTTTTTTATTGATTTAATCTATATAAATTGTATAGAGTATAGACTAAGTCATAGAAGAATCTTTCATTCTTTTTTTTATAGCCATGGCTTTATATTTTTTAAAGTAGGGGCATGTTTAGTGCGGATTCTATCTTGCTGGCAAAATAGTGGGATGGATTACATTTTACTTTTGGGGATTTCTGAGTGAGATTCTCGCTAACTTTACCTGTTCTGTTTGATACATTTTAGATTATTAGAAATTTTCATTTATTTTGAGAGTTTAAATTTTACTATAAAACATTAAATATTAATTGAGTTAGATTTTAATTTATTGTCAGTATAAATTTTTTTATATTATTATCTAATTATAAATTATCAAAAATTTAAGTAAGATAATACTTATTTAAAAAATTAAATATTAAATAAAATATAATTAAATAATAATGTAAAAAGAATTATATTAAAAATTGATCAAAATTAAATATATATTAATTTGAGAATATATTCAGTTGTGTCACAAGTTATTTTATTTAAATTAGATATGTGTATTACTCACGTGAGAATTTGACAAAGGAGCCTAAACTCTGCAGCTCAAATATGTCTCTCTCATCCTTAGCAAAAAAATTAGAAAAAAACATTTTGTAGTAGTATTTATAAAGGATTTATTTTGATTTCTTATCAATGTAAAGTTTTTTTACAATATCATCCAATCACATTTTACTAAATATTTGACATTTTAAATAATTGTTATCTTAATCAAAAATTTTAATAAATTATTTATTTTTTTTAATGATGTTTTGCTAGCAAAGTATATATTGATTATCTTTTAATATAGTAAGACTATTATCACAACTTAATTTATACTTTTTATCCAAAATTTTATTTTATCTTAAATATTTAAATTATGTCTAATTTAGATATATTAAGAGTGTTGTAAAAAATACCTATAAGTAAGTAGTCGTAATAGTTAGTATATTGTGATTCCAATAACATATACAAAATTTAAATGTTAAAATTATCACCTACAAAAAGGTTTTAACCATTACACTCCATTCCTCAAAGGAATGAGAAAATATAAACACTGGAAATTAATTCATTTAAAAAAAAATTTAGTGCTAGTTTAAAATTCAAACTCAAGTAATTAAAGCATAAACACACCTCTTTAACACTAAATTAATCCCTTAAAATTTTTCCTTTTTAGTCACAATTTTTTTTCCTTTTTATATATGAAATCAACACAACATTATGGCACACCTCTTTCATCTTTGGCAAACAAAAAATGTTGGCCTACAATTTTTTTTTTTGGGTCTAATAAGTATAAGAGTGAAACTCATTTTTAATTTATAAAAAATACATTATTTATTAATTTCATCTCTTAAAAATAAATTTTATTCATTTAATCATTCAAAAATCTTAAGTTCATAACAATTTTGTCCTTCCGAGATATTAAGGCTTCGTTTATATTAGATTCCTCACTTACCACCAATGCCCATTCAAAAGGAAGCAAAATTTTTTTGCTTCATATAAATGCCTGTTGAGGTGCATAAGCATAAGTAAAGATGCAAACACAAATTGGCGGTGAATGAAATCTAAAATAAACACACTTTAATATAATAAAATAAAAAAAATAAAAAAATAGAATCTATAAGTGATTTAAAATATGAGATATTCAATTAATAAAATTAAAATTTAAAGGACAAAACTAATAAATAATATATATTTTAAGCACTAAATTTTTTTTCTCTAATTATAAAAACCTTTTAATATAAAAAAAACCTTTCATTTTATGGCTCGTCGTCACTCACATCACATTTAATAAAATTTCATTTCTAAGTTACGACGAATCAGCCTAAATTAGAGGAGGGTAATCAATGGCATTTCTTTTTTTTGGTAGAATAATCAATTGCAATTTTATGAAGAGTTTAAATGTATTGGCATAAAGTACATTTAAAATAAAGTAACAACCTTTCTTTAAATAATTTTTTTTTTGGTAAAGACCTTTCTTTAAATAAGTGATTGCGTGAAAATCATCCATGAACCTGAGCTTGACATCTTGCACTTCACCAGAAACACTCACGTAAAGAGAGGGAGAGAGAGCTTTCACTTTCTTTTTTTTGGGAAGCCATTAAAAAAGGAAGATTTTTTTTCTTGGCGAGGAGGAAGTGAAGATGATAGAGTGTTTGGATTACAGTCTGTTAATTTAGTTTTAAATGAATTTAATTTTATAAACTTAATTTTGTCTACAAGTGAGTTTAAGTAATTTATATTTAAAAAAAATTATGTTCAAGTTAAAAGTTAAAAATAATTATTTTAAATTAAACAGGTTTTTAAATATTTAAAAATTGATGTAAATACTAAAATAAATAACATAAAAAATGAGTAAAAATTCATTTTTTTTACCCGTTTGAACTTTCAAAATACACTTTAAATACACTTTAAATGGTTTTAGTCATGAACAATATCTACTCTATTCTCTTCGGTTCCTTTACTTTAATGAGGAGACAAGAATTTGCACAAAATTAACATAAAAACCATCACTTCCTTCCAAATATTTACCAATCATAACTTCGATGTTTTCCTTCGTTTTAGACAATGGCAGTTCTTGTGTCTCCTCATCCCAATGAAAGGTATGGATGGCAAAGCCTTTTGGAACGTACATATGGAGAAGTTTAGGTGTAGGAATATAAATATAGGTTGAATGATTAGAAGACTCCTGGCTGATGATATGTCTTCTTTGTTAACTATGTCTGTCTAAGTTTTTGTGCTTGGCATTGTTCAAGTTTATAACCATAGTGCCAAATTTATTTCTGTACCACCACATTCAGCTGCCTCTGTTTCTTATTATTCACCTTTCTTATTATTTCTCTCTGCCATGGTTGGTTGGATGGATCTCATCCCATGAAAACTTCCAAAGAAGAAAGGCTGTCATCAACAGCAAACACGTACAAAACAAGTATGATGAATTATGTTCATGGATGTTTTGGCACTGAGACTCATATCAGGTATTATCTGTTCTTGCAGCACTAATTTTTGGGAATAGTTTAAATATCCTTTTTATTGGTGGCTAATAATTTTGGTTTATATGAGACTGCACTGTTTCCCCAGCGGCAACAAGCCAAGAAGACAGTTATTAATTTCTCTTGGCCATATATGAGAATCCAAAAAGCATTTGCAGTAGAATTTTCATAGACTTGTTAACTTCTTAACACATTTTCATGAAAAGCTAGGAACAAAATATCAGTAACTTGATACTTATCCCCGATTGATGTCAAATTTAAGTTTATCTTTTTTTTTTTGGGTTACAAGAGAAAAATTGAGCTAAGAATCAACCACTGGAATCAATATTTTGACATAAGAACACTACTTTTCGTACATATTTAGGTAAACATTATTTTAAAAAAAAATCACTTTTTTTAAAAAAATTCTCCCACTCAATTTTAATTATAAACTGTGTTGAACGTAAAATAAATCAATTCAAATACCCAATAAATCAATTCAATTACCAAACATTGCACCGACTAAGACGGCAGAACCTAAAATCTGTTAAATGATACATTGTTGGCAGAGGATATCATGGCGTTGAATCGCATGAATCGACTGGGCAGGAAACATGGCAACTTTAAAAGTTAAAAATGCTCTAAACCCTGTTACATCAGGGATGCACTACCGTTACAATTGATTCATACAACAGCTGAATAACAATTGCCTATCCTGATGACACCGGTAACAAGAAAATGAAAAGAAAAAAGAGAAGGGAAGGGAAGGGAAGGATACCATCATCACTGCTGATTAGCTCTCTCATAGCCCTCTGCTTCATGATTTATTCACAAGCCAATTTAGTGTCAAAGCTGCTCAAGCATATTGCAAAAGCCTGGAATGCAGATAACGGATAACGATAATCCATGGTGAACATGTCCTTACTAACTTTGCCAAACTGCAGAATAATCTTATCATGCTCTGGTGGGGCTGGCTGAGATGGTGTGGGTGCACCGGCAGCTGGCTGGGTGGCAGCAATCAACTGAAAGTTTTTAACAGATGCAACTGTTACCCGCCCCCGGAAATTAAGGCACCAACATTGTAATTGTTCATGCCATCTTGGAGGCTTGTTTTTCAAAACCAAGGGTCTCGTCTTGCCATCCTCATCCTCATTACAGGTTCCTCCAATCTCAGAAAATCGTGAACTGCTGAACTCAATAGAGTGATCTAGGGACTTTGAAAAGGATATGCTCCGAAATGAGTCCTCCAGGGCGCGAGGAAGAAGCTCTGGTTGGCCAGGAACAGTGCCGCCCGCATCAAGTGCTGAGGTTGGTATTGAATGCATAATGCAGTGCATCCTCCTTGGGCCTCGTGTCCCAAGCACATTTAATTCATATGTTACCTGAGCTATGTTGTAACTCCCAGATGGGACCTTTGGCAAGACCTTTTTGGAATAAAATCTTCGGCTTGTCCTCCCAGTCCCGGAAGGAGGTATATGGGCAGAAGTGTATGGAGGCTGTGTATCATATATAATGAATTTCGTACCAAGAAAATTTGATCTGGTATATGAAATTAAAAGAAAATACCATAAGTGAGAAGACAAGTATATAAAATAGAACATAAAATTCTTATTAAATAGGCCTAAAAGGAAACCATGATAAAAAAAATCTTGTAAGTGAGGAGACAAGGATGTTAGAACATAAAATTCTTAGTAAATAGGATAAAAAAACAAACTATGATGAATCTGCAAGGAATAAGTGGAAAGTTGATGATAGAATAAGAGCCTAAAATATTCCCTTTAAATATCAAAATAAAGAGAGAAAGACCTTATTTAAATAGGCATGTGTAAAAGCAAAAAGTCATTTTCTTAAGCCATAATCATAACAATCAGCCATAGCAATTTCAATTTCTTTATAAAAAGGTTTAAATAAACAATTAATCCATGTAATTTTATCTAAATTGGATTTTGGTCGCTGTAATTTTTTTTCGATATTAGTTCCTATATTTTCACTCATTTAAATTTTGGACTTTACTGTTAAGGTATCGGTTTCTTCTATTTTTCACTCATTTGGACTTTAGTCCCTATAATTTCTATTCATTAAGGTATTGATCTCTTGTGAACCAAAATTCAAATGAATGGAACTATCAGGATTGATATGAAAAAAATTACGGGTACCAAAATACAAATTAGATGAAACTATAAGGGCCAATTGTTTATTTTAACTTTACAAAAAATTGTTTACTTCAATTTCTTTAATGGTTTCTTTTGTAGAAGATGAGAAAATAGTCAAAATTGGGGTGGCTTAAGAATGTTAAATACTTGCAAGCAGGAAACTCACCTCAGCTTTCCAATGTAAGTGCTACTTGATCTAGAGATGTTGTCAGCATCCATGGAAATAACATACTCTGTGTAAGTTGTTCTCCTTGTCCTCTTGGCAGAAAGGAGGAATTTTCCATTTTCAACTAACAAAGCTGCAAAAATCAAAGGGAAAAAAAAAAGAAAAGGAATATGCAATGAGTTCAGCACGCACTAGAATATGGTAGGAAATATAATGTTCTGATCTATTCCCAGCTACTATACTATATATAGACAGATTCAAGCCCTCCCCAGACAGCAATCAACGATAGATGGAAATTATTTGAGCAAACTATACAAAACTGCTAATCCATATCTTAATTTAACAGAATAAGCCAACATTTCAAAATCAAATATAACTAAATAGTTTGACACACAACTAGTACAAAGACCATTTGCAATTTCAGCTGGCCAACAACTAAAAATAATCAACCTAACATATCAAGAAAAACAATTTAAGATTAGCATAAAACAATGCAACTAATAAGCTTTATCAAATCAACCTGATAAAAAACAAATTAGCAGACCAGATAATAGCAAGCATTATTTTGAAATTATAATCCAATATACACCTCCACAGCCTAAAAAAATCACAAGGAACGTAGCTAAGGGTACAACTCACACAAAAGGCTTATTAATGCTTGACCCCAGCTACATGGCTATCAAATAATGTGGTCCTGGAATCATAGAGGGAAATAGACATGGGGAAATCAACCATTATGAACTATCTGATTTTCAAAGCTATTCTCTAATAATTGCAATTGCTTCAGAAACCAAATTATAGCATTACAGGCATCATCCTTTATAGATCTTGAATGATATATCCATGAAAAAATATACATACAGGCGGCCAGTATCAACATATATGCACAATATTCAAGTTTTATAGCACAAGAAGATCAAGTCTGAAGTCAAATTTGTAATATCAACCACATGAACTGTTTGAAACAATACATCAAAACAAATCTACATAGTCAAACTGGAAGCATCTGAACATAAAAATAATGAACTAGCTACTGTATAAGCCCAACATATAACTATATGTATAAAAAGAAAGCGTACCAGGGCTGAGACAAAGGAATAGGTGGTATGTTAAATTAGATTTATCTCTTTTGATAAAACACTGAATGGCTCCATCTCGTGACCCTGGCTGAAAGGTTAAAGCAGCAAAGTATTAGGGTGTTGCATCAAACCACCATATAAACTATGATTGTTATCTCCACATAAATGCAATAGATTAGTTCCTTAAAATGAGATAATCTGCTACACAAATAACGAAGCTAACCTGCTTTAGGGACACAGGGAATGTAAGTTTGCCACAGAATTCTGGGCTCTTCACAATTTCCTTGCACATATTTCTCCAAGCCCGGCAAACTGCAGCACATGCAACAACATGCTTTCGAGCAGGCCATGTACTCTCACTCTCCTCTAGCCTTCTAATGACATCATATAGTAATTCTGGGGGTAAGCTAGCCCAGCGACTATTTTGAATTACAAAAGGCTGGTCATGCAAATCTTGTACCGACCCATGAGATTTTCCTCTATGATGGCCAGTCAGCCTGACATCAAAACTCCGCCTAGATAAGCTTCCGAAACTATCCCTCAAATCACGAACTATGCTTCTGAATGACATTATGCAGTTGGATCCCAAAAATACAACTGTATATATCTCTTCAGTGAACTTGTGATGGACTATACCCGACCACTACGAGCATATGGCTGCCACAAAAGGAAAGTTTCAGTTCAACGCTACCATGTATTATTGTTGTGGTTATTCTTCATCTTTTCCACTAAGTTACTCACTTAAGACTAATAACCCAAACCGTGTATACTCAAGTATCCAGATCAGATCACATTTTTAAAATCTCCAATCTCTATTTAAGCATCCATACAATCATAGCCAAGAATCAAATGCAGAGGTATTTACAATTTGTAAAGTCAAAAGAAAGAGGTACTACCCACCATCGTGAAGGATAATCCAAAACAGTATTATCATAAGGATGACGGTGGCAAATACAGAAGTAACAATGTCACAAGTTTGTTATTCTATCGTTTATATTTTCAACTTGACTCTAAATCCGAATTGCATTTTCCATGGGAAGCGTTACTACATACACAAAACTAAGTACTTACGATAAAGAAATATTGCAGAGGGATCACCAATTCACCAGCTATTTTTTGAGATAAAAAATAAAAGACTTTCCATCTTCTTTTCCTTTTGACTATTTTTGCTAACAAGAAGCTTAAAGCTCACGTAGACTCCAAAACCACGAAGGAACAAAAGAAAAGGGTGTGGGAAAGGGAGGGAGGAAGATAGACTACCTCTTAAAACTTGGGAGTTAATCCAAGCTGATCAAATCTCTGAAGCTGGATCAAAAGCCACCCTTGATCTGCAAAGCAGAAGAAATTGTCAGAAAATGAGTACTCAAAACTCTCTCTCACTCAAATCCCACACTCTCGTTCAAGATTTGCCTCGCATAAGCACAGAAAGCAGAATTGCCCCATTACTATGCCCCTCATTTTGAACAGAGACCAAGTTAAGAAAAACTGTTCAGATTTGAAGAGAACCTTAGATTGTTTCAATGGAAGATGGAAAAGAAGAAAAAGAAAAAGAAAACACTTCAGATTTGGAAGACAAACATACGCAGATTGGAGAGATCTGTAGGTGAAGCATAAACAACAGTTGCAGTAGATGAAAATCAACAGCAGAATCAGAAAGAGATCCCTTTGATGCAGCAGAGAGATTCAAGGAAGCAGAAAGACCGAAACTTTTTTATGTATTTTGTGTAAGAAAGAAGGTTTAGGTTAGAATGCTAACATCCTCTTCCATCCCCTGGGGTCTTTGTTTTCTGACTTTTCTCTCTCTCTCTCTCTCTCTCTCTCTCTGGTATCCGGACTCCAAAGCTTGCATTAAATCTGGTTCACGAAGCAAAGGAAAAAGCTACAAAGTTCAACTATTTATTTAATTAGCATTGTTCTATATTTTAGTTTTTTTTTGTTTATATATTTTGTGGGTTTTACTTGAATATATCAAACACTTTATTTTTTTGTTAGTTATCGTAATTGTGAAGTAAAAGGATACAAGATATTAAATTAATAAGTTTATTATATGTACCCAAAAAGAAAAAAATGTTTAATATATCCACTTGGTGTCCAGTACCAAATGGCATTTGAGTTTTCCCTTGCCTTATCAATCTGAATCCAACGAACAAGGTTGCAGGCGTGCACATAGAACAATTTATGAAATTTTAATATTTATTATAAAAAATAATTAATTATGAATAATACTGATATCTTAATAAAGACAAACTATCATAGCAACTCCGTATAATAGTATTTATACGGATTCACCTCTTTATCATTTTGTTTACTTATTCTATTTTTTTAATTATACTGACAATTTAAGTAATAATTCACCTCTGCATCTCTCTCTTCAGCATTTATTAGTGGATTTGGATTTTTTTTTTACAACATATCAATCTTTTAAAAAAAATTAACATAAATTTTATAATGTAAGCACCATCATAATAAATTATAAATTTTATTAATTATATTTAAAATTATTTATATTTTTTTAACAAAATTCTCTTTTGTTATTCAACAATAAAAAACAATCCTGATTGTTCATCAGCTACACGATCACACGCATTGCTTCATTCTCTCACAATCTCCAATTTAGTCTGCAAATTACTTTTGTTTATTTTTTTATTTATTACTGCTTTTTTTTTTTTCCAAATCACTAAACAAAACACACTGCTCAGTGCCATCTTCATTTCTTCACCACAAAACACTGCTCAGTGAGAATAGTACTAATACAAGGTCATCTATTAAAGGTGGTAAATTGCCTAGGTTGAGTTTTGTTTTTTCCTTTTTGCTTTTTTGGAAAAATAAAACCTTACTAAATGAAGTTAGTTTATGTACGTAATAATATTGTGCTTATCATGTGGTCATAGCCATGATTAAATCCAATTACATTGAATAAGTATGATACAGTCTCGAATATGAAAATTGAAATGACATTAACTGAAATGGTAAATTTGTACGTGATTAGTTTTTATGTCATTATTAAGGGGAGACAAGATGAGGTGTTTTCCAATTTAAACCGATTTGATATCCCTTAACAAAAACATCCTTAATAGTTTGATTTGATATGAACAATATTTAATTTAATTATTACTTGAGATTTACTCATTCTAACCAAAAGGAGACAGATGAGTATCCCCTGTAAAAATGGTAACATTATATTATGATAGAAATGATTATCACTGCACACCTCCTGCAATCAATGAGACTGTTTCTCTTCATCGTGGCAGATTCTTTAGTAGAAAATGGTAAGTATTCAGTTCCAACTTGCCAATTGTTTAAATAGTAATTATCAGGGTAATTCTTTATGTGTTGACATATGGGTAGTTGTTGTTGAGAAAGTTGGCACAAGGCAGAGAGGACTACGCGTGCTTTGTAGAGTGGCAACAGCGAGACTGAATGGGGATGATGACTTTCAAAGGAAGAGAGAGAGAGAGTTATTATTCGCTTCCCCTTTTGCAAACGGCACTATTATTGCAGTCGCAGGCTACCCTGACCTGTTGTCCTGTTCCGAGTCTGACTTTGACGAGTCCCAGAGTCTACACAGCCACCGCCTCATTAATAACTCATTCACGTTTCTTGAAACTTCCTAGAAATTTAACGAGGTATATGCTGCCACGCAAGCCATCTCCCATCCAACGCTTCTCTCGTTTCTTTAATCACTCTTATCAGCGTATCAGTCAAAGTGGGCCCCTTCATTCATGCATTACGGTCAGATAATGGAGAGAGTCATCCACCTTCATTAAATTATGAGTTATGTTATATCTTTTTAATTTTTTTTTATAATTATTTTAAATTTTAATAAAGTAATTATTAAATAAAAATATTTAATATATTATAAATATAAAAAATATTTAAAACTTATTTTATTTAAAAATAAAATATAATTTACATATTTAAAATTTATCATAATACTAAATTATTCTTTTAAAATTTTATTTATCTTATTAAACTTTTTTAAATTTTATTTTAATTTAAAAACGTCAAATTTTTTTATTAAATTAAATAAAAATTAAACATATAATTTTAAGTTATATCAAATTTTAAGAGGGTTAGCGACATAAATTTTTTTTTAAAAGAATAATTTGATACAAAAATAAATTTTAAAAATATAAATTATATTTTATCTCATAAATTTTTTAATTAAATTATTACATAATTTATACTTAGATCATATAATATGCACATAGATATGATATTTGTTTTATTTAATTGTAAAATTAATATTTTTAAACTAAACTAAAATTTATACAAATTTAACGAGACAAAAAAATTTTTAAATAAATAATTTGATATTAAAATAAATTTTAAAAATATAAATTATATTTTATCTTTTATTTAATAACTAAGAAAGTTATTCAAAAAATAAAATAAAAAAATATAAAATTATTTTTTAATTATATTTTAATATTAAATAATTAAAAAATATATTTATAATAAAAAATATATATATTTTAAAATAAAAATAATTAATATTATATTAATAGATATATTTTATAATAATTTAATACTAAAATATCAAAATATAATTAAATAAAAAAATAATATAATAAGAACATGTAATAATTTATTCAGATAACGGCACCACCGTAGCATGAAGCAGACGCTCATCCCTCATTGTCATCGTCAAACTCTCTCTTAACTCTAAACCGAACTACTATAATTTTGTTTCTTTTTTATTTTTCATACCAAGCTCTCGGACATGCAAGAACTCGTTTCCGAACTTGTTCCAGGTCAACATATATTCTGAGTCCTAGTTTTAATAGCATTTCCTTTCGGTTGTGTGCCACACCTATAGAGGTTAAGACCGATGCTCTGAGACACTGATTCTATGAGTACCATCAAGGAAATACAGTCTATTACTCTATTTGCTATGCAAGGGGGTTGAAGTTGGGGCAAAGTTTGTTGCTAATTCATGTACTTCTGAACAAGTTTTCAAAAGCCTTCTAGGTTCTAGCTATCAGCAGAGGGAGAGCTCCTTCCAGAGTCTGGTGTTAGGAGAAGGCAGAAAATTTCTCTTTCTCTTTTTCTTTTTAGATGGAACATGAAGCTTTCATTAACTAGAACAATTAGAGGCTATACGAGACAATGAATCAAGGAACGCTTCAGATGGACATGTCTTGAATAGAAATTGAGTTGTTTTAATATCTGTGACATAAATTACGCCTATTAAGTATTGGCAGGTAACCCATTTAGGGAGATACCTACCAATGAATATGGTAACCATTAATTAATTCTTTAATATAAAAAGTGATGGCATAAATAGCAATTTCCTGCAAATGTAGTGGGTGTGATAATAATAAAGTGATATCAACTGCTAACAAATTTATATTTCAGTCTCCATCAGCCCTCTTTCAAATCACAAAACATCTGTCCCTCTTCGAGAATTTTGATACGAAATAAACTCGGAGGCAAAAAATTGTCTGAGCCCGGGTTCGAACCGGGGACCTCTAGTGTGTGAGACTAGCGTGATAACCAACTACACCACCCAGACGTTGATGATGGAGATTTCACATTTTTATAATTATTGAGAAGCAGATGACAGAGAGCATACTAGAGAGGTAAGAGGGTTAGGTTCAGTAACATCCTTTTGTTACGAATTTTTGCATGCAAAATGTAAAAATGTTATTCTTATACTTTAATCATACATTTTTTTCGTATACTTATTTTGAATGATAATAAAAAAAAAATTAATTTTTTTCATCTTTTTCTTTTCTCTCTCTTAATTTTTCCCAAAAAAAAAAAATAAGTGTACCAGGAGAAATATTGAAATAACATATTAGTTTTGCATATATAGTGATTCTATTTCAGTTTGACCCAAGCAAGTCACAAGTGCTTCGAGTGAAAGTTTTGACATTTGGTTTCCATCATAGCAATGGTGTATACATTGAGAGAGCACAAAATATAAGCATTTTACCGTGCAAGCTGCAGTGAGAAGCCTCAAGTTCCAGCCAAGCTTCCACTGGCTCCAGTCTCTCTCCGTACAAAGAGCAAGTATAATGATTGGATTGAGCTCGCTGTAGAGATTAAAGCCGCACTCGAATAGTGCCATGGAAACTTCTCACTCATCTTTGTCTGTGCTCTACAAATTCATCATGTTACAAAAGTTAAATTAAAGCAAAAGAAAGAGACGATGTTTAGGCTCAAAGCTTGGCTACATTTAGATGAAATCCTCGCAATAAACATGTATGCTAAGTGGATTTCGAATACATATAAACTTAGAAGTGAGAACAGATTCTTTCCAATGTGCAGAGAAATTTGTATATAGAACCTTTGGCTTGTAGTAGTAGTAGTAAGTGAGGATAATGGACCACCAATTCCAGTAAAAGTGCCTAGCACCTTGGCCTTCCCAGCTGCAGTTCCAAAATTTGTCTTCTCCTTGTAAAAGCAGGGGAGAGGACCAAATCCCCACCCTTGGATCAAATGGTATTCAATATCAACAATGGCGATTTAATGACAGTATACAAAGTTATGGGGCCTGACCAAGAGAAATGGCCAAAATGAAGGTAACAGCAGCAATGAGGTTCAACATGGTTGTAGCATATGTTGCAGATACCAGGGCCAAGGATTTAACATTGAGATTTTGTTGCAAGGATTCCCTGAAAATTTTTAAAATTCTGAGTCTGAAACTTCTTGCTTGAATTGATTGTCCTAAAATCAATTCAATTCAATTTTTTTTTTCCGTTAGCACCACAGGAAAGGTAACTGGTCCTAGAAAATTTTACCCAAATAACCCACAAAGGAAAGCTTGGAACAGAACTTTCCCAGTAAGATTTTGCAGGCTTTTCCTGATGAAGCATGCCAATAGAAACTGCAGACATACTTAGTTATCATAGTTGAAAGAAAAGAGGAGAAAATTATCAATTTCTCTTTAAATATATTAACAAGTTTTTCTTTTTTAATTGATGTGCAATGCGTGCATTAGTTTTACTACATGCAACAATGTGATGTACATAGGAAAGCAACTCTGAGTCTTTGTTTCCTAACCGTGTGTTATGCAAAGCTTATTCAAAAGAGAGACGCCTTTCAAAGAATGAGAGCAACCGGAACAATGCACGCAGTGGCAACGATGAACCAGTAGGACCCATGAAGTGTTTAGTGTAATGAAAGTGAGTTACGTTTTCAGACATGAAAACTGCGGTTCGATTTTTAGAAGTCGCATTTCATGAGCAAAGTCATATCATTATCACTCTTGGTTCAAAAAAATTAGTTCTATAAAGCGGTTCAAATGGTCGAACCTGTGAAAATACTTATGATTCACACCACTTAAAACTCATTCCATCATTTACTACCAACTTGAACAGGATATTCACCCCATTAGCAGTGTATGCTTCACACTGTCTATGACTTCAACATTGCATAAATTATCCATGTTTGAGACCCGCTGATTAAAATAAGTCCCAGCTCTTCAAAATTCAAATCGTTTTAAGAGACAAGATGGAGAAGCAAGAAGAAGCAACGGCTTCGAATCCCCATGCTGTTTTGACCATATATTTGTTCAGCTTTGGCTTGTGTCATTGAAACGAAATGGGCAAATAGATTCATTAAATTTTTTGTGCGGCTACATGTAACAATTTTAGAAAAACAGTGTATATTACTTTTGAAATAAGAGATGATTTCTTGGTCCCTTTTATATATCAAGCAGACATGAAGTTTAGCACTGATAATGAGACAAATAGGCTTCAAGTTTGTGCGAGCGTCAACGTTTCGAGTTTGCGTTGCTTTTTTTTTTTTTTTTCTTTTAATATCTTGACTTGAACCATGCCTACGACACCTTGGGTGAGTAGTACCCATTGCGTCAAATAAAAGGAGAAAGCTTAAGAAAATAGCTACGCTGCCTGTTTGTAAACTTCAAAAGGTGAAGATGCTTACTTTGCTAGCATATTGGCGCAAAAAATCGTCAAAGAAATTCTTGTAATGGCGTTAATACAGATTGTGCAGACTAATTAAAATTAGTCAATAAAAAAAATAATACATCATTATAATTGCTCATAATTACTTTACTTTTTTAATTTTTTTATGATATTTAAATGAACAATAATGATATGTTAATTTTTATTAGTTTAGTTTTTTTTTTTTTGTAAGCAAAAGTTTAGAGTGAGTGAAGGCTTTCTCCATTTTAAATAAAAAGTTGACCAAGTGAATTAATTTCTATTGACATTTATTAGTTTAGTCTAAATGTAGACTAATAGAATTCCTCCCCTAATAATGATAGAGCTCAATTTATGGAATTTGTTCGCATCAAACTTTTGCAACGGGGATCACTAGGAGAGCTCCAACGATGTTTTTTTTTTTTTTTTTTTGTGGTATTGTAGTCAAGTGGCGTTCATGTCAGCCTGTGCACATCTCAACTCGTCTACTTCTCTAGTTGGATCAAAAGCAGGTCACTCACATTGGAACTAGGAAATTTAAAAGAATTTTCCTTAACCCCCTGAAGCTGAGAGTTCCAATGATGTAAAATTTTAGCAAAAAAAAAATATCCTTCTCTTAATTAGCATTAACTTTTTTCTTATTGAGTAGTTTTTTTTTTTAAATTGACATTATTTAATTAGAAGAATGTGATAAGAGATAAAAAATGGGAACAGAAAATTTTCATCCTTTGGGAAGAGGGAAACCGTAAGAATATCACACAGAGCGGCTAATTTTTGATGGAACTCTTTCAAAGACAATTCTCAGTATCTTTTCCGACCCAACATTAATACTTCTCGTATTGATTAAAGACAAATAAATCTTCCCATTCGTTTTGTTTTTTTGTTTTTTTTTGTTTTTTTTGACATGAAACTTTGTAATTAACATTAAGAAGAAACACAGTCAAGTACATCAGAAAGAGCCAATCTGTTGACATCCAGAGGGGCATCCTCTATCCAAATTTGCTCAGAGAAATGGAAAGCTATGGTAGCTGAATTCCTCTTGTTATCCGAAGGTTCAACGAAACAATGAAAAGTTAAACTCTAATTCATTTGTGGAGGCGAAATAATATATATATAAATATATATATATATACACACACACACACATACACATCATCTTCTTCTTTCCCCTTATTGTGAACATCTTGTTCTTCTCCTTTTTTGACAAATCGTCAAGATATATCATTACCAATATTCCTGGTAGTACTGGTTTGGCTGTGGTTGTCTTGGTCGCAATTGTCATCATCTACTGGCTTGGACATAACAACAACCTCAACAGCTTCGGATTCTTTGGTGATTTCTAATGGCACTAACACTGACTGAGTCATCTTTTTCATTTCTTTGCTCTTACCCCACAGCACCGTGTATAGGCCACCCACAATCAGCACTGCTCCAATCACACTATATATGTATATTTATACAAAAACAAAACTAAATCAAATCAAACCATGAATATGGAAGGCCCAAACAAAATCATTTAGGTGAATTAGGATTTAGGGTATACCTTCCTAAATATAAGTTCTCATCCAACATCAAAGAAGCAGCAACAGCCACAAGCACAAGCTGTAGCGGGATGAAAACAGACGCAAATAGAGGGCCTCTCATCCTTACGCACCAGGTAATGACAATAACTATTATTCCAGAGGGCCCAAATCCCTGCAATAACATTAACTGATCACATGAACCAACTTACTCTTAATATATCATAATTCATAATAGTATATATATTACGAGTATACCGCATAAGCCACTGCTAGAAGCCTGATATTCCAACCCAGCTTCCATTGGCTCCAATCCCTGTCAATACAAAGAGCAAAAGCAGTGGCCTGTACTGCTCCCATTGTAGACATCAAAGCTGTGCTTGAGTAATGGCTTGGATATTCTTCTCCCATCTTAGCCTGTGCCATGTGAAGTGATCAACGGCAAGACGAAACACATCTTCACATAACAGTTTTGTTATTTGTATATTATTTTTACATCGGTTAGAAGACACAAACTTTTGATTAATCACGTATATCTATTGAATAAATGAATTAGTAATCAATTATTAATAAATAATAATTAATTACAGTACTCTATTTAATCAATCGATACACGTAATTAACTGAAATAATATTTTCACTTCACATAATGAGATATATAAAATGACAAGAAGTTAAAGAAGTTGGTGAACAAGTGTGCTCTACTTAGTCATAAGAAATAGGCTGACCTGAATGACGAGCCACAAAGAAAAAGAGCAGCAGCTTGCAATGGCACAAGGAACACCCAACAGTTTGCTATGCAGTGGCGCCACGTGCCCATTTTGGTGCTGATGTGGATGCAGAAGGTTGATGTGGGAAGACCAAATATGAATTTCTACCCCTTTGAAAAAGATTAACAGCATTGCCCCACCAATTCCAATTGTCGTTCCTAATACCTTGGCCTTTCCTGCTGCTGCTCCCAAATTTAATTTTTCGAAACTATATAAAATCAAAGGTAATTAAACAAAAGTATTATAAATCGGGAGTGCCGAAAGTAACTTTAATTTCCACTAATTAATATTTATTCTCCTATTTAGCTTGACTAAGCATGGCATTGTTGAAATAAATTGATAAATAAGTTATTAGATATATATTGGAATAAATTATACTTGATTCTCTTGATATGACATCTGACCTAACTTTTACTTAAAACATACACTCCACGCATTTAATGTAAGACCACCATACAAGTAACTCAATGCTAGTAAAGTTGTCAATTTTAGACGGGAAGAAAGCTAAGAGAGAAGAGTGAGAAGTAAGAGAGACAGAGAGTAATTCTATGAATTGAACATATAAAAATGGGTATATTTATCATCCGAGTTTCATTAGTGAGAGGGCTAATGAGTTGAAACCCTCTGTGCATATCCCTCCAAATTCACGTGTTTATACTCTCTAATAAAAAAGTTTGGCATTTTTCCATGTAAAGGTGAACTGAGATAACCCATTTACATTTACTGGTTTTTATGCACAAATTAAATTCAGACTTGATGATTATTTGTGATCTTATTTATTTTTCAGTAGGTATCGTTGATGGCGGTTTTTTTTTATTAATTAGAAGTACATGAACACTACTCTTTTAATATCTATTGGTATAATTGTTTTGGAAGTTTTTGCTCAGATAGATATTATGGATTTGTATTTTGGAATAATTTGGAATGGAATTTGAGCTATCATACATATAAAATCTGTAACTTTTTTGTATTTTAATCTAGTGATAAAGTTAATTGTATAGCGTACCTTCTAATTATAAAGTAATGAAGTTCATCATCAACTTGTGTAAATAATCTTATTTTTTGTGGGCTTTGCTAAATTTTTAAAGGTCTTAATTATAAAAAACACTAACATAAATTGGCTTCAATAATTTTTGGATGTGGAGTTATAAGGACAAAGGAGAGAGGTAAACATCCATGCTGTAAAGTCATGAATTTTGAGTCAATAATTTAGATATTCACACTTGTAATAGAAAATTGATATAATGTTAAAAAAACCAAACTAAAAAAATATATTGAACATTGAAAATTTAAGAAAAATTCACCGAATGATAGAAGATTGAAATCAAGTTTAAAGTATTAGCTGTAGAGAGAATCAAATGCGCGTGCTCTGGAAAAATATTCATATTTCAAGATAATAAATTAATTTCAAGCAAAAGATATGTGGCCTCATATTTATAGAGTTAACTATGGTTAGCTTTTTAAAGTTAGTAGGAGTATTCTATATACAAAGTTAAGAAGATGGAGATTGGTCAATTTGAGTAAATAATGTGAAGTGTATATATTAGGCAAAAATTAAATTTAGAGTTAGTTTGGCATGAAGGTAAATATAAGGGTAAATTTTTATGAGATGAATTTTCTATACAAAATTGTATAAAAAACTCATCAAATAAAAATTTATTCCCATACTAAACATACACTTAATGTCAAATTAAAAAATCTGTAGGTGGAATATAATATATTAGTTAAGGAAAAAACACTATAATTTTTGTTCACAAAAGATATAATTCTTTTCTGTTACAAGGACGGGTTAAGGCCCCTGAGGAACACGAACTTTTCAACGAGACAACTGCTAAGTCATCTAGGAGCAACTGACCGCATCCATGAGGAGGTAACTCTAAAGCATGTAAGCCTAACTCAAGACAATGACATGAATTTGCACTTGTTGCTCTCTCTATAAGTGTTAATTCATTTTGACGATCTCGATGGATATAACTATGAATCAAGGCAATCAATCTCGATGGATATAATTTTTTTAATTTGAATTTTGTAAACTATTTTATCAATTAATTAATTGAGTTTTTGGATATTTCAATTCATCTTAATTTGATTTTGTCATACATATTTTATGTGTATGGAACCTATACCACACACAAAAATGCACAAAAGAAAGAAATAAAATTAATTAAAACAATGAAGGGTTGCATTGATAAAATCTTTCAAGAACCAAAACAATAATTTTGAATTAAGCTATTAGGAATTGGTTAATAGGAAGAGATTTGAGTAATTTTTAGAAAGTGATAGATTCAAATATCTGTTTCCTTTTTTAATAAAAAAAAGTAATTTTGTATTCATTAATTAAAATTTTTAAAAATAATAAAGGCTTCGCAAAAGAAGATAAGTGTGGGTGGTGAGTACCCGCAGGATGTGGCCATGACAAAGGTGATGGCTGGAACGAGGTTTAACATGGCCAACATAAACGTTGCAGACGTCAAAGCAAGGGCCTCGAAGTAAAGGTTTTGAAATAAACATCCCCTGAAACATATTACATAACCATATCAGGGTTGTTAATTAAATACCTCGTACCATTGACAATATAGGTGCCCAGAAACACTAATGATATATGGGACAAAAGGTCAAGAATTTTCGTAACTCACCCAAACAATCCACAAAGAAATGCCATAAAAAGCACCTTCCTAGTCGTCTTTGGCCTCTTCTTCCTGTATAGCAGAAAAAAAAAAAAGGCAAAACCATTTTGGCCAAGTTAATCTATTGCCTAACTCTCAGGTTCAAAGAAGCTATAATATATGTTTCTCCTCCTAGATATATATTTAAAGTAATGATGAGTGAAGAAGCAAAAGAAGGTGCAAGGAAGGCAATCATGGACCTTTCGAAAATAAGAGCAAGAGGAACGGTGGAAGCCGATGCGAAAGTGAGGCGATAGGCAGTGGCTACCCTCATACTCATTCCATCGTTTATGGCGAGCTTGTATAGCACATTGATCGCAGCAAATGAAATCTGCACCACCACCATGAGCATGGCTGGTTTCAGTCCATGCAACACACTCCACATGCCCTTCATCTTCACGATGGAACTGCAACTTGGGGTGAAGTTGTTGAAATGGTTGCCCAGCAATGGGGTATTTATGTGGGGAACATGATGATTCGGAATCAAAAGAGTGCTGGTTCTCCACGTCATTGTTTATTACCAGTATCTCAAAAGTTAAGAAAATACATGAATAATTTTATATTTTAAAAATAGGTTCTTTTATACAATAGTTTTTGAACTTAAAGTGTGAATAATATATAATTTTATTTGATTATGTGTTAAATTTGATTTAATTAAAAAAAATAAAATAATAAAAATAGAACTCTTGGTTCTTTAATCATAAAATTCTGATACTATAAATAATTTTATATGTTTAATAGATACTTTCAGCATTTAGATGTTCTTATCAGCACTTGACAGTGGAAGACATACCATAGTGGCTAGTAAGACACTTTCATGGATTCAATTAATCAGTAAGCACTTGCTCATTATAGCCAATTAATTAGTAACCACCAGCTCATTTGTGTAGGACCCTCTGCATCATATGTACTAGTTACGAACAAACTTCTCAAAGAAATGATGAAGGAGTATGGAAATTCTTACTAGAAAAACTAATAAAAATAAAGAATAAATTATTCTAACTTCTCTTTAATTTATTTATTTTTTCAGAAATTCCTTTTTGTTTTTAAAATTTATACAGACTTCTCTTTTAATAAATTTATGTATAACATATTTTTAAAATATAAGAAAGGTAAGTATTTAAATGGTATGTGTAAATTTTTTAAAATATTTAGAACATATGTGTAAGTTTAAAAAATAGAAAAGAGTTTATAAAAAAACAAGTAAATAAAGGAAAAGTTAAAATAATTTACTCTAAAAATAATATATTTATGCATTATAATTATATGCATGAATAAAATATGATTTACATAAGTGTCTACCTAGTTATTAACTTAAAACGATAATGAGTCAAAGATATGAAGATTAAAACCTCTTCATTGTTTATGGTGGAGCTTCTCTATTTTCTTATTACATATTTGAACTTTTATATATATTATAATATATATTAGATAAAATATCATCTATTTGTTTTTTTTTTTTTTACTGTGCTTGTCTGCTTGAGCTCTAGGTATATAAACAGACAGTGGAAGGCATATATATTATACCCTAGAAAGACAATTTCACGGATTCAATTAATTACTATAAACACTAGCTTATTATTTAGGACCCTCTAGATCCATCATATACATGTGGAAGTTGTGATATATGCTTTTCATTCTTTTGTTTGATAACTTCATAGAAATTGCCGTCTATAATTGAGCATATAGCACTTTTAGCATCAAATTGACTTCACACGAAAATCACAAGTTCAAAACACCCCTTTACTAAATTCTAATTTATAACACGGGTTTAATTATGCACTACAGGGTGGTACATTTTATTTCACCTTCACCTGCTAGAAGGGCAGAGCCAATCGAAGTTGAGCCCCACTAAAGCATATATGATCAACCTTTTATGTAATGTGAAACGAACATCCAACATAAACTTTTTTTTCTTTTGAAACTTGACTGTAATAAATGTTAGAATAATATAATAATTCTTGTGGGTTAAAATCAATTGTTATTTTGTTTTGTCAAAGAAATGGACTAATATTATGATATATTGAAAAATGCATACGAGCCTACCAATTAACCCAAGTAATCAATGTGTAATGGGCTAAGACATTAAACATAGGTCCTTGCATTGGTTAACTTTATAGGCTGACTCACCTAAGCATCATTCTATGCACAATGTGCTCGCTCTTTATCTTATCCCATTGAGAGCTGTGTTGACAGATAAGTGAGTTGCAGAGGAAAGCTTTTAACTTCTCAACAATCTGCAGGTCATTAGGTTAACTGATATAAATTTTTTTTATAATAAATTGATTTTAAATTCTCAAATCTTTCTAAGCTTTCCTTTCACTCAGTGCTCCAGCCACTGTTATTTTTTCAAATTGTTAAATTGAAGGAGTTAACTGTGACATGTGAATGCATTGTGGCATATATATCTTTATTCTGAAAATAAACGGGTTGCTCATAACACAATGTACCTGAAGGGTACTATAACCAGAGAGGTTATTGAATTTATAAAATAATTTCTGAAGCCGTCACTAATTTATATTTGGGTGAGAAAATAATTAACAAAATTCTTTTTAAGAATTTAAAATTAGCCTGTGAAATAAAGTTAACTTTGAGAGTCGATATATACACAGAAAAGATGAAAACATAATTTTATTGCATCTCTAATGCACTTGTTCTAAAATAGTTATCATAAAACTAGTAGTTGTACAAATTAATAACCTCAAAATATTTATTTGATCCCACAAAAATCAAGTCAAAGAATTAAAAAACTAAATCATAAATATTTACAAAATGATAAATAATGAATTAAATTAAAATATTCACAAAATAATAAGCAATGAATTAAATTTAAAATATTTACAAAATATTTACAAAATATAATAACTTAAAGTAGTTATAAGTATGGAAAATAATGAATGATGAATTAAATTAAAACACTTACAAACATTTATAAAATAAAAATAATGAAATAAATTAAAATATTTATAATGTTGGCTTGCTCAAAGTGCCTACGTATTCTCAATTGAGAAATTAAAATCTAGTAACTCGTCTAAAAAATATTTGTGGGATAAAAGATTTTAATTAAAAGATTAATAATTGATAAAAATGAAAATAATTTATCAATTGACAAATCAAACAAGTGATACAAAATGATTTGTTGATATATTAAAATTAATTTGATTCCTATATTATTCACTGAAATAGATATGATAAATTGATAATAGTAAGTTGAAAAGTATGAAAAACTAAATTAAAAGTAATGTAATAATATAAAAATTATAGAACTAAAAATAAAATTTATCAAGATAAGATTTTGGTATTAAATTTTAGGAGTAATTTTATGTAGAAAAAGATGAGAAAATAATGATACATTGTTAAAAAAAAAAAGGTACAACACGTAGGTGGCTACGTGTTGATAAGGGAGGAAGATTTTTTTGGGAACAAACTTACTTTGTAAGTAAAGAGAAACATATAAATAGGGGGAGGGGGAGTGATCTGACGAGAGAAGAAAAGAGAGGAAAGAGAAGAAAGAGAGAGAGAAGAGAAAGAAAGACGGAGAAAAGAGAAAGAAAAAGAAAGAAGGAGAAGAAGAAGGAAGAAAAAGAATATTATAATTTTGTTATTATCACATAAATAAAGAGATAAGAAATGAACTTTTCTTTTTTATTTAACTAAAACCATAGCTATTATATATGATTAGGTACTTTTATTATATTATTATAGTTTTTAATTTAGTTTGTTTATATGTAAGATTTAGAATGTTTGCGTTGATATTTGTGGTTATGTTTTGCCTTTAAAAATATTATTTTATTTAAAATTATTATATTTTAAATATTGATTCTTCAATAAGATCAATATTATGTATTATTTAAGACTTAAAAATTAATCCCTTGAGATATATGAATTTTGGATATTAAACTATTAATATCTTGACTTAGACATATATGAACTTTTGACATTAAACTATTGATACCTTTGCTTGGAGATATTTTTGAGACTTTTATGATGACCTTTGCAAGGACATATTGATACTTTTACTTGAATATAATTTTGGACTTTTATATAATGACATTTGTATGAATAGAACCCTTATGCAATAGATTCTTTATCAGGACTATGGACTATATTGAAGACTTTAAAATAATTATGAATTATTTTAATAATTATGGTTGGTCTCTTGTTGAATTTATATTTGAAATTGATAATTCTAAGCTTTAAGAGTCTTTCCTTATAATATTTTTAGAAGTTTATTATGTTAAAGTTTGGTTGTTTATTTACTATGAGGCTGAAGATTTGAGTGTGCAAAATGAATTATTTATATTTATCTATGTTTATGCATATTTACCATGTTTAAAAGAAAAATATTTAAAACATACACCTAACCGCCAGGAAGGTAGAGGGATAGATGTAAAATCCTTTTATATTACCTGTCTTGGTTAGTGTGGTAATTGTCTTGCTGTGTTGTCACGATGTTCAAAGTAACACCAAAGATGGGAAATTCCCTAAGAGAAGGCCTTCAACTAATATGTGAGACAAGTAGATACAAAAAGTAAAAGTAAAACTAAGATTAAAGATGATATGACATATGGAACATTTGCATTAATTATGTTTGCATGCGAAGCTGCATTGAATAATTTATTCAGTAATTATTTTATTATGCTATTATATTTTAATTATGCTGTTGATAATAATATTATCATATTTAGTAGCTATGTAGTTTTTTGTAACTTTACACAATTGAAACTCACCATGTGTTTTGGTAAATATTTTTCTAACTATTCATCTTCCTACTGAGAATTTTAAATTCTCACTCTATTCATGGTGTCAGATTAACACAGGTATTATGTATTGTATTGTTTATGAGAAGTCTATGTTGAAGGAAACATAAGTCATCTCATTTTAAGGGACTAAGGGTTATATGATATTTAATTTTATCTTGTATTGTACTGTAGCTCATCTTTTTTTGCTGTTTTGATATAAATAGTTAAGTTGTATCAAAAACTTGACCTTATTATGCATTACTTTTAATACATATTATAGAATTATCATTATATATATTTTAAATATTTTTATTATTGACATCAGTCACTTGTAGTTTATTTAGGATAATAGTTTCATCTTTTAATAGTATTACACTCACGAATTAGAAAGTCGTCATAACAAAGCTGATCATTAGTGATTTTAATTATTTTTTAGACAAAAGAATTATTATGACAATGTCATCCTTAATTAATTAAAGATTAATTAAAAACCTATAATTTCTAAAAAAAATGATTTATGATTAATATAAAGATTTATATCACTTTTAAGTTAAAGAGGTGTTACAACAATATTGACTACTAATTATTCTAAATTATTTTTGAGACAAAGAGCCGTCACGCAATGTTGTCCCTAATTAATAATTTTAAAAATATAATTTATGGTTAAGGAGCCCCTTAAAATGATTTTAAATTCAATTTAAGAACAAAAGAACCATCACGACAACACATAATCTCGATTATATTTATTTTTCAAATCAATGAGTTGTTCCAATTTAGATGACTTAGATTATATTGTAAAAGTTTTAAAAATAAAGCTTAATGTAAGGTCAGATACATTACTCCAAATTCTCACGGCTCATATGACTTAAACTTTTTTTTAAAAAAGATTTAACGCCATGACCATTATGGTTTAAAACATAGAACCATTTAATTTTTATTTATTTAAAAAAATTGTTCAAGAGTGAATCCTGCATATTGGGATCTAGTCATAAAAAAGCCGAATGCAAAAAGGACATTTAATAAGCTTTTGGAAAGGCATTGGACTCATAGATACGGAGAATAAATTAGTAGGTAATTTAGTAAGAAAGAAAAGAATATCTATGTAACATAATAATAATAATAATAATAATAATAATAATAATAATAATATTGATGCAATACGAATAAGTGTACCAGCAGATGAAGACAAGAAAAAGACAATAGTGTCATATAAAAGGAGAATACTTAAGGGTGTGTTTGGGTGAGTGTTTATTCTATCTAAATTAGTTTTTGGAGGTTCAAACGAGTTTTTGATTATTTTTTATCTTATTTGTTTTAGTTTTTTTATCATTTTTCAAATGTGATTCTGCCTTTAAAAGCTCGTTTAGTTTGAAGTAGTTATTTCTTATTTTTAAGTTGAATGTGAATTTTTATCAAATATAAACCACTTCACTCAAATCCATTTCTAACCAAAATTAAGTTTGTAAAATGAATTTTATCCAAAATTAAATTTATAAACTCTAATTCAAACACATATTAAGAAATTCTCGACTGCATCTTTGTAAACTTCGAAAGGTCTGCTCAGAGAACATGCTTGCTTTGCTAGCATATTGGCCCAAAAAATCGTCAAAGAAATTCTTGTTAGGGCGTTTATAATTAATTGTATAGACTAATTAATATTAATTAATAAAAAACTGATACGTCAGAATAATTATTTATTATTACTTTTTTAATTTTTCTACAATAATTATATAAGCAATAATTATGTGTTAATTTTTTATTAGTTTGATCTAAATGTAGACTAATTTTATAAAAGAAATTTGTCTCCCCTATAGTAAAAGTGCACTTTAAAAAATAAAGTATAATATTTATAATTATTGATTAAAAAATTAATAATTTATAATTTGATAAAATACAAACACATACATAATAAATTATGAATATGTTAAAATTATTTCTTTAGATTTTCTCATTCAAAGTTATTTATTTACACTTTACTTTCTAGAATGCATCCCTTATTTTAGATGATCCAGATCCAAATTCCTATAGAAAAGCTCTCCCCTAATAGTTACAGAGCTCATTTTGCGGGATTCATTTGCATCATAGTTTTGCACCGGGGATCACTAGGAGTGATTTAATGACGTGAATAGCATTAGAATCCTCTTGATTTTAGGATAGAAACAAAGATATATGGCAAGATATTAAAATTTTTTTGTCTTCTTTTCTTGTCTTGTATCCTATTTCCACAATTAAATATTGTTAATTCATAAAAAACAATATGTCTCTCTTTTGTTTGGTAGAATATTTCTCTTTTAACTTCTTTTTTATTTAGTAATTTTTTGTTTGAGAGAATTTAAGTGTGAGTGGGATTTGAGTGAAGAAATCCCACATTAGAAAGGAATGGAATAAGCGATGATCTTATAAGTGGAAAGACTTATTAACACACTGCATGTTTGGTGTGATGAAAAGAAAATAAATAAAATAAAGTGAAATATATAAAATCTCCAAGATCAAAACATAAAAAATCTTTTATTTGCATTTCATTATTTTCTTTTCTTTATTACCAAATATGCACTAATTAATGTCTTGATTTTTTATTAAGATATAGTGTCAAACCTATATGTACGAGTGTAGTTCCATGGAAGCATATTTGCACTTGGACCCAACAAATTTTCCATGGAACTCTTTCATAGACAATTTTCAATATCTTTTCCGACCCAGTTAATACTTCTCCTATAAATATATATATATATATATATATATATATATATGAAGTTATAATTACGAACGACCTTGCTTAGTGCCACAGCAATATTCTTATATACACGTAGGCATGCTGTTGACTAGCTAGCAATTTGAAAAATAATTTCTACTATATATCTTAGGTGGGCGCATCTTCTTCTTTCCCCTCATTGTGAATATCATGTTCTTCTCGTCCATTTTCTGACAAATTGTCAAGATCATTACCATGACTCTTAGTAGCACTGGTTTGGTTGTGGTTGTTTTGGTCGCATTGATCATCATCTACTGGCGTGGACATAACAACAACCTCAACAGCTTCGGATTCTTTGGTGATTTCTACTGGCACCAACACTGACTGAGTCATCTTTTTTATTTCTTTGCTCTTACCCCACAGCACCGTGTATAGGCCACACACAATCAGCACTGCTCCAATCACACTATATATGTATATATACATACAAAAATAAAACTAAATCAAATCAAATCATGAATATGGAAGGCCAAAACAAAACCATTTAGGTAAATTTCAATTTATGCTATGTTTGGATGAGGTGTTAGGGAGAAAAAATAAAAAAAGTAAGAGATTTATCATAAGTATTTTTCTTATATAGAAGTTTTATAAAAGAAATGAAAAAAAACGTGAATTTTAAAATAATTCTTCAAAATTCTTTTTTATTAATTTTTATAAATTTGAATGATTTTGGAAGATTTAAAATATTTAAATAAAATAATAAAAATTTATTAATTAATCTTCAATTCTTCTTTCTTTTTTTTATTTTTTTTTAAATTTCTTTTCATCCTATTTCCTTCAAACTCCCAATCATAAGGGTATACCTCCCTAAATATAAGTTCTCATCTAACATCAAAGAAGCAGCGACAGCCAGAAGCACAAGCTGTAGAGGGGTGAAAACAGATGCAAATAGAGGGCCTCTCATCCGTACGCACAATGCAATGACAATAACCATTATTCCAGATGGCCCAATTCCCTGCAATAACATTAAATCACACGAACCAACTTACTCTCTTATATATCATTCATAATATGTTTAGAAAATTACGAGCATACCGCATAGGCCACAGCTAGAAGCCTGATATTCCAACCCAGCTTCCACTGGCTCCAATCCCTCTCAACACAAAGAGCAAAAGCAATGGCTTGTACTGCTCCCATTGTAGACATCAAAGCTGTGCTTGAAAGATGGCTTGGGTATTCTTTATTCATCTTAGCCTGTGCACCCAATTCAAACGACATCTTCAAGTAATAGTTATGTTATTTGTATATCATTTTTACACCAATTAAAACATGTAAATTTTTTAATTAGTCACGTGTATGATTGATTAAATAAATTAGTAATCAATTACTAATAAACAGTAATTAGTTACAGTCTATTTAACTAAAGATTTGTACATAATTAATTGATATAAAAATGATAAGAGAATTTTGATGTACAAATAACATTTTCACTTCACATAATGAGATATATATAAAATGACAAGACTAAGAAGACTTGGTCATAAGAAATAAACTGACCTGAATGACCAGCCACAAAGAAAAACAGCAGCAGCTTGCAATGGCACAAGGAACACCAAACAGTTTGCTATGCAGTGGTGCCACGTGCCCATTTTGGTGCTGATGTGGGATGCAAAAGGTTGATGTGGGATGACCAAATATGAATTTCTACTCCTTTGAAAAAGATTAACAGCATTGCCCCACCAATTCCAAGTGTCGTTCCTAACACCTTGGCCTTTCCTGCTGCTTCTCCCAAATTTAATTTTTCGAAACTACAGAAAGACATACGTAAATTAAACAAAAGTTATATAAATCGGGAGTACCGAAAGTAACTTTAATTTCCACTAATTAGTATAATTTAATATTTATTCTAGCATTGTTGAAGTAATTAAATTGATAAATAAGTTATTAGATATATATTGGGATAAATTATACTCGACACTCTTGATAAGTTGATATGACATTTTACCTAATTGCTACTTATAAATTATAATATTCACTAAAATAGTTCTAAATTTTAAAATATACTTCACATAAACACCACGTTCATTTAATGTAAAATCATAGAAGTAAATGCAATATAAGTAAAGTTGTCAAATTTGGACGGAAAGAAAGCTAAGAGAGAAAAGTGAAAAGAACTCTGATTAAGAGGTACAAAGAGTCTTCTGTGAATTGAACACAGTATAAAAATGGGTATATTTATCATCTGTGTTTTATTAGCAAGAGGGGGACAAATTTTCATGCAAAAGATACGTCACTTCATATTTATAGAGTTAATTATGATTATTTTTAAAAATATTTGTAAAAATATTCTATTAATGAAGTTAAGATAGAGGCGGGTCAATTTAGTGAAATGAGATGAAATATAAATTTTAGATATTGAATTTATTGTCAAATAAAAAAAATAGGGTGGAGTAAACTTTTCTCTATAAATCAGTTAAGAAAACAGTTTGGATTTAACTCCTCTAAAGAAAAAAAATTCATTTTGCAGGGTAAAACGAGGAGTATTAGTTATTGATTATAAAATTAATGGTTGAGATCATAATACAATATATGTACATGTATAACAAACTATGAGGTTGTTAAAATTTACTTTCTTGATTTTCTTATCAATGATTAATACTCTTCACTTTACTTTCTAAAGTGATAGTTCACTTTAAATGAGTCAAATCTAAAAAAATTTATTCTATCATTCAATCATGGGTTATCAAATCATTAAAAAAGTTTAATTAAAATAATAATTATTTAAAAATTAAACACTAAACAACATGTGATTGTATGGTAATATAAAAAAACTTTATATTGATAGTAGATTATTCAAATTAAATCTTAAGAAAAAAAACTACTATTTTAGTTCTCAATTAAAGAGATTTTTTTAATGTGTTTTTTGTAAACTATTTTATCAATTAAATTAATTGAGTTTTTGGATATTTTAATTCGTTTTAATTTGATTTTGTCATACATATTTAATGTGTATGGAACCTATATATACCAGCGGTGCATAAAAATTGCACAAAAAAAATCAAATAAAATTAATTAAAACATTGAAGGGATGCATTGATAAAATCTTTCAAGAACTAAAGTATAGTAATTTTGCATTTATTAATGAAAATTTTATAAAATAATGGAGGCTTCAAAAGAAGATGAAGTATAGTGCATGCGTTGGTGAGTACCCGCAGAATATGCCCATGATGAAGGTGGTGGCTGGAGCAAGGTTGAACATGGTCATCGTAAACGTTGCTGACGTCAAAGCAAGGGCCTCGAAGTAAAGGTTTTGATTTAAACTTCCCCTGCAACATATTATATAACCATATGTATCAGTTTTGTTAATTAAATACCTCGTACCATTGACAACAAAGGTGCCCAGAAACACTCGTGATATATGGGACAAAAGGTGAAGAATTTACGTAACACACCCAAACAATCCAGAAAGAAATGCCATGAAAAGAACCTTCCTGGTCATCTTTGGTCTCTTCTTCCTGTATAGCAGAAACAAAAAAAGGCAAAACCATTTTGGCCAAGTTAATCTATTGCCTACTCTCAGGTTCAAAGAAACTATAATATTTGCTTCTCCTCCTAGACATTTAAAGTAATGAAGAGCGAAGAAGCGAAAGAAGGTGCAAACAAGGCAATCATGGACCTTTCGAAAATAAGAGCAAGAGGAACAGTGAAAGCCGATGCGAAAGTGAGGCGATAGGCAGTGGCTACCCTCATGCTCATTCCATCGTTTATGGCAAGCTTGTAGAGAACACTGATCGCAGCAAATGAAATCTGCACCACCACCATGAGCATGGCTGGTTTCAGTCCATGCAACACACTCCACATGCCCTTCACCTTCACGATGGAGCTGCAACTTGGGGTGAAGTTGTTGAAAGGGTATAGCCCAGAAATGGGGTATTTACGTGGGGAATATGAAGATTCGAATTCCACGTCCCTGTTTATTAACAAATTAAAGTTAGCTGAATCAGGACGTTTTCACAGCGGGACCTTCCGCATTTGGCTGTTCTTATCTGCACTTGACAGTGGAAGACATACCATAGTGGCAAGTACGAAAGACACTTCCATGGATTCAATTAATTAGTAAACACTAGCTCTTTATATTCAATTAATTAGTAAATACTCACTGGCTCATTATTCAATCAATTAGTAATCACTAGGTCATTATGTAGGAACGCCCTGCATCATATGCACACGTGGAAGTTGTGGTATTCTGGCCTTCTTTTAGAAAAATTCTTACCTTTTTTGAAGGTATTATTTTTAAGAAAATTTCAATGACTTATATTTAATATTAATTTATTATTTAAAATTATATATTTAACCTAACGGTCGAATAATTATAAAATATTAAATATCATAAATTAAATAGATAAATGTACTATTCTTATAATACACAAAAAATTTTCTTTTTTTTTTTGGGTCCCCTTTGCATCATATGTACATGTGGAAGTTGTGGTATATATGGCCTTCTTTTATTTTATGACTTCTTATAGACTAGTTACAGACAAACTTCTCAAAGATGAAGAGGTATATATGGAGATACTTACTAAAAAAGCTATAAAAAATAATATTTACGCACAATGACAAATTAATTATATGCATGAATAAAATAGAATTTACGTAAGTGTCTGCCTATTAAAGTAAAAAGATATATAATGAGTCAAAAATATAAAGAATAAATTATCATGGAACCTTTTCATTGTTTATGGCAGAGTTTCTCTATTTTCTTATTGCATATACTTTTATATATTATAATACATAATAGATAAAATATTATTTATCTGTCTTTTTATTTTTGTTACTATGATTGCCTGGTTGAGCTTTACATAAACACACAATGGAAGAGATATACATTCCACTATGAATATCAACGGGTCCCACAGGTTAGGGAGTGCTCTTTCTATTCTCTCCTTTTTCTCATTGCGAATATTCGTTTATAGTATTTATGAAAAAGCGAATATTCACTGATATATAATAATTTAAAATAAAATTTTAAAAAATCTCAAATTAAAAAATATAAATTGATAAAATTTACTATTATATACCACAATATTATCTAACAATTTAAAATACTTACAAAATTAAAATAATATATCATAAATAATTTATCAATTTTAATTATATATTGTAATAATTAATATACATAAATACTTATTATTTAAATAATATAATTTTTTTAATAATTTTTATCATTATAAACTCATTCACTGAAAAAAATTTATTTTAAAATAAAAAAATATAGATTCTTATATTATCTCAAAAAAAAACTAAAATCATAATATATATAAAATATTAAAACAAATTTTACAAATATCACGGGTATTCACAAATGAGTAGTATAATCATCGCACCCGTCCTCATTTATTAAATGAGTATCGGTCTCTCATCTCATTACAAATAATTTTTGCAAGAATTTTTGACATCCCTAATTTCATGCTAGGAAGACATGCACTTTAACGGATTCAATTAAATTATAGTAAACACTAGCATATTATTTAGGAAATAAAATGCATAAACACCCCTTTAACTTTATCTTAGTTACATATACACCCTTTTAACAATTAAAATTTGCTATTAACTATTTAAGCTTTTTAATTTGTAACAATTAAGTTTTTTATCTAAATTTACTATTTTAACTGATGATGTAATTCCATGTGAAGATCACATGACCCTTTAAAACAATTTTTTATAATTTTTTATATAATTGATAAAATAAAATTATTTTATAATTAATATTTATTTCAATTTATTAATAATTAAAAAAAATTAAAACTAGATAGCAAATTTTGATCCAGAACCAAACCCATTTTGGGTTTCAATTCAACTTTCCCAAATCGCAACAAGGAAATCGCAATCCCTGCAATTCGAGCATTCAATCATAATATCATGTCATATGGGTATTCAATTTGGTTTACTCAAATTTCCACTGCAAGTCGAAAGTGGTTTCCATTTGATCACCCAAAGTGCACCCCCTGTTGTGACAAGGGGAAATCAAATTGAAATGACATCCATATTAGGGAGTGTAATGATAGGATATAGAGAAACTAAAAATCAAAAACCAGAAACCATCAATAACTTTTTATATCTATTCAGTATATCTAAAACTAGATGTTCAAGAGATATTCCAAAAGGCAAAAATTCATAAAGTTGATATTGTAAGAAACTCTTTCTACCAAAACAAAGAAAAACTACAGGAAATTCAATAAGATCACAAACATCCAGAAAACACCCATTTTTGGCATATATGACTAAAACTGCTAGATGCCAACGAAAGCTACGAATGGAGTCAGTACAATTTCCTTAAAACCCTAACTTTCAATTTGATTTATGGAAAAGCGAATATTCACTGATATATAATAATTTAAAATAAAATTTTAAAAATCTCAAATTAAAAAAACATAAATTGATAAAAATTTACAATTATATACCAAAATATTATCTAATAATTTAAAATACTTACAAAATTAAAATAATATATCATAAATAATTTATCAGTTTTAATTATATATTATAATAATTTAATCTACATAAATACTTATTATTTAAATAATATAATTTTTTTAAAATTTTTTTATTATTATAAACTCATTCATTGAAAGAAATTATTTTAAAATAAAAAAAATATAGATTCTTATATTATCTCAAAGAAAAACTAAAATCATAATATATATAAAATATTAAAAAAATTTTTTGCAAATATCACGGGTATTCACAAATGAGTAGTATAATCATCACTGCCGTCCTCATTTATTAAATAAGTACACGTCTCTCATCTCATTACAAATAATTTCTACAAGAATTTTTGATATCCCCTAATTTCATGCTAGGAAGACATGCCACTTTAACGGATTCAATTAAATTATAGTAAACACTAGCGTATTATTTAGGAAATTAAAATGCATAAACACCCCTTTAACTTTGTCTTAGTTACATATACACCCTTTTAACAATTAAAATTTTGCTATTAACTATTTAAACTTTTTAATTTGTAACAATTAAGTTTTTTATCTAAATTACTATTAACTTTAACTGATGATGTAATTCTATGTGAAGATCACATGACCTTTTATAACAATTTTTTATAATTTTTATACAATTGATAAAATAAAATTATTTTATAATTAATATTTATTTCAATTTATTAATAATTAAATAAATTAAAACTTAGATAGCAAATTTTTTGATCCAGAACCAAACCCATTTTGGGTTTCAATTCAACTTTCCCAAATCGCAAACAAGGAAATCGCAATCCCTGCAATTCGAGCATTCAATCATAATATCATGTCATATGGGTATTCAATTTGGTTTACTCAAATTTCCACTGCAAAGTCGAAAGTGGTTTCCATTTGATCACCCAAAGTGCACCCCTGTTGTGACAAGGGGAAATCAAATTGAAATGAACATCCATATTAGGGAGTGTAATGATAGGATATAGAGAAACTAAAAATCAAAAACCAGAAACCATCAATAACTTTTTATATCTATTCAGTATATCTAAAACTAGATGTTCAAGAGATTTCCAAAAGGCAAAAATTCAGAAAGTTAATATTGTAAGAAACTCTTTCTACCAAAAAAAAAAAAAAACTACAGGAAATTCAATAAGATCACAAACATTCAGAAAACACCCATTTTGGCATATATGACTAAAACTGCTAGATGCCAACGAAAGCTACGAATGGAGTCAGAACAATTCCTTAAACCCTAACTTTCAATTTGATTTAGGAAGCATTCAGTTTTGCTTTTGATCCAAAGCATTCAATTCTTTGTTTTTCCGATGAGAAATTAATTAAAATAGTATTAATTACAAAGTGATTTAAAATAATTTTATCTTATGAGTTATTTAAAAAATTACAAAAGAAAATTTTAAAGGTCACGTGATATTCACGTGAGATTACTTAATCTGTTAAAATTAACAGTAATTTGGATGATAAACTTGATTGATACAAATTAAAAAGTTTAAGTAATTAATAATAACTTTTAATTATTGAAGAGGTATATATATAACTCATCTGAAATTAAAGGGGTATTTATGCATTTTACCAAATTTCGGACCCTCTAGATCTGCATCATATCCATGTGGAAGTTGTGATAAATATACGTGGCATTCTTTTGTTTGATAACTTCATAGAAATTGACATCTATAATTGGGCATATAGCACTTTTAACATCAAATTGAATTCACACGAATCAGAAATTCAGAACCCCACCCCCCCCCCTTTATTAAACTCTAATTTATAACACGGCTTTAATTATACACTACAGGTGGTACATTTTATTTCGCCTTCACCTGCTAGAAGGGCAGAGGCATCGAAGTCGAGCCCCACTGAAGCATAAATGATCAACCTTATATATTGTGAAACGAACATCCAACATAAACTTTTTTTTTTCTTTTGAAAGTTGACAGTAATAAATGATAGAATAATATAATAATTCTTGTAGACTACTGCCAGTTGTTATTTTGTTTTGTCAAAAGAACGGATTAATATTATACTTCATTTGAAGATGCATACGAGCCTACTAAGTAACCCAAGTGATTAATTTGTAATGGGCTCAAGACATTTAAATATAATTTAATATGAATTATAGTATTGGCTCTAATCCATATATAGGCCCTCACATCGAGGTTAACTTTACAGACTAAGCCTCTTCCGTACTCGCTCTATGCACAATTTTCCTTCACCTTGTCCCATTTAGAATTGTGTTGACAGATAAGTGAGTTGTAGATGAAGGCTTAGCTTTTCACCAATTTGTACAACAAATTATCTAGTTTTCTATTATCTTTGTTGCATTCGCACTTCTTCTTCTTTGCCCTTATTGTGAATGTCATATTCTTCTCCTCCATTTTGTGACAAATCGTCAAGATCATTACCAACATTCCTGGTAGTACTGGTTTGGCTGTGGTTGTTTTGGTCGAATTTGTCATCGTCTACTGGCTTGGACATAACAACCACCTCAACAGCTTCGCATTCTTTGGTGATTTCTAATGGCACTGACACTGACTGAGTCATCATTTTCATTTCTTTGCTCTTACCCCATAGCACCGCGTATAGGCCACACACAATCAGCACTGCTCCGATCACACTATATGTATATACAAAAACAAATTAATGAATATGGAAGGCCGAAAGAAAATTAACCATGAATCAGTACATACACATATATTTAGGTGAACTAAGATTTAGCGCGTACCTTCCTAAATGTAAGCTCTCATCCAACGTCAAAGAAGCTGCGACAGCCACAAACACAAGCACTAGAGGGCTGAAAACCGACGCAAATAGAGGGCCTCTTATCCGTACGCACCATGTCATGACAATAACTATTATTCCAGAGGTCACAATTCCCTGCAATAACATTAGCTTACATGCATGAACCAACTTCCTTTTATATATATCGTTTTGTAAATTACGAACATACCGCATGAGCCACAGCTAGAAGCCTGATATTCCAACGCAGCTTCCATTGGCTCCAATCCCTGTCAATACAAAGAGCAAAAACAATGGACTGTATTGCTCCCATTGTACACATCAAAGCTGTGCTTGAGTGGTGGCTTGGGTATTCTTCACCCATCTTAGCCTGTGCCATATAAAGTGATCAACGACGAGAGGCAACACAAGTCAAACAACAGCTTCACATAATATATATGTATATGAAAAAGTAAGAGGAGTGGTTTACTGTAAAAGTAAGAAGAGTAAATCTTGACTATTAAATCTTACACGAATGATTACAATTAAAATATAAAATCAAATAACTTTTTGAAATAGTCATATGACTTTTAAATAAAATTTAATCATAATCATCCATGTATAATTTAATAGTTATTATATATCAAATGACAAGAAGCTAAAGAAGTCGTTGAACAAGTATGCTTTCTACTTGTTCATGAGATATAAGCTGACCTGAATGATGAGCCACAAAGAAGAACAGCAGCAGCTTGCTATGGCTAATGAAACACCCAACAGCTTTCTATGCAGTGATGCCACGTGCCCATTTTGGTGCTGATGTGGATGCAAAAGGTTGATGTGGGAAGACCAAATATGAATTTCTACCCCTTTGAAAAAGATCAACAACATTGCCCCACCAATTCCAATTGTCGTTCCTAACACCTTGGCCTTTCCTGCTGCTGCTCCCAAATTTAATTTTTCGAAACTATAGAAAGTCAAAAGTAAATTAAATACCTTGGCCTTTTCCACTTATTAGTACTATCATTTAATATTTATTCTCCTATGTGGCTTGACTAAGCGTAGCTTTAATTTGTCGAAGTAAATTGGAAAAAAAAATAGTTATTACACTCCACTACTCTTCTAAGATTTCTTAATATAACATTAAACATAATTTTTACCTAAAATTTATCCTGCTTTTATTTAACCAAATTGACTAACCATATCATAACACTGTCAACAATTTTCAATTTTAAAAATATATTTGATATAAACATCATGTTCGATTAATATAAAGCTAATTATACAAGTAATTGTAGTACTAATGAAGTTGTCAACTTTGGAGTAAAAAGAAAGCTAAGAGAGAAGAGTAGGAAGAACTCCAAGAGATACAGAATCCTCTGTGAACTGACATAGTATAAAAATGAGTATATTTGCCATCTAAGTTTCATTCGCAAGAGAGTGAAAATCCTGTGTCCCTTTAACTTTATTTTTCTGCATGTGAGTCTGAGGTGAACTGAGATAACTCATTACATCTATTGGTTTTTAACTTTTTATGCATAAGTTATAAGGATCAAGACAAAAATCCCACGATGCAAATTCAAAAAATTTCAGTCAATATGTGGTGATTACCCGAAGGATATGGCCATAATGAAGGTGGTGGCCGGAATAAAGTTGACCATGGCCGAGACGAGCGTTGCTGATGTCAAAACCAGTGCCTCGAATAAAAGATTTAGAAATAAAGTCCCCCTGCAACATTATATAAGCATATCAGTTTTGTAAGTTAGTTACCTTATAACGTTGATGGGAAGAATTTACGTAACACACACCCAAACAATCCAGAAAGAAATGCCATAGAAAGCACCCTCCAAGTCATCTTTGGTCTCTTCTTCCTGTGAAGCAGAAAAAAAAAACGGAAAAACCATTTTGGCCAAGTTAATCTATTGCCCAAGTCTCAGGTTGAAAAAAAAGCTATAATAATAATATTTGTTTCTCTTAATGTTTTAAATTTTAGTTGCCATAGCGGACTGATGCGGCCGATACTTGTAAGTGCGGTGTGATGAAATTACAACAACCACTATGATTGAGATGTTGTAATCGCATCAAGTAATACACTCTGCAAATTAAAACTCACTCACTTTCTCCGCCTAGATATTGAAAGAGTGATAAGTGAAGAAGCAGAAGAAGGTGCAAGGAAATGAATCATGGACCTTTCAAGAATAAGAGCAAGAGGAACAGTGAAGGCGGAAGCGAAAGTGAGGCGGTAGGCACTGGCTACCCTCATGCTCATTCCGTCATTTAAGGCGAGCTTGAAGAGAAAAGTGGTGGTAGCAAACGAAAGTTGCGCCACCACCATGAGCATGGCTGGTTTCAATCCATGCAACACGTTCCACATGCCCTTCTCCTTCACGATCGAGCTGCAATTGTGGGGTTTGACACTGAAGGAAGAATTGAAATAGAAAGCAAGATGAAGTTGTTGAAACTGTGGTTCTTCACCTTCCGCCTTTGGCTGTGGTTCTGTGCACTTGAGCTTTATGTAGACAGGTAGTGGAAGACATGCCATAGTGGCTAGTACGATACTTTCATGGATTCAATTAATTATTAAAAATGCACTAGCCCATTATAATCAATTAATTAGTAAACACTAGCTCATTATTTAATCAAATTAGTAAACAAGCACTAGCTCATTATGTTGGACCCTCTGCATCATATTCATATGTACATATAGAAGTTGTGGTATGCTGGTTTTCTTTTGTTTTATAACTTCCTAGTATAAACTAGTTACAGACAAGCTTCTCAAAGAAAAGATGAAGGAGTATGCAGATTCTAAATTGAAAAAATATTAAAAAATATTTTATTTACACATAAAGACAAATTATATGCAAATAAACATATAATTTTGTTAAATGTTTATCTAGTTGTTGACATAAGAAAATAATGAGGCGAGGATACAAAGAATAAATTATTATACAGCTTAAATTGTTAAATAAAAATATATAAATGATTTATATATTTAACATACTCGACCTTTTTAAGAATCTGATACCGTATTATAAACTAACTATTCAAAAACTTAAACTATTAAATAAATATACACTAATAGTTTATATCTCTAACAGTTGTGTGGCTTCTCCATTTTCTTATTACCAACTTTAGCTTTTATATACACTTTAACGGATTCAATTAATTAGTAAACAGTAGCCTATTATTCAGGACCCACTAGATCTACATCATACATGTGGAAGTTGTGATATACTTGCCATTCTTTTGTTTGATAACTTAATTGAAATTGCTCTTTGGTACCTTACTAATATGAATTATTCTATTGAGCCAGAAATGTTGCCCGACTTTTATAGCCCAAATGACATGGCATCTTAAGTGAAATTTGCACGTCATTATATTTTTTTCTCTCAGTAGATTTTTTTTTCATTGTCATTCTCCTTTTTTCCTTGAGTAACTGAGCCATCTCCTTCATATAATCACAGCCAGTCTTCATTTATTGCCGGCCTGCGAACAACAACATTGTTCACGACGCTCGAGGTAACTTAGTTGCCATTATTGATATGTTAGTGAAAATTAAACTATTGACAATATGGTGCAGATTATTAGAATGGGTGAGAAAGGAGCACTTTTGTGGTTTTAGGAGAAAGGATTTTGTCCACAAGAAGATCTTCTACAATAGGTTCCACTTTGGACCAAACCACCCATATATCTCAATTGTTGTCTCTTTACTGCATCAAATTAGTGATGATGAACATGATTCTATTGTTCTATGAGTAGTCAGGACTATCAACAACCTATTTCCCAAAATACAACAGACTAGTAGGAGGGATATGTGTTTTTTCTAGTTTAGGGGTTTTATGCCATCTTTACTCGTCTGCAAAGGGGCTAAATGAGAGGAAGGGGAGTGGGAGGTTTCCAATTGTTGTACTCATACATGTTTGGTCTGGATTTTCTTAATGTTAATTATTATCTCTTTGCTTGGTTGTACATAAGCCCTCCTTTTGAAAGACAAGATTGCATGAATTTTAAGTTGAGGAAGATGAAAATCCTCCGTGTCATCATGAATTACTCATTTGTTGCACAGTATCCTTGAAATTGTAGGCAGATGGTTGTTTCAGTTTTAGGCATAATTTGCAGAAAAGTTTGCCCGTTTTCCATGGAAGGGTGCAGAAGGAGATTACATAAATAGGAAAGAGCAATGAAAAGGAATGGGAGACATAGTCGGCGTTCTTATCGGAACTGAGCCACTAATTGATACAAGCATACTGACTGCATTTTTCATATTAATTTGTTTAAAAAATATGAATTATATGTAATACCACGTCACTCTGTCAAATTAGACTCTAGCTGAGTAGCAATTCTCTACTAATATTATTGTCGAGACAAAATTAATATAAAACAAAAGAAATAAAAATAAATTACGGAGCATACAAACTTACCGTGATTTGATAATTTGTCTAATTCATCTAATCAAATTCTTTACTAATAAAATCAAATATAATCACTCTAAACTTCATTCTACAAAGCAAATTTCAATTACAACGTTGCTATTCGGCCCGAATTGAGTTCCCGATTTCGGCCTGCCGGAATGAGTTGGCAATGCCACTTATGTGAGGTGCCAAAGCCAATCAAATTTTAATATTTGTTATTCTGTTTAATTAATAATTTTTTAAACAAAATAAAAAGGGTTAATGGAAAAACACACTTGACAACCATGAGGGCAAGTGTTTCCGTTTCAAATCGCCGGAGAACAGCAATCATAACCCCAAAACCTCTGCTCCATAAGGGGGCTTTTGAAGAAAAGAAAACCCCAACCCTCGCAAAGTTGTTATCGCAATGAATTGAAGAGAACTTTCCTCTTCTCTCTCTGCCAAAGAAGAATTTGCCGAAGACGACAATGGCGGAAAAAGCTCCTGCATGTGAAACCTCTGTCACAATGCCCAACAACCTGAAGCTCTCGTAGTCGACGAAACCCTAGACTCCGCTGCACACGACAAAAGCATAATCTCAATCAAAGCTACCTTGGACTCCGCCGAGCAAGGCGGCACTGAATCAATCTCCAAGTAGACATTCGATAGCGATCGTCATAAGTCCCTGAACTTCGCAGATGAGTTGATGGATAAAAGAATCAAGCCATGAAAGAGAATGATTTTGGCGAGGCAGCTGACAACTTTAGCCCATAGCAACAATATACATCCAGTGACTGTTATCTAAAGCCAATAGCACAATTTTTTTTTTTTTCAACATCAAAGTCGTGAGCAGTCGCTGAAAATAATTCACGTATTTTGTCTATTATTTCAATCGCTTCAGCAACCGGATGGGTTGAAGGGATCATCGATGGTGTAGGAGGTAGAGTTACTTGGACTTTTGAGAGATTGTGGTGTAGGTGTAGGAAAAGCATTTTTGGGTGGAGGGTATAAAGCAGATGTAGAAAAATATGATGAGATGGAAATAACAAGTCATTCGGGCACAAGTATTCTGGCAGTGTAATTCGGACCGGATAGCATTTTTCTTTCAATTATACCCAATACTTACACATAATAATTTTCTCACAAAACTATCACTACTCTTTTAAATAATCTTTTCCTTCTCACAAATGCATACACTACATTCTCTCTTTGATATCTATTTGTAGAGATAAATCCCATTCGCATATTATATATGAAATGCATTGCTTCAAACATTTAATGCATTGCATGCTTTGTCTTGGCCTATATGATAGGATGGTAGGAATTGTTTCCTTTTCCCTTAAGCCTCCATTCTTGACTTTCTTTTTCTTTTTGTTTTTAATTTAAATAAATATCATCCAACAGTTGCCGTCTATAATTGAGCATATAGCACTTTTAGCATCAAGTTGTATTCACACGAATCAAAAGTTCATGACACCCCTTTACTAAATTCTAATTTATAGCACGGGTTTAATCATACACTACAGGGTGGCACATTTTATTTAATTTCACCTTCACCTGCTAGAAGGGCAAAGCCATCGAAGTCGAGCCCCACTAAAGCATATATGATGAAACTCTTGTATATTGTCAAAAGAACATCCAACATAAACTTTTTATTTTTTAAATTTGACTGTAATAAATGTTAGGAATAATATAATAATTCTTGTAAGTTACGATCTATTATTATTTCATTTTAACAAAAGAACGAACTAATATGATGAATCCATCGGACAATGATGCACATGAGTCTACCAATTAACCCAAGCGATCAATCTGTAATGGACTCAAGACATTTTAAATATAGATTATTGTGAATAATAGTATAGGTCTTTAACACATAGGCCTACGACGAAAGGATTCTTGAGTTAACTTTGTTACATTCATCTATACACAACTTAGTCACTCCCCAGCTCGCCTCATTGATAGCTGTGTTGATAGATTGGTGAGTTGCAAAAGAAGAACTACTGTGATCATGTCTTCAACAACTAATATCTAAACCGGTGTTTATTTTTAAATGATTGATGTATAATGTTTTCTTATAATAAATTGATCAAAAAGCCTTTTTTATAATTATTTAATAAGAGATTAGCTTTAAATGACTACATCGTGCATGCATAATCTTTTCTTAGTTTTTGTAAGGAAATTGAACTTACCTTACTCTCACTTCACCCTTACTACACTTGAAGACAATGAGCATATTTTAACAATATAAGTATATAGAAACTCCCATCATTGCTACAAACAAAAAAATCTTACCACAATTCATATCAAAAGTGTCCGTATCCTAGGCATCTTTAAGGTTTCAACATACAACAATTAAGATTGCCGCATGTATTGAAGAAAAGGTTAACAAAAAAAGTGTAATGATAAGATGGGCAACTAAGATCACAAAATAAAGGCATACGTATGTATTCAATTCCGTTCCGTAATTGAATTTGATAATGCATGACCAAGTAACATAATCATTTTCACTTTCGCTTGCATTCCCCAAAGTCAAACTTCCTTAATTATTCTCACTGTCTGACATGGTACTTAACGCATTGGTATTTGTTGGTAATTGATCCAAGTCTTATATTATTAGAATTGGATAATTTTATAAGAGGTTGCTTATATAAATAAGTTTTTATATATGTTGTGGTAAAATTATTAAGTTTTATTATATTCTCCTAACTTATTTTTTTAATAATACTTACTTAATAAAAAAAATATTAAATAAAAAATAAAAGTATTTAATATCTTTAAAATTTGAAATATATTTAATTTTTTTTTATTTAATAATTAGAAAGATGTATTAGAATGATATAAAATTATTCAAAATTATCCCCAAAGAAGTAGCATAGGATATTGGGTGATCAATATAGGAATGAGGGTTTGCAGTTATAATATTTATAGGAAGGTTTGCAGCTTTGTATTCCTTTTCCCTTTACGTTGCCCGGCAGTATTAGACTCAAAACTCCTTTTAATTATCAGAAATATCATTTCTACAGCATTTTTTCTCCACCTCTCTTATACAACTGTTTATTATAGAAAAAAGTCAAAGAGAGAAAAGGAAAAGATGAAAGTTTTTCTCTTCTTTTTTTCTATAATAAAAAGGTGTAAGAGACAGGTACAATTTCTCTTTAATTATTTGCTGCCGTAACCTTAATTTCCCAATTTCCCACGTTCTTTAAGAAAAGTGGAGTCAACAACATGCATTGAGACTGTGTGCAATCCTGCTTCACAGTGCCATCAACTCAGATTCATGATTCCTCTTCACCTCTCAACAGTATATTATCATCTCTAGTGTCTGCAAGGCAGCTCCATATGCCCAAAATCCGGGAAATGGGTGGCGCCTCCGTGCAGCTGATTAATTCGCAAAACAAGATCTGACCTTCGTCGTCATCATTTTAATCGGCCCTGAGGGACTCATGTTACAATTAAGACACAAGCAATTAAATATGGGCAACTGGAAAGGACATGGTATCTACCAAATACACATCATCTACGTCCTCAGCACTTAAATAGAAATTTTTCTAGTTTTCTACTATCTTAGGTGCATGCGCACTTCTTCTTTGCCCTTATTGTGACTGTCATATTCTTCCCCTCCATTTTGTGACGAATCGTCGAGATCATTACCAACATTCCTTGGAGTATTGGTTTGGTTGTGGTTGTTTTGGTCGTATTTGTCATCATCTACTGGCTTGGACATAACAACAACCTCAACAGCTCCGGGTTCTTTGGTGATTTTTAATGGCACTAACACTGACTGAGTCACTTTTCTCATTTATCTGCTCTTATCCCATAGCACCGCGTATAGGCCACACACAATCAGCACTGCTCCGAGCACGCTATATATATATATATATGTCCAAAACCAAACAAAAACAAATCAAATCAATGAATATATATGGAAGACCGAAAGAAAATTAACCATGAATATGTAGTAGGTACATACACATATATTTAGGTGAACTAAGATTTAGTGTGTAACTTCCAAAATATAAGCTCTCATCCAACATCAAGGAAGCGGCGACAGCCACAAACACTAGCACCAGAGGGGTGAAAACCGACACAACAGAAGGCCTCTCATCTGTACGCACCATGCAATGGCAATAACTACTATTCCAGAGGCCACAATTCCCTGCAATAACATTAGCTCAGTACATGAACCAAAATTCCTTTTATATATCATTCATAATTCGTTTAGTATATATATTACGAGCATACCGCAAAAGCCACAGCTAGAAGCCTGATATTCCAACCCAGCTTCCATTGGCTCCAATCCCTGTCAACACAAAGAGCAAAAGCAGTGGACTGTATTGCTCCCATTGTAGACATCAAAGCTGCGCTTGAGTGATGGCTTGGGCACTCTTCACCCATCTTAGCCTGTGCCATGTGAAGTGTTCATTGTTCAACAACGCAACACAAGTCTAACGAGATCTTCACATAATGATATATAAAATGACACAAGAAGCTAGAGGAGTCGGTGAACAAGTGTGCTGTACTTGGTCTCATCAGAAATCAGCTGACCTGAATGACGAGCCACAGAGTAACAGCAGCAGCTTGCAGTGGCACATGAAACACCCATCAGCTTGCTACGTAGAGGTGCCACGTGCCCATTTTGGTGCTGATGTGGATGCAAAAGGTTAATGTGGGAAGACCAAATATCAATTTCTACCCCTTTGTAAAAGATCAACAGCATTGCCCCACCAATTCCAGTCATCGTTCCCAACACTTTGGCCTTTCCTGCTGCTGCTCCCAAGTTTAATTTTTCGAAACTATAAAAAATCACAAGTATGAGATAATCAAATTCTAAGAGAAAAAACCCATACTGCCACGTCATAAATTTTCAAGCAAAATATGTTATCCCATATTTGTTGTGTTAATTATGGTATTTTAAAGTTAGTAGAAATATTTTATTAATATAATTAAGATGGAAGGTAGTCAATCTAAAATATGGAACAAAATGTAAATTTTCGATGAAAATTGAATTTTGTGTCAAATCATAAAGCCTAAGGGGTAGAGTAGGGTAATTTACCCTATAACTTAATTAAGAAAAAACTACTATTTTAGTTCTTAAAATATAAATTTTAATGTTTTTATTTTATTAAATTGAGTTTTTAGATATTAATTCATCTTAATTTAATTTTCTCATACATATTTAATGTGGGTGGAAACTATACCAAAGGTGTATAAAGACACAAAAGAATAAAATAAAAATGAATAAAAACACTCAATTGGGAGTGTGTATTGCTAAAGTATCTTTCAAGAACCAACATAGTATTTTGCATTCATTAATTTTTGTTTAAGTAATGAAGGCTTCACAAAAGATAAAGTCTAGTGTGTGGATGGTGATGAGTACCCGAAGGATACGGACAATGAAGGTGGTGACTGGAATAAGGTTGATCACGGCCTAGACAAGCATTACTGACATCAAAGCCAGTGCCTCAAAGAAAAGGTTTATAAATAAAGTCCCCCTGAAACATTATATAATCATATCGATCAGTTTTATTAATTACGTCCTTATACCGTTGATGGGAAGAATGTACGTAACACACCCAAACAATCCAGAAAGAAATGCCAAAGAAAGCACCCCCCGAGTCATCTTTGGTCTCTTATTCCTGCAAAGCAGAAAAAAAAAAGGTGAAACCATTTTGTTCAAGTTAATCTATTGCCCAAGTCTCAGTTTGAAAAAGCTATAATAATATTTGGAACAATGTTATGTACACATTATTTTTATTACATCATTTTTTTAGATAATAAAATAAGAGAAATACACATTTCAACACTTTCTCTATCATTTTTTTTCAAAGAAGGTAAGAAGAGAAATTTTTAGATAAATATATGTATATATAGGCATTCAAGTTAATAATAGATAAGTGTAAAGTTTTGTAAGTCATGTTTTATAAATGTATTTCTCTTTAAAAAATTAATTATACATGTTTATTATTGATTTGAATGCCAAGTAGATACGTATTTATTCAAAAATTTCTCAGCATAAGAAATGGAGTGAAGAAAATAGAGTGGAAAAAACATTTCTCTAATATTTGTTTCTCTGCCTACATATTCAAAGTAATGATAAGTGAAGAAGCAGAAGGTGCAATGAAATCGTGGACCTTTCAAGAATAAGAGCATGAGGAACAGTGAAAGCCGAAGCGAAAATGAGGCGGTAGGCAGTGGCTACCCTCATGCTCATTCCATCGTTTAAGGCGAGCTGGTAGAGAACATTGGTCGTAGCAAATGAAATCTTCACCACCATCATGAGCATGGCTGGTCTCAGTCCATGCAATACATGCCATATGTCCTTCAATCCTTCATCTTCACGATTGAGCTGCAAGTGGGGTTTGAGACTGGAGAAAGAAATTAATAGAGAGCGAAATGAAGTTGTTGAAAGTGTAGTTCGGTACAAAAAAGAAATTAATAGCGAGCTTGTACAGCACATTGACCGCAGCAAATGCAATCCGCACCACCACCATTAGCATGGCCGGTTTCCACCCATTTTTGTCCTTCATCTTCACGATTGCGCTGCAAGCGGGGTTTGAGACTGAAGCAAATTAATAGAGAACAACGAGCAACGAGGGTATATAAATTCAGATTCCAAACAGTGCTTGTTCTACGTTCACGTCACTCTTTACGTACTACTAGTGCCAAAAGAGGTCCGCATGCACACTTTTCTATTGACGTGTGCGAATTCAATATAAGTTAGTCAATCAGGACGTCTTGCCCGCTTTTGGCAGTGCTTGTCTGCTTGAGTTTGATGGAGAAAAAAACTAGAAGTGTTCAATAAATTTGTAGTTCAACTGGCACCGGTTTTAGTTTTTTAAGATTGAGATATAATAATGTTAGATGTTTCATCCTCTAAGAGGCTACATATCCCCCCATGTACACCTCTTATATAAAAACAAAAAAGGAAAAGAAAAAAAGACATTAGAAGTCATATTAGACCCTAGTAAGACACTTGAACGGATTCAATTGATTATTGTTTAGTGAACACTTTGTTTATTATGTAGGACCCTCAGCCTTGTATCAATAATGTTGAAGTTTTGGTATATAATTGGCCGTCTTTAATTTGTTTCATTGCTTCATAGCCGTCTATCTCTGTTTCATGGCTTCATTATTCATACACTGCGGTTGGTACATTTGACTACACCTTCAACTACTCGAAGGGCAGAGCCATCGCAGTGGAGCCCCACTTGGCCACTTCCCCCTTAGCCGAGAATAAGAGCATTATCAACCACTTATAAATTGTGAAAGGAACATCCAAACATCCAAGGTAATTTTTTTTTATTGAAAATTGACTATAATAAATTGATTATAAATTCTCTAATCTTCCTAGCTAAGATCGCACCCAGTGCTCCAATAACATTCTGTTATTTAAAAAAAAAAATTGTTAAATTGAAATGGACTTGACCAACGATAATCTGTGAATGCATTATAGAATGTATCTTGATTTTTTTTTTAAAACAAATACCTGAAGATATTTGCTTAAATCCCTTAAGTCACGACAGGTTCTACCTGCTTTGATTAAAATAAAATAAAATAAAATTCATGACCTACATTTAAATGCGTTTTTCATTATTTAATAACATATTAGCTTTTAATGACTACATTGACCTTATTGGTTTTTTAGACCTTCCGGAAGCCATGTCTTCTTACCTGTTATTCTCAGTGTCATGTTCTTCAAGTTCACTTTTCGATGAGGTGTGATTGTAATCGGAGAAGAATGTTGAAGAAGAGGAATTCGATAATCAGAATTAGGATGAGATGTACGTACCTTGTAATGGTTGTTAAAGTCACATAACGTCTACTCTATTTTTAGAGTGTCATTTATATATTTGTTAGACGACTCAACTTAATATCAATTAATTTTTTTATTAAAATCTAACATTATACCAGAGTTAACGCCAAACTGTGTCACCTGTTATGGCAGGGGTGCGAAATTGACGCTCTTGACATATATATAATATTGCTTTGATTGTTATCGACTGCAGCTATTGAAGAAATTGGAATAGTGAGAATAAACAAGAATAATGTTGCTGTATTTTGTAAACCAAGATTCACACGAAACAGAGTTTTCAGTAATTCTTTGTTGACTCCACATTGCCCTTTCATCCCATGGCTTCCATCATTCCAAGCCACGCCATTGTTCGTTCGGATGCCTCGAGCTATAACGCTTTGTATCTTCGTCTACGTTGACAGAAATATTGTTACTGGATTGTTACTTACTGGCATTACATTCATGCTCAATCCCAACGATTCTCACATAGAGAATTGGGTCCACAGAGAGATTAAACCAGAAATTGGGTCCCCAAGATCATGATCTACCCCAACGGTTCTCACTTGTTTCAGCTACAGGAAAGTAACTAACATGCCAGCTAGCCTTAAGGTAGTTGTGCATATATGAAAACCATATATTTTGACAAAATGTGGTAGCAAACTTATCAGCTTTCCGATGGAAGAGTAGTACCTATCACTTGTCTTCTCAAACAATCGCCCGTGAGTCAAAGTAAATTCTGATTAAATTTTATCCAATCATTTTGGTTGAATAACATTATTTTTAAAAGAATGAGAGAAATCATAACTTCTTATGTTTAGTTGAAGGTTATATATCTTGGAGAGACAGATCTAAACTTGTATTAGTAAAGTGTATATGAATGTACACATATGTACCCAATAAAAAAAGTATATTTGTGTTCGTGTACCCAATAAAAAAAAGTATATTTGTGTGTTGCAAATTGAAAAATGTAATTAATACGTAATTCTCTTCAACTATGAATTGAATGCGATTTTTTTTCAGTCAATATACAATAATTTGATATACAATTAAGTTTTTGAGATTTATAAGCAGTTCATCATTATATTAGATTAACTGGAGTTAATTTCATACCGACATCGTAATCACAGTATTCATTCTAGTTCTAACATCACAACAAACTTTCTCTTAAATTAATAAGAGCTATCATGTGCTTTCATAAACGGATAAGGATCCTTTCATGTTAGGGTTAGGGGGTAACATAAGAAAGTCATGTAACGAAAAAGAAAGACACAAACTTCATTACAATAAGACCTACCATGATTTGTGTAGGGGTCCATAAATTAGACACAAAAATAGTTTGTATCTTTCTCTCTCATAATATGACCCTCTCATATTAGGATCCTAATCCTTCATAAAGTCTATCATATTTGGTAACCTGTGTAAAAAATACATGTTCCTATTTTAGTAAGAGAAACCGGCAGGAACACCCAAAAGTATGTCGAATGGCCAGCACAACACCATTACATTCCTTGTGAATATGAGAGATCTCCACATTTTCTTTTGATTCTACAGTGTTTTAAGTATCTCTAGCATTCTACTCAAATTGGTGTCCCTCACCAGACAAATAATTATCAAATCAAACCCTAAACTCCAAATCCACACACGCACCTCCAATAGACAGTTCAGTCATTTACAGAACAAAGGGAATTCAGAAAAACTGTGATGTTAAAAGGCAAACTATTGTGGGTGTGCCACCTACAGTTTGATGTTTCATTTTGATATGATTGAAGCACACAAGAAAACATATATTATGAAATTTTGGGTGCAGGGATAAATTTTTGTATTCAGCTGTGACACTTGGAAAGGAAATCCAACAATAAACACTTCAATCCACATTTTAAAACTTCAGCAACACAATCCCACTTATCAAAAATGTCAGATTCATAATGTTCTTATTAATCATAAATTAAGGCCGCCATGAGTTCAAAATTTCACAGTAAACACAATGATAACCATACAAGGCATATAGTTTGGGTACAAAATAAAATGTTTAGGAGCAGTTATTTGCGAATGAAAATAGAACAGAAGGTAATGATAATATAACGCTAAAGTATCCCCCATTATTTCAGTTTGGAGAAAAGCTTTAGTGCAACCTGCATTGCAGGATTATGATTCATTAGAGAATACAAAAACAAACAAAATGCTCAATGGTTGTTTACTTACTAAACAGTAATACTTACACATTTGTCAATACAAGACCAATAATCAAAATATTGTCCAGTGCAGTGTTTGTGCCCAGATTCATCGCCCTGGATCCTTTTAACGCATGCCTGTAGCAATTTGAAGAATTACTTATCTCTGCTAAGCAAGAATTTCATTTTAAGAAACAAAATATAGCGGGCAGAAAGAAAAATAGCCAACATAAATTTATTTTTAAAATCTAAATGATATTGTTCATTAATACTAAGCCAAGGTATCTATTCTAATAACAAGTTAAAATCTAAGGTGCCTACAAATGATATGGAACGTTACTTCGGTCAACTAGAAGATACAGAAAAGAGGGGAGGGGAAGTCAGAGGAAGCCTCTCTAACATAACCTTTTTTTAACATGGAAATTGAGCCTAAGATCTCTACCCTAACCCCACCAATGTAATTTTGATGCCTCACTTCTTAAAACCTTGCTGATACATCAAGATATGTGCAAGATTCCAAGTAAAGAAAATCCAAAGTTTGTGCCAATTCTCCAAAAGGTTCTAGCCAATACTTATTCACATGCTTATGATCCATCTACCAGAAGCTCTATATAACATTTCCTCACTTGGACCAGAATCCCAAAATCCACCACTAAAGAATACAACAAAAGTGTTATATTATCCAGAGAATATGAGAGAACAACAAAATACATCAGATCAAAGGAAGAGTACTTGGACAATCATGTTATAGCTAAGCATAATAATCTAGTTTCATCATTATCTGGATTTTTCATGAGTTCCATAAAACTCAGATAATAAGATCATATCCTTGCAGCCAAAGACACCAGATAACATCCCCCCAATATTTTCCCTTCTGCGTTGCATTCCTCATAGTTAGAGCCTTACAGGGTGAGCCTTGGCATAACAGTAAGGATGCTGCATTGTGACCCGGTGGTCATAGGTTCTAGTTGCGGAAAAAGCCTCCGTATATGGGGGTAAGGTTGTGTACATCTGACCTCCCCAAATCCCACAGTGGTGGGAGCCTTGTGTATTGGGCCGCTCTTTTTATAGAATTTATTATAGTTCTCTTCATTTCTTATCTCTTGCAAGCACACCCTTTTTGTTATAATTGTTGCCTAAATTTTGTCAATCCACAACTATCCTTCTTTGCCTATACACTCACCATCACATGATTCTCCAATTACATTTTGTAGTAAACCATATCACAAATTTTATAGTGTAAAAGGAACAATAAATTTAACCAATAATCGTAAAATCTACAGCATTTAATTAAAGCACAAAAGGAATCCGTTTGAGGTCATTGTAGTCACCCATCTGCTATCAATTTTTAAAGCTGACAAATAAAAGAAACTTGTATTAATCACTTCAATTTAGAATAAAGTTTATCTATTAATAATCTGGTTTACAATTCTACACTAAAAAACACACCTGATATTCAAGTAATGGTTTCACACATTTTGGTTTGCAAGACTCTTCAAGATATCTCTTCTGATCAACAGGTTCCTCGTCAGCCCTAAATCCACAATAAAAACAAAAGATGAATGAACAGAATAAATAGTAAAGGAATGCATAAAAATCCAAAACATGAGCAGAAGAACTCAGTAGAACTTATTGATACCACAACTATATAGGACCAAAATCAAAACAGCCAATTTCCAAAATATGCCATAATTTTCATAAGCAGGCTTACTAATCTTGTGACATTCTGCAACCCTAAAAGATATTCTGACATTTGGTTTTCAATATCCAAAAAGCTATAGCTCCCAATGATCCAACATAGCTATGTTGAAATATCCGAACCTCTAACCTATTTAGAATTGGAAGCACTGCCAAAGTCCATTTACACAAAACACAGTTAAAAGAATTCATTATTCATATCTCTTTCAAAACCCTGAAGACTCATCTAATACTATCCAATATGATGTCACATATATTCAATACATTTTGTATACTATTTAAAACGGGTAGATACACATATTAACATAGGATTGCACTTTTTGCACAGGAGTATAATAGAAAACAAAATGGAATCTTAATTCAATAAAATGGCTTCTAGCATTGGTTTAGGGAATAATGCATCAATTTCCAAAATGGAGTGGTAAAATATGATTAATGAGGCAAATTACAGTTAGTACTAGAATAATCGTTAATATACAAAGAAAAGAAGATGCGTGAATCTCATGCAACCAAGAGAAGGGAAACAGGTATATCAAACTAATACAAGGCAATTATAGAAAAAGTCAAGTAGGTTAACACAGGCTCGGCTGAGTCCCGTGAAATTATGTGGACTAAATCAACCACAATCCCATCATCAGATTCATTTAAAGAATCTTTTTTTTTTTTCTTTGAAAGAGTTTATCCAAAACACCACAGAACATACTGTAAAGCAAAATATGAGTGATCATTTCCACACAAATATCTGAATATGGACCGTATCACTGGGTAGCCATGAATCATGGCATCAGGCATCAGCTACTAGCATACAGTTAACAAGCACCCCTTATATGATTTCTAGCTTCGGAGTTCGGATTAACCCGAGCTCTAAAGGGGTCGTCCCCAAAAGGCTGAAACCCAACAATCTCCCATCTTGAATTCATAGAAAGCAAAAAGCAAACTAAGTTTACCAAACTCGAGAAACCTAGCAAAATAAAATAATCATTTTTATGCATCAAACAGATTCCCCACATTGATTTCGCAACATGTTTCATAAACAGCAATCAGACGCGGGCTAAAAGTTCTTTTCCGAATCATTACCGCAATCTATTTCATGTATTTTACAAAAGAACATCCAACAACAAAAGGGAACAAATTGCAACAAATTTGAAAAACCCATACAAATCAAAGATAAAGAATAGATCTGATTGATGTGAAACGAAAGAAAGAAAGAATCTTGGTGGGCGTACATCGGAGAGCGAAGCACAGCGAGTGGGAAAGAGATGTTGCAGTTGCAGCTGGTGTCGTTGGGCAGTGGCTGCTTGGGTTTTTCCAGAGCATGTGTTTCGGATCAAACTGAGGAAGAAATAGAAGATATCAACAAAGTTGGATTCGGGTTGGATCTTGGATCCGATTGTGCCTACCTCCCACAAAAAAAAAAGTTAGTTTAAATAATTTAATTTTAATTTTTCGATTTTAATGGGCTTTTCAAATTTTCAAAGTATGTTAACAAATGATATAACTTTGATTCGTTATGGATGTAAAGATTGTTTATAATATTATTTAATTATATATTAATATATTATTAAAATAATTTAACTATAATAATAATTTTAAAAAGTCAAACTTTTTAATAATATATTTACATATAAATTAACTGATAATGTTAAAAAAATTAGCTTGAGAGTAAATAGAAGTTAAAGTCTTTAACTGAAGTGCTCTATCAGCTGTAAATTGAAACAGATATATGACAATGGCTGTGGTTCTCATGATAAAGGGGACCTCTAGTACAAATCATTCAACAAGTAGAATGATGAGGGGAATTAAGGGCATGATAAAGAGGGATAGCGAGGTTGAACTTGTGCACCAACTCATAGAAGGCAATCATAGTGCAGATTTCACAGCCAATTTCAGCACTACTAGGGACCATGGAATCAAATTGTGAGATCTTCATCCATCTGGGGATATTTTGATGCATATGATGAATTGGGAGTGACTACTTAGTGTTAACCGTTTATAGTTTTAGTTTGTTTCTTTTTTCAGCCTTTTGGTGTTGCTTTATTTAAAAAATATGACGATGGCTTGAATTTTGATAATGTGATTATTGACAATAATTAGTTTGTTTATTTTCTAAGGTTTCAACGTTCACAACTCGTGTTCGATGAAAATAATGTTTTTGTTGCTAAAAAAAAAATTACATTAAAAAACATGTTTTTTTTTTTGTTTGAAACGTACATTCAGTGTAAGTGAATGCACAACAAACAAGCCAATGTGGCATGTATAACAACATTGTTGTTGAATTTGTTGAAGTTAGCAAGAATTTTTTATGGTATGAGATCATGCTTACAAAAATATAATTTGTGAATTCAACCTAAAAGGAGAGAATTATTACAGTACTCAAAAATTATATACAACATTAAATTAGACTATCAATATTAATTTATGTCATCAAATTAGTCTTAAAAAAATAAAATTAATAACATTAATTATCATTGAAGAATTAATTTAATGTTACATATAAATAAAATATCAATGTAATATTGAATATATTTTTTAAGAACTAAAATAAACATTTACTTCTTTTTTTACTAGTACTTTTAGTAAGTTGTCACAAAAAATAGTCAACAATCAATCTTAATAACTAATTGAAGTGTTGATACCAAAACAAAAAAAAAAACTCAAAGTAACAAAGTGATCCCTCCAAAGTTAAGCAAACCAAATGAGTTAGTCAATAGCTATTTTTCTCTTAGAAGTTATACTCTTAGCTAGAGGTTTATGAATGGTATCCCTTCATTTTCAACTTTAGAGGTGTTTGATTCAATAGAATGGTTTGATTCGATGATTCAATCAAACTAAACCAAGTCAATTAAAAGGTTTTTGTTAGGTTGGATAATTGGGTTTGTTTGAGTCAAATTCGACCAAAATCGATTTAAGTTAATTTGGATGATGGGTTAAGTAAGTTTTTATTTGATGACCCAATTACTTATTCGATGACTCAATTACCATGCGCTTTAATTCTCTTACGCTGCATTTTGCTTCTTTTAAGGAAATTTCTCCTTTGCTCTTTAGACTTTAATGTCTTTCAGTTTCATTTGTTTCTTTTCCTTCGTTCCAACTTGCATGCCTTAGCTCAGACTTTAGACTTAGACCAAAATTTGGGGTATTGAGTTTTGTTCCTTACTTCCTTCAAGTTTCAGACTTTGTTCTATTCCTTCAATCTCAAAGGGGTTTTTACGGGTGATTTAATGACCTGAACTAACCTAACCCAACATTAGTCAAGTTGGGTTTATTGAAAAAAAATTACAAAATCAATTTAATTCAACCAAACTAAGGTTGATGGGATTTGGACTTTTTTTTTTTCTTGCAACTCGAACTAACTTAACTTATGAACACCCATAATCGACTTTTATAGTGTGATAAAATTTATGAGTAGAGACAGTTTGCTAGAGAATACTTTGTGAGAATAGAAATTTTAGTATTTTAAATGAAAAATTAATTTTACACTTAAAAGATGAAGATATATTTTGTAACCAAAAAAGAAATCGTATGCTACAATTTGTAATTAATGGGTCCTAAAGGATATCACTATATTATAGTGGCTATACTATCATGTACCCAAAAAAATTAAACTGTTAAGAGATAGAGAGGTTTAGTAATGAGCTTATATCTTTAGCAAAACCGAATCAGACCATCGGTTTGATGATGGTTTGATATGGTTTGTTTGCGGCGTGCTTTGATTTTTGCACCGAAAAACTATGTACAATTTGATTTACAATTTGAGAGTTCAAAGAAAATGATTTTAAACGTAACAAAGCCTTACACATATCATCTATACGAATATGTAACGCTAAACTTGCTTCCTAGTTTTGGTGTTTGATCTCGATTCTTTTGCCTCGCAGGTGCATACAGAAAAAATATTTTTCAAATTGATCTACATTCATGATAATTTACTTAAACAATGCAACTTAAAAAAAATTGTCAAATAAAGTCGTGGTTGTAAGCTACGTTTCCTGATATTTTAATGTTAAATTTTAAGATTGATGAACCTAACAAAAGATTATCTTAATTTTGAAGCCCTATTTATGAGGTTTGTTTTTACATAACTATTTACATAAATTTGTTGTATGTAAGATAAATTTTGCAATTCACGTAAAACAAAAAAAATTTGCAAACACATACAATGCATATAAAATAGATTACTACCAAGAGATATATTAAGACTCAAATTTACCTTTGTGATCATGATTTGTTGGTTAAACTGTTGAAATATAACGAACGTTTGCCCAAATTTATTTAAAGCCTAATATGTGGGAGCTTGGCAAAAGGGCAACCTACAAATTTTTTATTTTTATTTTTACGAAAGTTTTACAAATGGTTGAGTGGCATTCCCACCACATTCTCGCCTGAATATTTATTGTTTATTAATATTATTATTTTATTATATTTAACTGAAACAACTGTGCTATTATTTTCGTCACTCTTTCATGAAAATTATTTCGTAAAATATAGCAATGCTGGTGGATAAGATTTTCATACATATGTAAATTGATAACAAGAGAGTTGTCATGCAATGAAATTGACTCTCGACTATATAATTAAGCAGTTTTAAAAAAAAAATGATTCCCCACTTAAATTATTAGTCATGAGTAAGTATTTTGTCGTTATATTCCAGTTATGTATAAACCATTATGTTATTTATTACTTTTAATTATTTTTCTGTTGGGACAGTAATAATATTTATTATAAACTATGAAATATTGATAAGGCTTGAAAATATAATAAAACGTGTTTTTTTAAACAAAAGAAATTTTAGAACCAAATTAAACATGAATTAATGGTTTTTTTTTTTGGGTACCGTTTCATAAATTTTGACTTTTGACTTGGTTTTTAAAAGTTTTGAGAGTTGGTAAAAGCCCCTTTAGTTCATATTTGATCTTCAAACCAGACCAAACTCAACCATCAACATCTCTAAAATATAAGTTAACCAACTAAACAATTTGACTGGTTTTCCGAGTGTATTTGCTTCAGGATATTATAATTTTTTTTCATTTTAAAAAAATAATGGTCAAGTCTAATAATAGAAAAGCAATATGTATTTCCGTGTTATCTAAGATTTCGAATTTTTTGAAATACCGTGTTTAGAATTAGAAAAATATTATATAATCAAAATTTTTATTTTTTAACAAAGTAATTTTTGTATGTTTGTCAACTTTTAAATAAATGAGTAATTTCTATTACTTTATTATATAACATTACTCTTGAAATAATTAAAAAATAAAATTAATTTAATTTACATTAATTTTATTCTATTTAAAAATTAATTCTCATATTTAAAATTTATTATAAATCACATTAATTACTATTTTACAATTTATCAAACAAAAAATTTTATTTACAAATTAAGTTAATTTCTAAAATTTATGGCTCCAGAAATAGTAAAATGAATTAAAAGAAGATATATAAGATCAAAGCAATTATTTTTTTTAAAATGAATAGCATATAAAATAGATACTTTTGTTTTTCTTCTGTTTAGTAGAAACTACAAAGTAATTGAAATATGAGATTTGATTCTCTAACCAAGAAAGTAAAATAAATAAATATCCTACACCCAAATAATAAATAAAATTGTTTCATCTTCAAATATGACACTATAATTTTTTTAATGACTAATTTGGTCATTTTAAAAAATTTCACAGTAATTCCTATTCATGATAAAATAATCAAAATAGGATAAAATATAAGTATTTTGTTAATTACTATGATATTCAACATTTATAATAAAATAATTACGTTTATTATAATTATTCTATTATAAGATAATTATTTAAAGAGTTACAGAAGTGGCGAAAATTAGCACCACACTATAGTATATATCATGTATAAAGTAACACTATTAATGTCTACCCAAAAAAGTAGCATTGTTAATGATTTCCTAAAGCTCCGGTAATTTTTTACGTGAACAAACATTAATTTTGAATGAAGTATAAACTCATAAGTGGTTTACGAAAATACTTAATCTTGATATATTTTTAACACAAATTATTTACATTTTCATTTAATTATACACTGATATATTATTAAAATAGTCTGTCTATAATAATAATGGTTTAAACAGTCAAATATTGTAATAATACGTCAAGTCATAATTAAATAATATAAAAACATTTAACAATCAATTGAAATTATACTCGTAAAATAATATTATAAAGTTATAACTTAATAAGTATCAATATCACTATTTCAGCATATTACTTTTCAAGAAATCCTTTTCATTTTTGTTTCACTGACCTCTCTTTTGCGATCAGACTCATAGAATACGAACAATAGCCTTTGCAATTTGATAATGTTCACTAATTTAAAGTTTCATAGTTAGAAATTGCTAAAACTCTGACTTGTAAAAAACAAACATCCTTCTCATTCAATACATTCACCCCTTCTTTTTCTTGCCTGTCTTCGTCAGATAAGAATATATAAGTTTCATCAAGCCCCATTTGCTGAATTTTCTAAAATATTTAATAACTTTTCTTTTCCCTTTTATTCCTTTCTTATTGCATCAATTATATTGTTATAGATATTTATGTGTATTTGAATTAATTTATTTTATATTTAAAACAGTTTATAACTAAAATTTATTAAGATAACTTAAAAAAAATAATTTTTATAAAAATAATTCATTACCAAACATGTATTCTTTGTACATTTTTTTTAACTTTGTATAAGTTATATATATATTTTTCAACAAAAAAAAGTAACTTATGTCAAATTTAATTGACAATTTGATCATATTTAATATGTACCTCACTTATTAATATTGTTTTTTTATAAAATTAAAATATAAAATAAAAAATTATATATTTTAAGTTGATATAAAATTTAAATCTATTAGTATTTTTATAAACATTAAAAAAATATTAATAAATTACATATGCATCATGTATGATATGATCTTCAATTAATTTTTACGAAACATTGAAAAAAAATTAATTATTATAAATTATATAATTTAAGTATTTAATAATTATTACTTTTTTAATTTCTCAATTTTAGTTTTAAATAATGTTTTTTTGGGCATTGATTATTGGTAGGCGGCATGAAGCGGCAACAAGTATGAAGTGGTCGGCACTCAAGGTAATACTAACGGCAGCAACGATGACGTGGCAGCACACGCATCACGCGATCCAGACACACATGGCTGGAATGGACGGCTGAGATGAGAACTTCGTTTGGATTCCAATTTTCGGAATCAGCAGAGATTCCCTTTCCGCAGAAAAAGTCACGGCGGTGTTTTCTCTTCCGTGTTTGGCTTCGGGAAAGAGTCCACTTGTTTTCCTTCGACATTCCACACTGTTTTCCCGGGGACCAAACGCAGCCGAAATTGGCATTCCCCAAGTGCATTTGAGTTTCATTTCACCGTCATCTCAGTTTCATTTAGCTTCCGTCATGGAATATAAAGCTAACCCGAAACTCTTCACCAAACATTTTCTGCTGCTGCTGCTGCTGCTCCTGCTCCTGCTCTTGCACTGGGCTGCTTCCCCTTCGATACATCCTTTCCCTGCGTTACCGGCGAGTTCGCGTTTCGTTCGAAGAAGGTGCGTTTCGATCTCCTTTCTCAGCTTGTCCCTCTCTTTCTGTTTTAATTTTGGTGATTTTTGAATGAATTTTTATGTTGCATGCATTCGCGGTAGAGCCCTTTTGTATTTGTGGATCCGCAATCCTTTTTAGTTTCTCCGATGATATGTTCTGGATCGAAAAATTTCTGATTTTTAACTTGATCCCGCTGATCTAGATCTATTTTATTGGGGTGTTCTTTCTGTTGGTAGATTCGATCTTTTTTTTTTTCTCCTGATTTTGTTGTGAGATGCCTCTGATGCATCAGGTTTTGATTTGAGTTCATTTTCCTGCAACTTCTAGGTGATCAATTAGGAGATGATGTCTTAAATTAATCTGCTTATTTATGTGTAACTACGGGTTTCATTGCTTTTCTCTTTTGATTTTGTCTTATGGATGCGTTCTGCTATGCAATATTTATGATATTTTGACTGATTTTTCCATTTTCTTTTCGTGAATTTCCGGGATTGCATTTTTGTAATGAAAAAATCCAATTGTTTTACTTCTTAATTGTTTTGAATTCTTTCTTTTTGCATAATTGAGAAGTAATGGAATGGGGTTTGATGATTTGAACGAAGCCCTTGAAAAGTGTCTCTCTTTCACTTTGTGTTGTACAGGTTATAAAAGATGGCTGATGCTGAGGATATTCAACCTCTTGTTGTTGACAATGGAACTGGAATGGTCAAGGTTAGTGAATTTGATATGGTGGATATGGGGAATTCTTTCAGTTAGTAGTAATTGGCAATTGAATCTTTTCTTCCAGTTGATTCGGGCTTCTTGTGCTATGGAAGACTGTTTCCTTTGTGCTTGGCTAGTATCAATGACAGTAGTTTCATTACATATATTCTCTGCCTTCTGATTTTTACTGTGCACATGCAACTGTATTTTTTTTCTCTATGCTTGCAGGCTGGTTTTGCTGGTGATGATGCCCCTAGGGCTGTGTTCCCCAGTATTGTTGGGCGACCTCGTCACACTGGCGTTATGGTTGGGATGGGTCAGAAGGATGCTTATGTCGGAGATGAAGCCCAGTCGAAAAGGGGTATACTCACCTTGAAGTACCCCATAGAGCACGGCATAGTCAGCAACTGGGATGATATGGAAAAGATTTGGCATCACACATTTTATAATGAGCTTCGTGTTGCCCCTGAAGAACACCCAGTACTTCTTACTGAGGCACCACTTAATCCCAAGGCCAACAGAGAGAAGATGACCCAAATTATGTTTGAAACTTTCAATGTGCCTGCCATGTATGTTGCTATTCAGGCTGTTTTGTCTCTGTATGCCAGTGGACGTACAACAGGTTTGTTTTGGTAGTTGATTTTGTTTTTTCTATATTATGATCATGGAATTTGGATTGAATTAGGTCAATTTAATTAAGGCTAAATGCTGTAGGCTGGCCAAGTATTGATGAATATGAGGCAGTCTTCAAGCCTAACTGTGGCACATAAATTGGAAACTTTGGGAAGCTCCTTAAATTCAACTAGAATTGCTTTGTTTATATTTTTAGTATAGTTGAATTATATGCTCCTTGTACAATTCCATATGTACAGAGGTGGGAGATACATGCAATTCTCCACTCTATCCTTGTGATTAGCTTATTATTTTCCTTCCTAGTTTGTATTGTTGTATTTTTATCAAACTATTGGTTATATCAATAGGTATTGTGCTTGATTCTGGTGACGGTGTGAGCCACACGGTGCCCATTTATGAAGGGTATGCTCTACCTCATGCCATCCTTCGGTTGGACCTTGCTGGCCGTGATTTAACAGAGTACTTGATGAAAATTCTAACTGAGAGAGGATACACTTTCACAACCACTGCTGAACGGGAAATTGTTCGTGATGTGAAGGAGAAATTAGCTTATGTGGCCCTTGATTTTGAACAAGAAATGGAGACTTCTAAGAGTAGTTCTGCAGTGGAGAAGAGCTATGAATTGCCTGATGGACAGGTCATTACAATAGGGTCTGAGAGATTCCGTTGCCCAGAAGTTCTCTTCCAGCCTTCTCTAATTGGTATGGAAGCTACTGGAATTCATGAAACCACATACAACTCCATCATGAAATGTGATGTTGATATTAGGAAGGATCTTTATGGAAATATCGTGCTTAGTGGTGGGTCCACAATGTTTCCTGGAATTGCTGATCGAATGAGCAAGGAAATTACTGCTCTTGCTCCAAGTAGCATGAAAATCAAGGTGGTTGCTCCTCCTGAGAGGAAGTACAGTGTCTGGATTGGTGGGTCTATCTTGGCATCGCTTAGCACCTTTCAACAGGTTTGTGCTGTTGCTTTCCTCAACTAATTTTCATGATTTTTAACTTGTGTTTCATAATCAGTAGAATGGATCTGTATATGAAAGTCATCGGCTACTTTGCTTTGTTTTCTTCTATGCAGATGTGGATCTCCAAGGGTGAATATGATGAATCTGGTCCAGGTATCGTTCACCGGAAGTGCTTCTGAGTTGGGTCAAGTTGAGATGGATGGTGATCAAGTTCTTCATGCACCCAGTCTTGTGCCATATTTCAGTCAAGTTTGGTTGACTTATTTGATGCTTTGCTTTTTTTTTTTTTTTTTAAATAATAGATGAGATATATCTAGTGTTATGGATGAATGGGTTTGTAAGTTGAGTATGTTTCTTCATTAGGTCCTTAAAAGCCAGACTCTTCTCTGCAATTGGCGAATGGTATTGGGACATGGTAGGTGCTGTTTGGTTTGATTTTCCTTTTATTCCTTTTTATGCTCTGGCCATAAATTTAGGTGCCTTGAGTTAGGAGGACGATAAGTTTTATCATCTTTTTGTCCCGGACTGGGAATTTTTAGTCCTGTTCTGTTTATATTTATTGTATGCTTAATTGGATTTTATGCTTGCAGTGCACTTTCTTTAGACGAAAGATCACCAATGCCTAGTTGTCTTCTGATTTTTATAGAAGATTCAATCTTCAAATTAATATATAATGATCTGATTGGGAATGAAAGGTTAGTAAAATTTATAGGAATTTGCTTGAAAGATGGTGGCCTTTGGAATGTTGACAATAATTTTGTACAGATAAAGAAAAGAAACAAAATATTGATGAAACAAAAAGAAATCATAGATAAAACGTGTGGCTGAAACACTATATATAATAATGACCAGATTCTGTTCTTTGTATGACATCAAACTCCACAAAATTAAAGTCTCTAAATTATTTATGAGCATTTTTACATTATTTAAAATTTGTGATTAATTGTATGAAAAAATAAAATTTGTGATCAATATAGTAAAGGATTTATTAAAAAATATAAAGAGTTATAATTGTTTAAAAAAATTAAAAAATAAATTTTAATAATTTTATAATTTATTATATGTACGTTTAATATTTTATTATAAGTTTTATTTTTTTTGTTATGCTTCTTCGTTTTTCTGAGTCTTTCTTATCTTTTCGTCTCTGTTTTTATTAAACATGAATCTTACATGAAAATAATTTATAATAATTGTATTTTGAATTTTTTAAAAATGTTAATAACTAGGAGAATAAATAATTTCTTTAATAATTGTTGGCACAAAGTGCGTCATTGGCGTGTGTAATAAAGAAATGCATTACCTGAATCATCAAACAAAATTCAAGCCTGCCTTCTATCCAAATACCTCAAAGGGTGACATTTCTTTGTATTCGTTAGCATTGTCGTATCCTTTCTTCAAACAGTTGCAAACACTTCATCATGTTTTAACGCTATTATGTCGTCTTGATTGGGCAAAGAGGTAGCCAATCAACATTGTTTCTTACTCCAATACATGGGATAGCATAAATATAGTATATATATTTATTATTTATTGATTAAATCATTACTTGGACCACTCAGAGCTAGTAGAATTATTTCCATTCTGATTTTTTCTTTTTCATCTAATTTGAAGAATCATCAAGGCGTTGTTATACCACATGCGGCTAAATCAGCTTTGCAAACCACAAGGAGTTTTACTGATATGAATTTGCCCCTTGTACAAAATGAAAAGCCATAGTTACCTTGCGCGCGATAGTGTGTATTCACCATCATTGAAAGCTTGAAAAGGAAAAAACAAAACGATATACATTATTGAGAAATTATTACCTACAAGTACCATTATCTATTTTAAATACTTTATTTAATAGTTAATATACATAAAATATAATGAATTATATTATAAATACATGCTTAAAAATTTCTCTAGTTGATTTACATAATAAAACACATAATAGGTGGAAACGACAAAAAAAACAAACCCACAGATTCTGTTTTTCTATTTATAAAAAACGACTATTTTTATCTAGTTATAAGATTGGTTGATTGACTACAATCACAGCCCGTGGTTTTCTAGGCTCTAGGTTTGATTCAATAAGAAAGGTTACGTAGCATTTGCTAAATATATGCAAGGAATTGAAGTAATAGCAACCGTTGGCCCCCTCAAAATTTTGCAGGCCACAGGAACCCAACAATCCAAAGCAAAACGACCCTTTATAAAGCCCTTCCGGGGATCAACTCTCACATCATCCCTTCGCCTCTCCAAGCCTTCTAAGCGTTCTTTCTCTCTCATTGCAGCAGAGGAAGGACGATCAAGAAGGGAACTTGGTTCATTCTCCCTCCCAAATCAGCCATTCAACATGGGCAACTGTGGCAGCAACCCCAAGACCAACGAAGGTCCAGAGTCAGCACCAGAGCAGCCCGCTGAGGAGGTGGTGAACAAGAACGAGGAGGTGAAGGTTGAGCAGGAGGAGAAGAAGGTTGAAGAAAATGGTGAGAACCCCGAGGCCTCTGATGAAAATTCTCTGGGCACCTTGCTCAGTGAGGTACGTATTTGATCGTCATTTAGATGTTTTGTCAAATTTGAAATGTTTTTGCATTGAATCGATGATGGGGATGAACAGTAACTTTTGCAGTATTCAATAACAATTTGGTCAGAAGTGAACCCTTTTAATTTGATCATTTGAAAAAGATCATAGCATCTCTTGTGCTTACTTAGTACTAATGTTTTGGATCCAATCTGATACTTGAAACCATGAAAATCTAACAATAACTATGAATGATGCATTGGCAGCAGAATGTAGAGGAAGTAAAGGCTGAGGCTGAGGAGGAAAAACCCAAGACTGAGGAGGTGAATGCTGAACCCAAGGAAGAAGAGCACAAGACCGAGGAGGAAAAGGTTCAAGAAGAGAAACCCAAGACAGGGGAGGCAAAGACTGAGGCCTAGAACTAAGAACGTGCAAACGTTCTTAGTGTAAACCAGAGAGGGCTGTGATCCTTGGAAATATACACAAATAAGTTGCTTTTTCTGTTTTGAGCTCTGAAGAGAATTTGATCAGATTTGTTGTGGGAATTGACTATTTGCGTTTAGGATTGTTGATTTGATCTATCTTGGAGCATTTTATTTGTTTGGCAATATAATGGATCTTCTTTTCCTCCACATTAAAAGCATTGTGATTAGTGTGTATGGGGATTTTGAATAACGCCACTGATATGAAACACTAACTCTTCATCTTCAGGGGGAATATAAAAGGGTTGACGTTTTACTTGTTGATTAGCGCAGAATGTGAAATTAAAGTGTAATAAAAATGAAAGAGGGAATGCAACTTACTAACTTAGACGGAACAAAGTAATGTAAATAATTAGTAATGTTATTTGCACATAATTTTTATTACACTATTCTCACACTATTTTTTTTTAAATAGCAAAACTAAAAAAGCACACATTTTAAGATATTTTCTTTATTTTTTTTTCAAATAAAAAAGTATAAGAGAATGTGTAAACATAAAGGTGTGCAATAAACATTTTCCAAAAATAATATAGATTAATAAGTATCAAAATTACTCATTAGCTACATGATTAAAAAAAGTTTACAATTGACATGATGTCCACCTAGGTAGTATAATTTCTGAATATACCAACTGTCTGAGAGGAAATTGGTAACGTAGCTCTATTTAATTACAATAATCTCCCCAAGTCTTGTAAAAAAAAAAAACCTTTAATTTCATTTTCGTTATCAGCATTTTTGGAAGTGTAAGAATATGGGGAAGCAATGCTAGTTTCAATTCTATTAATCTTTTCTTTCTATTGAAAACTTTTTTTTTTCTAATTCCATATCCGTAAAGAACAGAGCACGTATGCAATTAATTGTGACATATGCTAACGTTTTGCTCTATTATCATTCCAATTTATCTTTAAAATTGCAACATATATATTTTTTGGACAAATTATATACTTTAACAAAATGAAGAGAGCAAGATACTATTGTTAGTTTGAATGCACAGATCACACACACACACATGAACCTTATAGTCATCTTTGATGGACATTTAATCGTTCAAATAAATAACACTTCATCTAATTTTAAGCATTAAACTATATTAACCTATTTTATTTTGATTTTCATTGCATAGATAACTTTCCTATCTAACTATTTTCGAGATATACACACATTTGTTTTTGGTTCAATCTAGCTAGATACATACTATTAAGGAAGATCAATGGGGCATAAAAAACTGGAGTGAGTGTTTCTCTTGGTTTCGTAATTTATTATACTTTAATTTCTTAGGAAAAAAGCCAAGTTTTAATAATAATCTATGCATATAAAAAATTTACTTAAATTCAATAAATATCATTAAGGATTCTCTAGGTAGCCTACAAGTTAATGTTTTTATCTCATCATAATTCCAAGATAGGTACACTGAACTTTAACTTAACCCAAATAATTAAAACTTGAGTTCAATTGATATTATTAATGATTCTTTAAGTAGTTCAAATTTGTACTCATGATTTTAAGATAGGTATACTAAACACTAACCTAATTTAGATGAAACAATTATTCTCATGAAACATTGCATATGTATTACAGGAGTAGTGCTATATTCTTTTAAATAATTATCTTAGTGCTTGATAAAAAAATTAAATATTGAAAAAGCATGAACATTTAATTTATTAAAAATCTAAAAACATTTAATACTAGGATTATTATATTGATTGTTTAGGAGAATATAGAATTATTTATATTACAAAATACATATATTAAACGTGAATTTAATAAATGTCATTAATGATCCTCTAAAAAATAGCCTAAATTTTTTGTGGTACATAATAAATAGCCTAAAATTGTTGTTAGTATTTTCATCCCTTATGATTCCAAAATAAGTATATTAATACTAACTCAATCTTACAGTTAAGTAAATGCTATTAATAATCTTTTAAGTAGTTCAAATTTCTTTTCGTGATTTAAGGATATACTCATAAATTATTATGTATATGTATTATAAATATCCATGAATTGCATAGGAATGATAATGAGTATAAATTACAATCCATTGATTTTCCTTAATCCCTCAATAATCATTAATTAATTATTAGATGTTTATAGAGGAATGGATATTTTGAAAAGGCAAAGTGAGTGTGGGTTGGTGGCGGCGATCCCTTCCAAGCATGAGCGCATTTTGATTCCAACATCACTTTGCACCTGTCCTCTCTTTTCCAAATCCCACTCTTTCAAATTCTGTGTACCATATTCTCCCTTTTTTCAAACAATTATGATATTTCTAGATTTTAATCTTACATCTTTTTTTATATACTTATCTTTTATGATAAAAAAAAAGAGAGAAAAAAATAAAAAAATAAATTTATATTTTTTTTATTATAATTCAGAATAGGTATATAAAAAAAAAATTAAAGTATATAGTTGACGGATAAGAATAACATTTTTGTTTTCCAAATCCCACTTTGCTGTCCCTTCTATAAATAGGTTCATCCCAAGGCGTGTGCCCTCCACACTCCAATATCCCATTATCTCATCATTTTCTTCTCAGCAATTTGCTTCTCATCACAGCTTTCTTTTACTGTTTCTTTCATTTGCATCCCAATATCTCCATGGCAGACACTCAACCAACCCTCAACATTCCACCAGCCCCTATTGAAGCCAACCCTGCAAAAATCCTGCACTTTGACGTGGAAGGACAACAACAGAGAGCAGAGGAGCAAGAGATCAAGGTTTTTGACTACGCCAAAAGGGCACAGTGGCTTCGAGCAGCTGTTTTGGGTGCCAACGGTGGCTTGCTCTCCACTGCATCCCTCATGGTGGGAGTTGGAGCTGTCCGAAAGGATGACAAGACCATGATGCTAACTGGGGTTGCAGGGTTGGTGGCTGGGGCTTGTAGCATGGCCATTGGAGAGTTTGTTTCTGTTTATTCACAGTATGACATTGAGCAGGCTCAGATGAAGAGAGAAGGAAAAGAGACAACCCAGAGAGATAAATTGCCAAACCCATCTCACGCCGCCCTGGCATCCGCCCTTGCCTTTGCCCTCGGCGCGGTGGTGCCGCTGCTCGGGGCGGCATTTGTCAAAGATTACAACGTGAGGCTGGGGGTGGTGGCAGCTGTGGTGAGCCTTGCCTTGTCGGTGTTTGGAGGGTTGGGTGCAGTTTTAGGGAAAGCACCCATGGTGAAGTCGGCTTTGAGGGTTTTGATTGGGGGGTGGCTGGCCATGGCAGTTACTTTTTGTTTAACCAGGCTTGTAGGTTATGTTGGAGTTTGATCTATTTTTAAAACTTTTTTTTTTAAAACTTTTGCTTCCTAGTTAGATCTGCTTCCAGTTGATGTATCATGTATGTTTATGTTGATGGCTTCACAGATGTGCCAAATTTAAACTGATAAATGGAAATAGAAATTTCGCTTTTCAAGTAATTCTTATCTGGGAAACTTGAATCTCCTTTTCAGTTTTCACATGCTTTGTATATATATTTATCAGAAAATAACATAACACACAACATTTAATAGAATTCTGTCAATAAATTGGAAAGATAACAATTCAACTATAAAAAAAAGTACAAAATAATGTCTGTAGGTGCTCTAAATCTGTTTTTCTCACAAAGAAGTATCTCACCATTATTCCTATATCTCTACAGCCCTTTGGAACTCACAATCTTTTTTTTTTCCATTATTATTCTAGTCCCCATAACTCAAAACAATTTCTTAATACAAGTATTTATAACAGGTAAGAATTTGCTTGGCATTCAATCACTCGGACACTCTCCTTATTGAATATTATACCTTCTAATACAATAATATAAATCACAATAAAAAGAGTAAAACCTATATTTGGTCTCTTAAATATATATCATTTATCAATTTTATCCCTTAAAAATTAATTTTATCGATTCAATCTTTCAAGTTTCAAGTCACTTACAAATTTTATTCTTTTGTTCCTTTTCATTTTATCAATGTAGTCCCTCAAAAGGATTGAATTGTTATAAATTTGAAGTTTGAAAGATTAAATCGGTAAAACTAATTTTTAAGGAACTAAATTAATAAATGATGTATATTTCAAAAACTAAAATTAAGTTTTACTCCAATAAAAATTTACCAATAATTATTAATGATAGGAATTTGGAATTTAGGCCAAACCCAACATTCTTGAACTCCAATTTAGAGCTGGAGATTCCATTTTGCAGAATATGCTTTAGTTATGTTTCATTTCAATGAGGCCAAGAAAAATGCTCTAACGCAAGTTCTACAGAATTTTTTGTTTCCGTGAATAAACTCCAGAGAATTTTCTTGCCCTTTTATTTGACAAAATTGATAAGTAAGAATTCAATTTACCATGGGGAAGACATGGTATGTGAAAGCATAACGGTGGAGGGTATGTATTTTTTCTGATCAGTTCCATGTACAGAAATTCATGCTAACATTGACTTTGGATAGCATATATCCGTTCATCGATGCAATGCATGTTTGGTAAAAAAAAAAAAAAGAATGAAATGTGAATAAAAAGTTTTTATGTTTTGACTTTAAAAATTTTGTATGTTTTATTCTATTTTATTCTTTTTCTTTTTAATATACTAAACATGCACATAAATGTATATTTAGATTAGTTTATTTTATTATCAAAATAACTTATAATTAAAATTTTATTAAATTTTTTTTAAAAAAATAATTATTTTTCTAAAAATAATATATTTCCAAACATACACTAAATACTTCTATCAATACCGATCAACTTCAATTCAACATCTCATTATATATGCAATATAAAAGCTTCTTAAAAGTATGCCAAATAGCTTATATATAGTTATATGTTAAGTGATAGCTGGTTTCTTCCCTTGCCAAGGGATCCCATAGAGTGAAAAAGGAATATTGAAACATTGAAATTGGAGATAAAAGAGCCGAAAGAAATATTCTCCTTTTGTGGTGGAGTCAAAGGGTATAAAGGATAAAGAACCTAGTATAAACAAAAAAAAATCCCAATGAAAGATATGCATTTTTTTTTTCAAAGTAAATCACACCGGAGCCCACAACAAATTAAAGATTAGACTCAAATTCTTGAATTTTTTTTTTAAACAGACATATGCATACATAAGAATTCAAATTAATATTAAGTATTATAAAATTTTATAAGTCATATTTTGTAATGCATCTTTTTCTAAAAAATTAATTATATATATTTAATATTAATTTGAGTAATTATTTAATTACATACTTACTTAAATTTTTTTTTACTAAAAATAAAGGCTAGTTTATTTTTTTTCTATTATTATTTTGGTGAAAAAGCAACGTTCCTTTTAATTTTTAATTGTATCAAAATTGTTTGTGTAGTTACGAATTCATAAAATTCAATAAAAGAAAAAAAGAAGTTCTGCATTGAAAATCTATTTCTGAAAGAAGAATTTTGAAAAATAATGAATGTTCTTCCGAGTAATTGTCTTCAATACTTATTTTCTTTGACTCGAAAGCAAACCTTTCTGCAATTTTCATTCATCTATTTCATTTTAGCTACTTTGGGAGATGTAGCCTTCAATGAGGAAACCAGACAACATGTTACATGCAACAAAATACTGATAAAATTAAAGCCAACACTTCCATAAACACTTCAGAGACCTACTACAGTCATAAACAACTCTATACATACCACAATCACTTATGCTGAGCACAAAGGCAATTTTTTTCACCTACAGCAGATGCTATACAATGAGGTCGACACTTCCCATCTTGGAACCATGCAGCACGCTTCTGCAGAAGCTGGTCCAGAAAATCATCAAGCTTATCAATGGTGACGTTTGGCATCACCACAACATGTGCAATGTTCCCCTGGCATGCCAACTGCCACTTGCGCACAAATTCCTCATCATGTGGCCTCTCAAACACAACCGTGCAGCTGAGCTCATTCAGCATTGCTCCAATCCCGGCATCCACAAGGCGGTCTTTGAAGTAGTGTGCATTCCTCAAGCATTTCTGCACCTCTTTCTGAAAGCCTCTGTATCCTTTCCGGTTTAAGGTGTACCAGAGGAATAAGGGAGCATGGCCATTCCTACTACCCATGATTGTGGCATCCCAGGAAGCAAGGTATTCTACATTCCTGGAAAGAGCATTGATATGCTCCAATCTTGTTATCTGCACACCACAAGGCATAGGGCAACCCACAAATTTGTGGCCAGAGACACTAACACTACCAATAGGCTTCTTAAAAGAAACTTTTGGAGCCTGACATTGCAGAAAACCAAAAAATCATCAACTCAGTCAACACTCGCAAAAACAAACACAGTAAATTATATGAACATGTCTTGATTGACATAACTGCGGGAATAGCTCTCAGTCTATTGTTTTCGCAAGCAATGAATGAGGAATCAATCCAACATAAGATGGGTTGATCATCAAGCATGAAATTATAATATTGTCCATTCTTGAGTATCATCAGGTTGGAATAAAAAGAATATTCCCAGACGGAAATAACCATCGTAATCACTGGTTTGGTTTCTTGTGTACCTAAATAATCATTGATACATATATAAATTACGTTGATCAACAAGAAAACATATCAGTTTCTAGCACGATATATGACCAAAATTTGATTATATACTGTTGCATTAGGCCTTAAAAAATTAGACTTTATTTCATGACAGCTACATGGGCATGGAAGAATATGTTACGCATGGGAGAACCAAATTGCTGTTTGATAAAATAAAATTTACAAACAACCAGAGGAAAAAAAAAAGTAGAATAACACATCCAAGTTTTCTATCAGAACACACGATGAAAGCAAATGAAATTTTGAACATTATATCTCAAAAGTCTAATAATTTCTGGTAACATTCGACACTTGCACGTTTGACAAAAGGCATCATGAGACCAAACAAAGCCCCATCACAATGGATGTAGAACCTGTCATGGGAGAATCCTGCTTCTTCAAGTCTCTTTATGACCAGATCAAGATCGTCCACAGCTCCTTTCACAGTTGTACCTGTAAAGTTTCAGTGTGAGAGTCAGAATCAACAAAGCGAAGAGGAGAAGGGCGCATGTGAGAGAGAGAGAAACAGAGATGAAGAAACATGCCAATGTTCACATTTACAATTGCTGGCTTGTCCTTGTGACAAAGAAGCTTGGCCATGAAATCGTCACAATCAATCTGCCCAGAACAAAGAGTGTCAACCTTCACACATTCCATTCTGTACATACGAGCAGCTTTGAAAACAGAATAAATGTGACTCCTTTGAGGCATATAAAATCCCATCAGGGAAGACCTCTCTCCTGGAAAAGTCATTTCACCATATCAGGCATTTGTCTACAAAACTACAAAATGCTGACCAAAATAAAACTAGCTGAAACTAACCCTACTAGGATGCCATGGAGATTGCCTTCAGTGCCACAGTTTGTAATATAGCCCCAGTACTGATTTTTCTCCAGTTCCCACAATCCAGCAAACCAGTCCAAGACACCAACTTCAAACTGCCGGGAGTGGACACCATAATTGCTTTCAATAAAAGGATCTCCCAGGTTGTTAATGGAAAAGTGCTGAAGTTGAGAGAGTGCACCATAGTCGAAATCCAAATTATAGGGGTAACCTGTAATAGATTTTTCATAAATTGAAGGTGAGGTAGACCAGATTGCAGAGGTTAACGGAATTACACAAAATCCTATTAAAATTCTTAAAACTATAAATGCACTGTTATAGATTCTTTAAATGATAAATTCCCAGATATATGAAAGGTCATAAACATTTTTTATTTTCCTCTAAAGAATGGAGTGAGAATTCTTTAATCACATGAAATGCAATCATATGAAATAAAAAAGATTTTTGTCACGGTTCCAGTTGACTAAATGCTTTCTAGTTAAACCTATCTACTTCCTTCACTGGTACAGACACAGGCACAATCTTAAATGTTTCATTTTGTTCACCAAGGCAATCCTGTTAATTGGGTAATAACATACAATGAGCCAGTAAAGGCAGCCTGTTAACATACAACCTTCTGCTCAGCATGAATGTATAACAGCCAGTAAAGGGACAAATCAAGATACTCTGCAACTTCATCAGAGACATATAAATTCTAGAGTTATATAAGAACTGACACTACAATAACTCCGAACCTAATCACTAATAACTCCAATAAGTTCTAGAGTTATATAAGGACAGCTACTACAAAGAGTACTACAACCTTGATCGTGAAATGTCAATTGCTTGTTGAACCTTTAGAAATGCATGAAAGTCGGATACTCCAAATTCTGAGTCCAGTAGTTTTATAAAACTCTCTTGATGTAAAGAAAATGTGAATGAGAGACCCCACTGAATTGAATTGGGTTCATGAATCTGAGAAATAGTTAGAATTCCTAATCTCTCAATCTCTCTCAATTCAAAAATCCACCATTTGAATTGATGCCCTTTTACATTGAATCCTCCTAAATTGCGTTCATTTTTGGAATTTGGCAGACCATGACCATCAGGGGTTTTTCAAAGTTAGGAGCCATGAGGTAAGTTCAGAACATCAGTGGAGATAGTTCCAAGGGGAATCCATTTCATTATTCTACCAACTACAACTGAAGTCATATGTGGCTTGTAGCATGTTTTTATGGCAGAAAGCCACAACATATTCTGTTTTTTATCCCAAAAAAACACGTCCTTACATTAGATTTGTGAATTACATGTGACCCTGCATTATGCAGGTGGTTTTGATGGGTCTCAAACAGTTGTGATGTCTTCTAATCTAAAACCCTGGACCTTTAGAGAAGGTTATGAACAAAGCTTGTTAGTCAATAGTAATACAGGCTTTCCACCAGAAATATAAGTGGATTACAAGACAAACAGAAGTTGACAGCAGGGAAGTAGGTTCCCTAAAGCATGAAGTACAAGTGCTGTGACAGTTTGAGAGTTTTGGGTTGACAAAACCATGGAACTAAATAAGTGCTCTGCATATCAAGTCATAAATTACAGTTCTAAGCCTCTCCCAGGGAAAGAAACAAAAGCAGCATTTCAATGCATAATCTGTCATTTTCAGCAATTACATGACATTTACTGTTTCTATTTTAAATGCTCTCATCCATTATTCTAATGCTCTTCCTATTAAAATTAAATTTCAATAAGCTAAGAGCTAAACAAATTTTTTTTACATAATAAGACTTCTCAATATGAATCATTTGGTGGATGCCCCAAATACAACAACAACGTCAATGCAATCAAGAAAGCAATTAGACTGAAAGAGCAAATATTGTCATACCTAAATGATACTTCGTCCTTTCAGTCAGAGATTTTTTGTATCTAGCCAACACACTTGCCGCATAAGCTTCCCTGTCCCCAGTAACCTCGTCATCTGCATCAGGCTCTGTGACTTCCAGGCTCATGGTATGAATACTTCTTCCCAGTACTATCTCTCTTTCACCTTTTTCAGTGCCGTTCTGAGCCTCCCTGGTGACAATGCCATTTTCTCGAATTATGGGTGGCACAAGATCTTTGATCAATGCAGTTGTATTGAAATCCTCAGGAAGCGATTCAACTGCTCCAGTGATGCTTGAATTATAACCTGAAATATCAACACTTCCGACCATTTTGCTATTTGCAGCACAAAAATAACCTGACAAAGACAGAATAAAGGAGTGAATTATCAAAAAAAGATCCGACAATGCAAACAACAATAAAGTAAAAGACTAATGAGCCTAATGTTTGCAAACGAAAAACTGAGGTTTCACGTATAAACCCAGCCATCAATCTTCATAAATGAGGGGCACAATGGTCCATGTGTAACTCCTTGCCTTTTTTATCAAATAATTTGCAGGCAAGCTTACACAAAAAGGACATGAAACAAGTCTAAACAAGAGCACCTAGACAGGAATGCATCACATCTAAGTCAGTAACAATGTCATTGTCTCCAATTATGGGTGTCACAGGATCATTTGAATCCGTATTAAAATGAAAACCAGCCAGAAAAAACAAAATAGATTTTTCAAAAAGTAAGCTTAGAATGCTTTATTTCCAAAGCCGAAGAAACCAGAACAAATTTACTAGGCAAAGAAGTGATTCAATATCTCTTAAGTCAAAATGCAGACCGCACACGTGCTGCGACTATAATATTACGGTTGCAGCAGTGTCTGTCACTGCAAATTGCGGGATAATCTCCATTCACATTGCAGTGACTGTATCGCAATCACAGTAGCCACAACGCAACCGCATCACAGTCGCAACGGCCACAATATTGCAGTTTTCATATAGAAATGTTTTCAAAAAATACTTAGTATATTATTTGTCAAAAAAAATCACGGCTGCCACACCTGTAACCCGCATTGCAATAGCCGTAATGCCCGCAATAGTAGTAAAAGCAATGCAACCGTCCCGCAATCGCAATTTAAAACCCTGCCTAGACTACATCAGTCAACCTTTCTCAGTCATAAGAAAACTTATAAACTTAATGTCTAAAAGTTTTGGATCAAGATATGATGTATGTCCAGTCTTTAAGTGTGATTCTTCGCTTAAACCTCTTAATGAGTTTTCCTGTTATGTTGGGCTAATGCATTACGAGCAACAACATCCTTGCCCATTAGACCAGAATCTTCATGCATTTAGGAATAAATTAATGCAACAAAAAAAAAAAACTATGCATAATTTTCAAGTCCAAGCATTTGAATCACACAGGAGACGATCACAATCACTTATTAAACCAGAATAGCTAGAAATAAGAACGAGGCAAAATTTCAGGGCAGAAAGCAAACTTCACGGCTACAGAAACCAACTCCACTGTCAGCTGCAAGGTGAAAATTTTGAGCTCAGAAACCAGCTTCCAAAGAAGTGGGTCTGTCACAATCGGCTTCCAAATGCCTGAACTCAGCAGAAAGTGACTGAAAAGCAAGGGCTGGGGGTTTGTGGGTGAGTTATAAAATGAGCTGAATGGAAGCTAGCCCAAGTGGATATATATATTGCTTCCAAAGTAGTGGGTAGAGACGAGAGAGAGACCCAGATCTGAAATGGCGGAAGGAGAAGAGGTGGAATGGTTTCAGAGACATTTGATGGATGGGGCAGTCACTGATTTGTAGTTGAGAAAGGGAGCGCGGTTACTAGCCCGATCAGAACTGTCGTTTAGCAACAGCAACTGCATGGGTCTGTGTACGTCAATGATTTATTTTACAGGGATTTTTGAATGTCGAAAAGCAAGATATTTTTCTTGGGATATGTTTGGCATGAGGTATTAAGGTAAAATAAAAAATAAATTTTTATAGATAAATTTTTTTGTACAAAGTTAAATAAAAAAGTTTATTTACAAAAATTTACTTCTTATTTTATTTAATATTAAACATATATTTAAGATTTTTTTAACATGTGTCAACACATGTTAAAGGAATAAAAATAAAAATTATTAAATAAAAAGTAAAAATATTTAATAATTTTAAAATTTAAAAAATATTTAATATTATTTTAAGTATTCATTCTATTTATTTTTATATTTTGTATAAAAAAATATTTTTAATATTTTAAGTATTCATTCTATTTATTTTTATATTTTGTATAAAAAAATATTTTTATTTAAAAATATTAAAAAAATATTAATTATTTTTTTAATTTTATTTTTTTCTTTTAATAAAAAAATTTGTGAAATTAGTGAATTTAAAAAATATTAATAAAGTAAAAAAATAATTTATCATTTTAAATTATATTTTTTTATAATTATAATTATTTAATAACTTTTTAAATATTTATATAAAAATTCAAAGTGATAATTAAAAATAAATAAAAATAATTAAAATTATTTTAGATAAGATAATAAATATTATTTTTTAATTTTAATTTGTATTCGCAAAATTTTTTTATTTTATATTATTTAATAATAATTATATTAATTTTCATAAACTATTATTTAAAAAAAAATTAATTTATGCATGAAGAAACGATATAATTACCATTAAAAGGTCTATAATAAAAAAAATATTTTACCCCGAATTTTTCTTGTTTTACTTGTTAGTTTCATCACTTTTCATGCAAGAGATAAGAGATGGCACCACCCACGTGTAGCATCCCATTTGATTCCCTGCATTCTGGAATCTTTAGATAGGGTCCACTCGGATATCTCTGAATCTAGCTTTAATTACTACTCCGCACTTTCAATATTCCATTTGAATGCACTCCTATTTACCAAATTGATCAATGATCGGTGGTCTACATTTGCCAAAAAATATCCAATTCCAATTGACTGTATAGGCATTCACAAGTTTCACGTGGGAGAAATAGCTGATATGTTTACACTCTCTGCCTGATCCAATATTGTTTTATAAAGACTAAATTACATTAATGCACATGAAACTTAACAAAACGACATTTCACTTTTTTCCACTTATAATATATAATTTTTCAAGCGCATAATGTAAAATCATCAAGTCCACTATTATTAACTCACCCCCCCCCCCTTAACTACCTCAGCTTATTTTTATTATTTTGAAATTTTCTTTTAATGCCTTCTTGTGCCTTTAATCACTGTCTATCAATTTCTCTTGCTTAATTTTTTTATTTTTTTATATTTTTATGACTCTTTGTTTTTTTTTCCTTACATGAGTGACCTTTTTTTTTAGTACGGCTTTTTTAATTATCAAGTTGATTTCTTCGAAATTGATGACTTTTATTATTAATGTTATATCGAAGAATTAAAATATATATAACAAATTCTCAATCTACACTAATTCATTTTTTTTTACAAATATTTATACACAACAATATAAATCTCAATTTTATAAAAATTTTAAACAATGTACGAGTCTATAACTAATTAGTATACTAACTTCGATGCTATAAAAATGTTATATTAGTTTATTTATGCCGTAAGGATAAGAGCATTCTACACCAAAATAAAAATTTTCTTTTATTGCGTCTTTTTGGTCAATTATAAATATGGGATATAAGGGGGACACTTCCCTCGCCTAGAAACTACGATAATTTTGAGTAGCATGTGATGGAGGACAAGATTGTGTGTCGGTTGAGCTTCCATCCGAGCTCCGCCAGAATGGCCCACTCTCACAGTTTTGCCTGCAAAAGAAATAAAAGATAACAAGTCCTCTTTTTTTTTTTTTATATTTTTTTCGGTTTACGCAACAAGTCGTCTTGACTTGAGTGGTCACGGATAACTATTATATAAGTGTATTTTTAAATTAATTTATTTTATATTTAAAATAAATAATTAAAATTTTATTAAAAAATATTTTAAAATTAAATTAAATTTTTAAAAAATATTCTGTCACCAAACATATTAATAAAACAAATGAATAAAGCTCCTATTGATTATTACCGGCCCAAATAAAGCATAGCATGACTGCATGAGGTGTCACACATCGAAAATTTTTTATACACTCTCATAATGTTATACTAAATTAATAAAAATATGATATTTAATAATAAATACAAATGTGTATTGTTAGATTAAATTTATGATATTATATAATTAAATTAAAATCAGACCTAAATCATTGACTACGTAAAGATTTCCCCACAGATTAAATGAGCATTAGCATGTGATCTTACACTTGGTCCCGTTGTCTGTTAGGTATAACAACCAATACCCAGCCAATGAGCCAAATGGTTTCATTTTTATTTTTATTTTAAATTTTGTTGAGTATTAGCACGTGATCTTACACATTGGTGACAGTTGGAGAAATAAGGAGAGGATGAGTGTTAATGAAAATGAATGGAGAAAAACAAATCAGTTGTATTAATCCACGGTTGTCGAATACTCGTTTTATTTTCTTCTTGATTATATTGTAATTAAATGATTCTATCCAATTTATTTTATAAGTTTGAAGTAAATCATGTTTATTATATGATTTTATTCTTATTTTGTATATATTATTATAGTTGCAATTACGTGATGTATATTTTAAATATGGTTGATTAAATGTGCGCATGACTTGGCAGTATCACAGACCGGCAAAATTTACAGAGTGTATGATGTGATTAGAATGTATTTGCATATACAGATATTGAGTTTAAGGTTGATGATATGTTCAGAGTTAGAAATTGTTAATAGTTATGAATTTTATTTGAGGTTGTAGCATAATTTCAATGTCTATTATGAGGCGCATTCAATTTTTAAGTTCTTAACTTTGATATATTACGTGAAATTCATTTAGTCTAATAATTCATTTCAATCCTTTGTGGATATTTTTAAAATATATAAAAATTGTATCAGAGTAGTGCAGGAAAAGAGCTATATATATCCTAGAAAATATATGATCTCTTTTACGAAGCTGGTAATTTTGAAATTTTAGTTTCTCTTGCAATCACGATAGAAGTTGCAAGTAAATTTAAATGCTTCACTTGTGATTTATAAGAAATAGTTCCTTAGTGTGTAAGGTAATTGCACAGTTATGAAAATATTCCAGACCTTGCTTATAATTAATGTTTCACTCCACCCCATTAATCATTTTTTACTAACGAAATCTATTCAAATTAGATGAAATATTTTGCTTAGTCTTAACAACTAATCATGATTTGTTTTTTATAACTTTGCATCTTGTAGAAATCATGATGATACAATCTAGATCATACACCATTATATTTTTACCCATGACTATTGCGACAACAATTCTTGCTTTATTCTCTCTACATTATCCATAACTCCCATGGGCCAAACAAAAAATATTGTATTTATACGAGCTGTAAAAATAATCAACTCGACTTATCTTACATAAATTTGTGAACCTAAACATGCTAATTATTTGATGACAGATTTTTTTATATAAAGTCAATGGAAGGGTCAAGGATGGTGAGGGCAGACGAATGGAACGATTTCTGATACATTGAAGTAAATGGGTTGGGAGAATTTAATAAACACAATGACTGCAATGTTGATGCTGTCTACATGTCACTTCCCACAAGTTTGCACGGTCAATGGTTACAAGTATTGTCGCCAACAGTCATGGGCAACAATGATGAATAATCTATACTATATCATTAAGCTTAGTACAAGTTACACAGTCATTAAAATAAAACCATGCTTAGTTCTTTTTGTAAATATAAATATTTCATCCCATTCTTGTTGACTAAACAAACTCAAGGCACACAGGCTCAAGAGCATTAGTTCAAGTGCTACTAAGTTTTCTTTGGTGACTACGTACTCGATCTTGGAATAATTAATTCTACTTAAGCTGCTTTGTCTGACTTACCTTTTTTTTTCTCACACTAAGTCTTAAACCCCTTTTATAACCCAAAATTATGACACATTAATTAAAAGAAAGGATTTATAATAGACAAATTTTATAGATTGTTTAGTTTTAATAGTGTAATTTTTCTTTTTACTTTATTATCTAATCATATGTTATTATATTATAAATAAAAGTTTAACTTCTTAGGTAGTTATCATAATTAAGCTCTTTTAATGATATGTCAAGACTTAATTAAGTGATAATATGGTAGTGAATCAAGATTAAATTCTTCTAAAATACACCCATGCATATCTAGTGTGACATAAAGGAAACGGAAATGATAGTTATCACGAAAAATTATTGGCAAAATATTTTACGAAGAGACTAACAGCTACAACAATAGATGGGTTATAATTTATTTTTAATATTTAATAAACAACTTTCAGATGATGTACGGGACTGATTTCGCCACATCATTCGTTAACATTTTCGTAGAATTGGTTTCGTAGGATATAGCAGTGCTGTAAAAGAAAAATAAAAATGATAAGTCTCACTACTCTAATAATAATATGAGGTAAAAAAAAGAGTAGGGGGTGTAGCATATACACCAAAAAGTAAAAGGTGTACCTTATTAGAAGTCATCTTCATAACATAAGATACATGTTGCAGCAAATGATCAAATGCCAAGCTTGTATAAACAATTTCATAGCTGCAGAGGCGAAAGATATGAGGGGGGCTACTTCTCTTTTGGAAATTACACAAATATTCTTAAGCCTATTTAATTCCCTTATTATATCACCTACTCACTTTATCAGAACAATAAATCAATTTAACCATACACTTTATAGTAAGAAAAAAGTTTATATTATGTATTTTACATACCAAAAATACATTATTTGCATTGGTGAACAAACTTAGCTACCTTAACTAATAAATCATGCTCACGCCTCACCGAACTCCCGCAAAACCACAAACCCACAAGAGAAAAGTCCCTTAAAAAATTATTCTAAAAAAGGAAAATAGGAAAAAAAAGAAATAAGAAAATTATTCTAGAAAAGGGAGAAAGAAATAAAAAAGAAGAAATATCTCCTTCTACATATAATGATTATCAATGATGAAGAGCATTGGAAGCTGATGTTCTCTGTTTAAATATATGACCGAAGTGGTTTCATGATGAAGAAGATGTGTTGCCTATCTTCCAATCACTGCACAATTGTTTAAATTTTTGCAATCAAGAATATACAAATTGTTGGGGCTTGTGGCTTCCACACTACCATTTACTTGATTACTTTAATCACCACCAATGTGCATTCTCGAATTTCCCCAATGCCATTATTGAGGGATGTGTGTCTTCCACAAGCCATTTGAAGTCCTTTTCATTTAAGCCTCCATTTGATTGTTGTTGCTGTATATTTTTTTGTTTATTTGTTTTTGTTTTCTGACTGAATTGAATTCAGTCTTCCTTTGTTAGTTTGATAGTTTAACGTTAAACCCTTGTGCTCTTCCCCCTCGTGGCTACCACTGCACAGTCATCAACCACTTTGTAACAGGGTACTCTTGCTTGTGGAAATGATACTGACAAATTAAAAACCAATGCCAAAGTCAACCCACAGTTGGACTCTTATGTATATTTGCCCAAACTTGTAGGATGGCTGTAGGACTTCAAGCAATAATGTATTATTTACAAATAATAATGTGAAATTCATGAAAAAAATTCATAAGATGTGAAAATATATTAAATTTTTTGAAATAAAAAAATTAATAATTAACTCGTTCAATCGTTTTAATTGGTCAATTTAAACAGTTTCAACAAGTTTAAATTGATTTGACCGTAAATTTAATTATAATACTAAATCATAAACGACTAAATGTCTAATTCACGATTAAACCGATTAAATTATCTAGTCCGTTTCTAATAACACTAACCATGACACATAAAGTACTCAAAGAAAGAGAAAAGATAAAAATAGAAGTGGGTCTAGAAAAAATGTGATTGGCTATATATGGTAATTACTTCTAAACTGTCCAAGTTGATTGGCTCAATATATAGCAGCAAGCAAATGTGATTGCAGGCAATTCTTTATCTCCTTCTCTACATTAATTAATCTGTCTTTGTTTTTTTTCTTGCCCTGCATCGTACATATATACTACATATGTATACCTTGAAGAAGGCAGAGTGTACATATCGGTGTCAATGAATCATATACAGACGGTTCTGATTCTTGAAAGTTTACGACTGAATATAATAATATTGATAACTCTGAAGAATATAGACTTATGAGAGTTCAGAAATCTTATGAATCGTCACTTGGATTCACCGCCATATACTAGGCCTCTTATCGCATCATCAAATTTTTAATATTAAACGTCTTTCCCATTGGTGAAATTATTTTTGGATGTGGACAACTTTTCCAATAAAAAAAAATAGTCACTTTCTTCTGACCAGAATTTGATATAATACTAACTCAATTGGGGGAAATTATTCTATATTGAATTATTGTCTTCGGATAGGGTGCATTCCAGTTCAGTGTTGTATTTATATTTTGAAGAATAATTTATTTAACAAAAATTATAATTTTTATTGTAAAATATGATTATTTCGGTAAAAAAAACTTTTAAAGCATAAATATTAATAGTATAAGTAAATTATATTATATATTCCTAACATTTTGAGAGATATTGTCCTGTCTTTTAATTTGTATTTTTTATTTTTGATGATATAATTAATTTTATCTTTTTATAAATCAATTAGTTAAATAAAAATAATTTTATGAACAAGTAAAATATATTTGAAATAAGTTATAATAGCACATATAAAAAGAAGATAACTCTATGTATTTAAAATCAATTGTAACTATAGAATGTAATTATAAAAAAAAATTGTATTTATTCAGTTAGTTATTAATGGATTTTGGAGAAGCTGAAAATTTGAGATAAAAGAGAGGAATCTCCTTTATAATAGCTTGCATATTCAGAGGGTACTGTTGTGCCTCTCAATCCACATTTTTTTTATTTTTTTTATATAAGTATTTTATAAATTAAATAATTATAATTTTATTATAATTATAAATTAATTACTTAAATAAACAAATTTTTGTAAAAAAAAGTAAAATATATTTGAAATCAGTTATAATAGTGCATATAAAAAGAAAATAACTCTTTGTATTTGAAATTAGTTGTAACTATAGAATGTAATATTTGTGTTTATAATTTTATCTATTTTTTTTATTTATATTCAATTAATTATTAATGAGTTTTTGATAAACTAAAAATTTGATACCAAAGAAGAAAATTATTTTTATAATAGTATAGATATAGATATAGTTATTCTATTGTAAAAAGTAATTATTTAAAGCACAAATGTTTGACTGCGGCATAATATGTGTCGTGTTTCTTGAAGGTGGAGTGAAAGTAACTCTCTATGTTCGGATACTCCAATAATTGTGTATTAGGTATCTTAACTCACAGATTTCGTAATTAAGTTACAAAAAAAGAGGTTACCAGTGGTATATGAGAAGGATAGAACTACTCGCCATTAAGAGTATTTAACATATTTGTAATTAAAAAATTACCATGGCCTTTGTAGCAATAATAGGTACTCAATTGATTATTGGGTTTTTGTCCTTAAAATAGACAGTGAAGAACAATAATAGCTTTGAAGTAGAGAGAGCAGTAGAAGAATTTTGTACTGATGCCTCAGAAGAGGCAACCTGTGCAATGTTCCCAATTTTAAATCATGTAATTGGGAGTGAATTCATATTTTACTGCGTGAAGATTTTTTCTTTAATTGTTCTTTCCACACTTGCCAGTGCGCGGAGAAAAGGACATTTCCAATTATATATTTTATGGACAGAATTTATTATTATTATCCATTTGGCCAAAGGCACAAGCAAGCCTTAGCATGCGTTTAAAAAGATGAATCATGCATTAGATATCCCTCAGAATCTCCACTCCTTTCTTGTTAAAAACCCTTGAATTAACCTTCTCTCACTTCCCTTGTTCAAGCTTTGTCTGTTTTCTTTCTTTGCTTTATTGATTGTTGTTACCAATGGCTTCTCGTGCACCCTGCGGTTTGGTGTCAGTGTCACTCAACCATGTAGGAGTAGTTCCAAACCATGAAAGTGAAAAGGAGGATCAGAAGCAAACCCAAGTGACCGAAGATACCAGTATTGACTACTCACAAAGGGCCCAATGGCTTCGTGCTGCTGTATTGGGAGCCACTGATGGGTTGGTTTCTGTTGCTTCATTGATGATGGGTGTAGGAGCTGTTAAAACAGATGTCAAAGCTATGCTCCTCGCTGGTTTTGCAGGATCAGTTGCAGGAGCATGTAGCATGGCAATAGGAGAGTATGTTTCTGTGTACACTCAGTATGAAGTTGAGGTTGCCCAGATGAAGAGAGTCATGAATATGAGGGGAGAGGGTGAAAAAGATGTGGAGATGAGGATGATGGAGAAGAGGACATTGCCTAATCCATTGCAGGCTGCTTTGGCATCTGCGTTCTCCTTTTCTGTAGGTGCATTGGTTCCTTTAGTTTCAGCTGCATTCATAATAGATTGCAAGGTAAGGCTCATGGTGGTTGTGGTGGTGGCTAGCTTGGCTTTGGTGGTGTTCGGAAGGGTGGGAGCTGAGCTGGGAAAGACATCTAAGGTAAGGCCTTGTGTGAGGGTCCTTGTTGGGGGATGGGTTGCTATGGCTATCACTTTTGGGTTAACCAAATTGTTGGGTACTAGCGGATTGGAATTATGAGTCCTGCAGAGCCCTGGTTTTTCCATGTCTTGAGTGGGAAACCATCTCCTTGTGTTCATGGAATGATTAAGGTTGGTTTATTGTGTCTGAGAGAACCTTTACCATACTATCTCTGTTCTCAAATTGTTCTAATTTTTTTTTTCCTTTTTCTGTTTCAAAGAGATAAATCAGAGATTATTGGCTGACAGATTATTAATGAGTAATTGCCCAGTGCAATATGACATATATATTATTAATTACTGTTTTAATCTCACCAATAAATGGCAACAAAATCGAAATTTTGAAGTTAGTTAGTTTTAATTACTCAGCCAAACTGCTTTTCATCACTTATCTTTCTGATTTCTGAAAGAGTTAACGATCATGAAGATGAAGTGGTAAGTGCTAATGCTGTGAAGAAATGAAACATGTTTGTGACTAGAGAAAATAACATGTTAATGGTGCCTGCCACAAATTAAAAAGAAAAAAAAAAAGAATCTCAAAGGTTAATCTTCCTTCTAGAATGAAGACAACGAGATTCTGAAAATCGAACCGGTCATTGAACCGGTCGAGGTACTAATTCAAGGTTCAATGGTTCAACTGTGGTCAAATCGAAATATAATTAAATATATATTTATATTTATATATAAATATAAGTATATTTATATATATATAATTATTTATATATTAATAAAATAAATAAAAATTATAAAAAATATAATATAAAATCAATAATAAAATTATTTGAAACATAAAAAAAATAGTATCATAAAACAAAAAAATATTACATTCATGTAAGCAACACAACAGTAATCCACATAGCAATATAGTATACAAATTAACCAAAATAAACATAATTCACAATTTACAATTTATATGTTATAAACATTATATTAGAACAGTAATAATATTTCTTTCATATGACTTTTTATCTCAAATTTAAATTAAGGATCTTTTGTTGAAAGTTGTAACTATATATCTACTTTATATTAAATATGTAATAAGGTCCATTATATAATGAAAATGTAGTTGGTTTAACAGTAAAACTTACTGCATCACTCCACACGGCCTGTGTTCGAATCCTGGCAGGGGAGGGGAGGATTTTTGTAAAATGTAATTTTGTTGAACCGGTCATAGGGGTTGAACCGGACCGGCCAATGGTCCGGTTCCCGGTTGAGAATTCATTGATAGGTCAACTTCCTAGTTGTCACCTTAATTTGGAAAGTTCCATAAAACGTAAAAAAAAGAAAGTGCTGTAAAATAAGTAATACTTTGGGTTGGCTCTACATATGTGGCACCACGCATAGAGTGCTGTTTATCGCTAAATCAGTGAAAGATTCGTTTTCTGATAATTAATGTATCTGATGTACCTTATGATGGAGCATGCATGTAGTAACAATGTGACTTGCGTTAAGATTCAAGCCAAGCCTTACTTCATGTCCATTATTAAAAATATAAAATTATTTATGTATTTTTACTTAACAATTTAAATTTTTAAAATTGTTAATTAATAACATAGAATCAAAACTTTTATAACTAAATAGTTAAAAGTTAGATCTTTGTTGTCCTCATTCTTCATGCATGTGCATTGTTCATACTTTCAATTCTAAAGGCTCTTACATGCGTGAGAAGACATGTTAAAAATATAAAAAATTTAAATTTTTAAAATAGTTAGCTCATGAAACTAACGTTACGCAACCAAATTATTTTCACCTTGGAATGACTTGTGCACCTCTTGATGGAAAAGAATAAATAAATAAACGCAGAAGTCATCATCATTGCTGCAAGGAGGATAGGTGTTGTAGACAATGTTAATTACTTAATCAACACTCAAATGAAACTATATATATGTGAAATGTGACGATCGATTATGTGTGAGTGTGATTTTGTTGTATAAAGTTTCATACTTTCCGTATCACTTGGGTTCGTCCAAATCTTGAGAATTCAATAAGCGATAAATCCATTCTTTTTCTTTTTTATCGTTAAGTTATTAATTTATTAACTTTTGAAGATATAATTTTTTGTTTTCTATTAATTTAATTGAGAAATAAATAGTGTAAGTGTCATAATTATATAATTAAAAATAAGGGTTGTGAGTGGCGGGAAGCGAATCACTCTTTTAAGAAAAAAAAAACCTATCACCACAATTTTTATATGCTCTTGAAATAGTAATTTTTTGCTATTATATGTAAGTGGAGGTAAAACAAATGTATAAAAATAATGTTAAACTTGATATCATGTGCTTATTTATTTTGCACATTTTGCACCAACTTGTACGAAGTAAGAAAAAATACTTACTCCAATAATATATAATAATTTCTCTATCATAACACAATTTTGTTATTAATTAGAGTTATTCCTTAAACATATATGAGTAATTTGATATGTTTGAAAGACTGATGCCTTTTATTGAATCAATCACAAAAGAAAGAAAAAAAAAAGGACAGTGAAACACTTTTGTAGAGTATACATATTCATGTGATATGAATAATATTTAATTAAAAAAAGAGATAATAAGAATACAGCGATATTATGTTACATGTAAATTAATTTTTAATATAAAATGTAATGGTCAAAAAATTTTTTTTTCACTCGCAATAAATTATTTCTCCCACTTAATTATATGTGTGTGAGATCAATCATCTTAAGCTTAACTAACTTATAGTTCAAATAGATAAGAACCTCAGTCTATGCCACTTGCAGAGGCAGGGGCGTGAGAGAAAAAAATTGAGGCAAAAATAATTTTTCGTCAACTGAAACTAGGGATTGTCACCTAGGATTAAGGTAGTCTTATTATTAAAATATAGTAGATTTAGATGAAAATTCCAAATAACGACTTTTTTGAAAAAAAAATTATGCTAATAATTATTATTTATCTATATAAATTAAATTATGAGTATATTATTAAAGAAATATTAAAAATGTTTAAAAAAATGTGTTAATATTGTATTTAAAAAATATTAATATTAATAGTAAAATTCCCAAGCTGATTATATTTAGTGACACATTAAATATGTATTTTATATATATATATATATATATATGTATGTATGTATGTATGTATGTATGTATGTATGCATGTATATTAAAACTAAGGGTTAAACTTATTTTTAATCAGTGAAAGATATATCATTTATCAATTTAGTCTCTTAAAAATTAATTTTATCGATTTAATATCTCAAACTTTAAATTCACAATAATTTAGTCCTTTTGAAATATTAAATTAATAAAATTAAAAGAAATAAAAGAATAAAATTTATAAGTGACTTGAAACTTAAGGAATTAAATCAATAAAATTAATCTCTAAAAAATAAAATTGATAAATGATATATCTTTTAGAGATTAAAAATATTTTTTACTCTAAAATTAATTGTGGGTCCGCTTGCTATATATTAATTATGCTCTTGGTAAATTGTAAAATCACGTATAACCCTGTGAGCCTTTTCTCTAGCATTTTAATTCAATATATTATTCTCTCAAGGGTCAGTTGTGTATGAAAAATGAAAATTCTTTCTTTTTGGTCATTTTGTGTGTTATAAAATTTATCATGAAATCTACTTTAATGCTCCAACAGTTTCAACAATATTGCCAACACTTTATCTAACTAACATGTATTGAATTTTAAGATTTAAAATATAGTCAACCAAATCTTAATGTAAATATCTTACTCATGACAAAAAGAAAATACTAATATTAATTATTACTCTCCATGATAGGAGTTTTTTAGTAACAGAAATTTTGTGAGAGGCATGAAATTTATTATTTCCAACAGCATTAAATTTGCTATTACTTGCTAGTTCTCTTGTGTCAATTGTGGTCAAGTTCATAATTATCAAATTATTCCAAATTTTTTTTTATAATTTAAATCAAGCCAAGATGTTAGGCTCAAAAGAAATTACTTAATGATAAGTGATTAATAAAATTATATAAGAGCCCAAAAAAAAATTCAAATTGTCATTTACTGATTCCTTATAAATTCAACATATTTAGCTTGAATTGACTTTTCAAAAATTCTTTCAATTATTTTTAGTGATTGTCTTATGATAAAAAAAAAAGAAAAATAGTAAATACAATATTTCTTGCGGTAGACCCGTGGTCTTTGGTTAGAATTCATTTCCTCTTGAGCTTTTTCACGATAAAGCGCATATATGTTACCCTTTCTAGGTTTTTTTTTCATGTTTGACTTTTTTTTTTGTTTGGAAAACTACACATTTTAATTTCTTCTATGATTGATATTATCTTCAGCATGTTATATAGAAATAAATTATCTTTGATCTTTGTACAAGATGAAGGGACAGGCCCAGGAATTATGCTTTAATTACAGGTTCTTCCTATTGATCCTCCTTCTGGCATATCTTATCTCCCATTTATTTATAGAAAGGCTAAGCCATGTGTCGATATTTATATGTTATACTTAATAAGGAATTTTGCATTAGCTTGTTCTGCTTTGTAGTCACACAACGATTCAATAATATTATTAGCTGGTTCATTTAGTAAATCTCATACATATACAGTTACAATAAGTATCTAAATCAAATCTTAGTTACTTTCACAGAAAAATATAATTATTAAATGTACACTTACCCTATCACAGTTTCATATGTATTGTTTGAAATTCAGTGTTTTCTTGTTCCCTATTTAAATGTTGACAACTCGAGATATGGAAACAGAAAAAATGGGACAAAAGTCCTGACATAAACATGCTAAACACACCAAATAAAAACATAAAAGAAAACAAGATGAACCCTTTCTTACATTTTAATAATTAAAATCAACTAGTACCCACAACACAAACGCTAGTGATTGGAAGAAAGAGAAGAAAACAAAAGTGCTAATGGTAATTAAAAGGCTAGTAGTAGTAATGAATTAGGTTCAAAGTTCAGCATAGCCAATCAACTTGGTCAGGCCAAATGTTATGGCCATAGCCATCCAACCTCCAATCAGCACCCTGACACAAGACCTCCTCACTGGAGTTTTTCCAATTACTGCTCCTGCCCCTCCAAACACCAACAACGCCAAGCTAGCCACAGCAGCAACAACACCCAGCCTAATCTTGTGGTTCCTTATAAATACAGCTGCTAGCAGTGGCACCAGAGCACCCACAGAAAATGCGAGTGCTGATGCTAGTGCTGCCTGAAATGGGTTTGGCAGCTTCTCCCTTTGACCCTCTTCACCCACTGACCCGTTACTATTAGCTTCTCTCTGTCTTCTAATTTCAGCCATCTCTATGTCATACTGAGTGTACACAGAGACAAACTCTCCAATTGCCATGCTACATGCCCCAGCAACTAACCCAGCAAAGCCTGCCAGAAGCATGGCTGTGATGTCTTCCTTAACAGCTCCAACACCCATCATCAGCGAGGCAACAGAGACCAACCCATCATTGGCTCCCAACACAGCAGCACGAAGCCATTGAGCCCTCTGAGAGTAGTCTATGTTGTTGTTGCTTTCTTCAACCCCTTGGCTTGATTTTGGCTCCACACCATTTGCATGGATGGGAATCTCAACATGGATTGGTGAAATTTCATTTGTTCTAGCAGCACCAAGGGAAGCCATGAAGGACAAAGTTAGAATAAAGTTGAGAAGATACTGAGATAGAGAAGGAGGAAATGAAACGTGAATATGATATTGAGAGCTTGTGGAGATCACAGGCCTCTAATGAAGGGCATTTATAGAGAGAGATCATTAAGGTTGGGTAGTGTAAACGGAACTAAATATTGATAAAAGAAAGGAGATAGTGCGGAGGGCACTAGCTACAAGTTGGAGGCTTTAATTGGTGAAGCTGGTTCGGGTTTAAAAAAAGAAATCTCAATCTTAAAAAAATTATTTTTAATTAAAAAAGAGATATATATTTTTTTTGTTGATTTATCAGTAGCAATTGAATCCCAAAAAAGTGAATCCAACACCCAAATATACCTCATCAATGTAATCTATATCATTCATCTTACTTGGTTTTGATCATGTCTATAGCTTCCTTCATTATTTGATTTTTATCAATGAGGGAATTGATAAATCTACAAGAACAGAATGAATGGGGTGAATTCGGATACTCTAAAGTATATGATGCATATTTGAGAATATGGTGCAAGTGGATAATCATTGATAAGAAAATAAAGTGAATAATCATTGATAAGAAAACAAAGGGAGATGATTTTATCAAATCCATAGTTTGTTATCCATATATTTGTATTTTATTAAAGCTTAAACCATTAATTTTTCAATTAATGATAATAAAAACATTACACTTTACTCTTTAAAATGTATCTGTAATTATATAGAAACCAGATTCGTGAAGGTTTATATACTTGTAGATTTAATTAGCTGAGACATGTGTTCGGAGGTCAAGTAAATACATTTGATTCAGATAATTTTTTTGCTTTTTGTTAAATTTACGGGGATTTTGCTGCATTCAAGCTTAACCTACTATGTGTGGATTTCCATAACTCAAGCGATGATCACAAGGTGAGAATTACTCCACTATATAGGCGAAATGTAAATTTTGTATTTTTCTTAGTCTTTCCATAGAAGTTTCAATATATAAGCAAATAAAGTAATAGATATTGAAAATTCAAGTACAAGTGACAAAAGTCTCATATAGTATAAATTAAGTGGCTGCGAACATAAGTTGACTCACCTAATTGGTTTTCTGCTCATGTTCCATCATGACTTGGACTCAATTCTTAAGTTTTCCTATTAATGGGTCATTTTATAAGTATTTTGTAAGCATTTAACGAGCTTAGGACATATCAGACCTTGGACTTATATGATTTTTTCCTTCAACCTAAATTTTAGTCTATCCAAAAAAAAAATTGGCTCCTTCTCTTGTTGGCCTTCCCTATCCTCCAACAATAGAAGATAGATCCCAGAACAATCTGTGACAACTGTAATCAGTACGCATAGTAGGCTACCAGGCTAAATGCACTGGATAGATTCAAAGATATAGAATGATGTGAGAGAAAAAAGAGTGTGCATATTATTATATTTGATGGAGTGTGCACTCCACAGGATAGTGGCAAATGCCGGATTAAGCATAAGAAATAATGAAATCAAACCTTAATGGAATGTGACAACTAAATGTGTCGTTGATAAATTGAAGGAAGTGTGCACTCCACACGAAAGCCCCAGGTTGCTCAATTTGATGACGAGCAAACAACCAAAACTTGGCACTTCAATTTCTCTTTCTGCAATTCTTTTTTATTGAGAAACTTTCCCCTCAAAGTGATCCATTATTGATTTGTTTGTTTTCTTATGGCGTGCTATCTTATTTTCTTTCCATATTTTGGAAGTGAATAATTTATGTTAGCCGGGCTCATTGCTTTTGTCTTTTTCTCTTCAATCGTGAAAAAAATAAGATGATACACTACATAGGAGGTGGTAAGCCTATATTTACTTAATGACTGAGTTTTTGTCACCTTGACCAGACAATTTTCAGGTGATTTCTTAAGCTGGTTGAACAAAAAGTGTGCCATCACATACAATTAGCTCTCTTTGAAGACTTTGGTTTGCGCTATTTTCTTCTCCCTACCCTGCTTTGATGTTTTACCACTTACCCTGTCTCTATTTGGTGTCAATGAGGTAACATTTTTATTACTTTATGCTGTGTTGCCAGATAATACAAATGCTTTAGTAAAAGCGATAGTATTTGTAATTTATCTCACCCTTTTATTCAAATAACCATGGCAAGTAATACTTACAAGCATGTCAATGCCAACTAATGCAGAATCCATTGTTCAGTATTACATCGCAGACAGCAACACACTGATAAGATATGCCCGGAGCAGAATGATCATTAAGGAACAAACTCCATGCGAAAAATGTCTAGCATGATTCTGGGGGATTAATAAGTTTCCTTTTGGAGCAAGAAAATAATATAATTAAACTCTACATAACTCATTCGGGATAGTTTTGAACTGTGCAAGAAAGTGGATCATGTATGTCTTGTGTCAAAATATGGAAAGCTGAAAAGTCATTGAGTTTCTTCCTTCTTTAGCACGGCTTTTTATTTACCTTAATGCAATCACTGAAACAAAAATGGATTTTTTATTCCATAATTTCACTAGACAGTTGGGTATTAGAGACTTGCAAAATTGGTAAAAAAAAGTTTATCTTGAGGTCCAACTACGCTGTTGCATATATATCTTGTTTAAGCAAATCTATTCTGTCGTGTAAGAACTTTCCCTTATTAAGGGTATGTATGGGAGTTGGTAGAGGAAGGGAGCAGAAGGAATCAAAAGACAATAAAGGGGAAGGGAACAGGATAAGAGGTTAAATAATAAGTTTCTTTCTCCTTGTTTAGAAATCCGGAAAAACTATGGAATGTTCATAAAAGTGAATAAGGGAGAGTTTTGGAGGATCAAATCATAATCTCTAATTTCCTTCCCCTCATTTTATAAATCTCTCAAACAAGGTCCTCCATTTTCCTCCCTTTTCTTACATCCAAACATATCCTAAAAGTTCTCATAATGATGATATAATTGTGGAACTTGATTCAGCACTGTTTATATTTATTATACTGTGGATTATACATTTGTACTAAAATAAATTTCACTATGTAAATTTCAATCTTCCCATTTTCAGCATAGTGATCCTTGAATTACACTTGTGGCACCATGAAATGTTCTCCCGTTTCTTTTTCTTTTTTCAGCCATGTCAGTTGTTGTACTGTATATTAATTACAGAGCTAGATGCAGCCAGTAGGCTTCATAACTTGTTTGACAGAATTTTACGCTCTGTCAAAAAGAGATATCCAATTCAAACACTTTGTTTCACGAATTAGTTTCTTGTTAAAATCACTCTTTCCCTTACTTGGTCAGTATCAAATATATATATGCCTGTTCTGTGACTCACCTTAGAGTCAGATAACAAATGAACACACACAGATGTTTCTGCATTTTCTGTTAGTCTTATGTTAACCATCTGCTGAATTGGTCTGAGCTTTGGTTTTGTGGAATGGAAACAGGAGAAGGATTGGCTATGCTGTAGAGAACTATGTGCATGCTGAAAGGAAAGAGCAAGGAATCAGATATGAGTACCAAATGAAGTTCAGTGCATTAAAATAGTAGAAATGGAATGGGTAAGAAAATCACTCAATGGCATAAAAGTAGAGAAGAAAGAAGTACATTCAGACGAACCCACCCAGGAAAATTAACAAAGCAGTGATGCATGTATCCACTAAGAATGCTTCTATATTGGAAGCAATTGAAGTAAAGAAAATGCTAGTTTTGGATTTCTTTCTCATATTCAAAGTGGCATGTGGCTTTCTTGTCGAATGCATCCTCCCCTAAATTATTTAATCATATACTTCAATCCCCACACGCATAAAGTTATGATTCATTATTTATTGTTATTAATCAATAGAGAGGCTTCCACTAACCTGGCATGGCGAATGGAACACTCCCTCCAATTTAACTGTGAAAACGGATGCAGTAGACGGAGGTCAGCCTATATATCCACTAGGGAACTCAACAGGAGCAAAATGACCAAAAGATTTTGTATGTGCTTTCTTAAATGAGAACATATGCAATAGGGTTTTCTCCTTTTCTTCTATCTCCCTGCTTATGTCTCTATTTTCTGTGAATGAAGTACCGTGTGGTACTTTTATTACTTATACTGTGTTACCGACTTGCTGGATAATTAACATGTGCTAGTGTGAGCACACACAGAGAGATAAGTACTTTATCTAGCCTTTATATGCAAAAAACCATGGCTAATAATAGTTAAGAAATCATGTTAATGCAAACTCATGTAGAGTCCACTATTCAGCTAAACAGTATGATAGCCACATGACCACGCCAAGAAAGGGGAACATATATGCATATTACAATGGAAGTCCAACCATCCTGTTCTGTGTATGTATCGTGAGCAACAATATATTTGGTTGCTCCTAAGATCTTCCCCCAACTAAATGATTCCTTGAATAAGGACTAAACTAATTCTGATATAAGTTGAGAGCTCAATTCTTGTGCTATTTTCATATGTTACAGTGAATAAACCACTGGTTCATTATAATACATGGTTGCAGCGTTTCACTTATGACGTGTTTGCCAAAGATGAAAATTGGTGGAATAGGTGAAGAAATGAAACTTGACAATGCATTTATGTATTATGCATGCTTTACTTGTTGTCAATGCTTTCAATCTACCCTCTTACGAAATACACCCCTAATATTTCAATTCCCATTTTCAACAAGTAACAATGAAACTACTACACTTGAGGCCCCATGCTTCCTTCTTTCATTCATGTCAGCTGTTGTTTCGTATATTGCAGAGCTTGATGCAACAACTAGGCTTCTATGTACTTTGTTTAACAGAATTTCTTGTTCTACTGACAAAAATAAGTCTGGCTCATATGCTTTGTTTCACGAATCTCCTGTTTATATCTGTCTTACCCATAAGATTCTTACTGTGACCAGTGCCAAATTATGCAGAGTATTGATTGATCTCTGACTCGACAAAGGGTGATGTTTCTGCCTATTGGGTTCTTTTTTTTTTTTTTTCTGAGCATTGGTTGGTTTTAAGTTTACCATCTGCCTAATGAGTCTAGGCGTTGGTTTTGTTGGATGGCTACAGGAGAAGGATTGACCAAACTATGGAGTATTAAAACCAGGCCATCAACAAAGAAATTGCCAAAGGATGTGTACGCTGAAAGGAAAGAACAGGAAACGAGGTAAGAGAACCAGACGAAGTTTAATACATTAAAATAGATCAAATGGGGATTAAAATCACACACACAAAAAGAACCCTGAAAGTATAAAAGACAGAACTACATTCAGATCAACCCTCTAAAAGAGAACCAACAATGCAATAGCGCATGTCTACACTTTGAGTGGACTGTTTATAAATTATAAGGAATTGCATAAAGAGAATGTTAGGCTTAGTGGTCTGCTCATGGTCAAAGTGTTCTATAGCTTTCGCGTGGAACGCATGCTCCCTGAATTTTTTTAATCATATGCTTCAGTCCTCACATCCTTTATGATTCATTACATCTTGTTAACCAAGCATATTTTAGTTCAATCCACTACTCTCAGCAAACATTGAGTGTGTTTGGATTCTTATAATCAAAATCTTTTTTAAAGAACTTTTGAAAAAAAAAATTTTTTTTTATAATTAAATTATCCGAGACATACTATGAATCCAGGACCTACTTTCAAGATGAAAAACTTCTGAATATCTTTTGTTTTGGTTAGCCACAATAATTTATTATAGGAATCTGGATTTTAGATACATCAAGATTAAGTCAATCACTTCAGAATCCAGAAAAAAAATTCACGTCCATAGAAAGTGATATCTCAACGTTGGATCCATATCTGATGAATTATTAAACAAATTAAAGAGCAACCTCACGGCTGGTGCTCTCCACACTACCAGTTTAGACCTATTATCATCCAAAGACTACCTAAACATGTCATGAATGATTGATTATCCTTTCATATAATACCCTCCACGAGAAGAGTGCACTCCACAAGATAGAACTTTTCTCATTTCGTATCCAACGGTTGTTTTTCTTCACAGCTTCCCCTTGTGCTCGCAACGACGAAATGTCACTTAACCATATCAAGATTCCTATCCGAGCTATTGATTTAGAAGCAAAACCAGGCCACGGCAATGAAGAATGGCTTTGCGCAGCTGTGTTCAGGACAAATGCATACATACTTCAATAATCGCTTCCTTATATTCTCTAAAATCATGATAGCTCAAAAAATATAAAATGCTTAAAAGTTAAAACAAAACTTTGACCACAGACAAAATGATAGAAATTTTGATCTTAGCCATATTGTTATGAAACTAATTATTTAACCATAGTCGCAACTAATATTGGACTATGAGGTCCCCCAACAATAAATTACTTATGAAATCAATACCAATATAAAAACTAGTCAAATCTACCACTAAGCATGATAAACAGAATAAATGAAAATACAAGTTGAAATAGGAGTGGCAAAGTTATCTATTAAACCACTATCCATACAATTCATTCAATTAAAATAATAAATTTAATGAATTAAATTAATTAAATTAATTTTAATTAATAAATAATTAATGAATAAATTAATAAGCTAAACACGTTCATTAAATATTTAATCTTATAACTATAACATAACTCATTAGATTCACAGCAAACCCAATGCATATTTTCTTTGTTCAAATCCAAGCTTGAGCAAAAGACTAACATACTGTGACTACGTGGCTTATCTATATTCTCTCTTTCTCTTGTGCATAACTAGCACATGGCATTATACATATACTAGAATATACGAAAAACATCGTAATATATCTATAAAAATCTAAACATTAGTGTGTGTGCGTGTATGCCTCTATATATATATATATGCAAGAGAAGGAAAGAAAAAATTTTTAAAAAATTAATTTTAAATAAATAAATTAAATATTCATTTATTAAAATTAATTACTGAATAAATTAAATAATTATTTATTTAATGAGTCATAGATGGATTGATTTTTTGTTTAAATTTTAATAAATCTTAAATAGATTAATAGTTTGTTTGTGACCAATCCATTACAATCCAACCCAAAACCTACCATTAAAACCTACCAATAGTTTGTTTGTGTTTATGACTTTATATATAGAAACACAAATCATTTTTAAACAGACCATGACAGACGAATTATACAATTCTAGGGATTACCAAGACCAATTTCCTTTCAAAATCATTGAGCAGAGCTTAAGAGGCAGCAATCTCAAATCTGATATTGGTAAGCCCAGCCTCGTGGTGGAAAAGAGTGGAAATTTGGGACCATAACACAGGTTTGACTATCTCTTTATACTTTTATAGTAAGACTAACTGGATCTCAGCAAACAAAACCAACATCACATGCAGGCAGGTAAAATGTTTGAAGAGAGCAATCTTCCACCGAAAAGAGCAATAATGTATAAAAACAATGGCTTGCGGTTGCTCAACTCATCAAGAGCTTCCAAACAATGCACCACAATCAGAGAAAATGGAACCCCTTTCCATCAGTGCCCCGTGAAGAAAACAAGAGTGGCATGTATATTGAGTGCAATTGTAGATGGCTTGTTGCAGCTGAAAAGATTTTAAGTTTAAAAAACCATGCATGTCCAATTAGCAACAAAGGAACCCAATGATGAATCCAAAAAGACCACATTTAGCCAAGCATCCTGCCAAAAGGTCAATAACATTAATAAAGCACAGACCAAAACAAAAATCTAGCAAATAAGAAAGTAGGAGTATGAGAAAAATATTCAATAATTTACCCGCTTGACTACTTTTTACTCAAGGATCCTGAAACAGGAAAGCAAAATGGGTATTCTACTTTTAAGACTTCTTTCTCCCAATGAGAAGAAGCAAACTCCCCATACGGACCTCTGCCTTGGTCCTCACAAAACCCATCCAACACAACAAAACTTTCCAGTATCTCTTACACTGAAACTGGTAATCCAGGAGCAAATATGTCGTATGCAACTCCCCATGCATGAAAGTCACAATTCACAAGATACCCAGCAGCAATTATCGATAGCATAGAGCACAACATCAAATTTGACTGTAAGTCAAGCATGCATAAGATTTCAACAGACCTAAAGATCAGCATTTAGGAACATAAAAGAGTTTGATATATGTGCTGAGTATTGCATATCAAAACACTGGTATCATTGATCCATCCAAACAACAATCCCAGAACATGATGATCGGAAAAGAAAGTTGAAGCGGTAACAGCAACCCCTCCAATTTCAAAGCTGCAAAATCACAATAACAATGTCATTAGAACCATGAAAACAATGTGTGAAAAGGAGAGCTCAAGACAAGTTGCATCATACCTCAATGAAAAGACTAAATTCTATCAACGAAATCCTCCTGATCCCCGTCGCTCATAAGGTCCAGTGCGATCACGATAATATCGATCATTTCCAGAATCTCCATGACTACCAGCATCCCTGTTGCGCCCACCAGAAGAACGATCTGCATTTCTATCAGGACCATAGTGACCACCACTACTGCTGCCACCATATCTACTTTCCTTGCCACCATACCTTCCCCCTCTTGCCCCTTCACCAGGGCACTCTCTAGCAAAATGACCAGGTTTACCACACTTAAAGCATTCACCACCATTAGATCCACGACCACCTCCATAATCTCGGTTGCGATCACGATCACGACCACGCTCTCGGTAGCGATCACCATCATCTCTAGTTGATCCCAGCTGAGGCTGAGCTTTATCAACAGTAATGGTTCGACCATCTAAATCCATCCCATTCATAGAATCAATAGCATCTTCCATTGCTTTCTTTTCATCAAATGTGACAAATCCAAAACCACGAGAGCGTCCAGAGAATTTGTCAACAACCACCTGATAAAAAAAATATATTTAACACCTTTAATGCCAATGAATAACCATTAGAAAGAAACATATATATAAAGAGAACATTAACAATCTCCAAATCAAATATAATGCTTGAAAACTTTGTTTTCAATTATATTACACCAATTTCTTTTCATCTGGTTTACTTGATTTTGTAATAAATATGTTCAGTAGATATCGCAATTTTCCTCCTACATTAGCAAAGAACAAAAGAAACATTGCAGATCCCAGCCAAAAGTACAGCATAAAGAAACTTCTAAGCACGAACATGAAATAAGATACTGAGAACAATAAAAACTCTAATAAGTATAGTAATAATATGAAATTGATAACCTTTGCCTCAATAAGCTTGCCAAACTTTTCAAATGCATCCTTTAACTTTCTATCAGACGTTGACCATGAAAGGCCACCAATGAAGCAACGATACTCGTCCACTTCTGACATTTTAAACTGCATATTTGCATGAAAACAAGCATTAGCACAGAATGTTTGAATAAGCTATACAGGGGGTCACCCATCCCAAAATCTACATAACTAAGTGGAAGAAGCCCAGCCCACACGAGTAAACCCAATTAAATTCAAGCAAGAAGAAGTTAGAGAATGGGATTTCCCATGAACAAGAGGCAACAGAATATTATGATTGAAAGAAGAAAATAGCACCACTACACTAGAAAAGGAAACAGAAGCATTTTAAGAGCACTGTCCTATTTCCTGATTATAAGCAAGTTTGAAAGTAAATGAGTCCATTTGCCTGAAGCTAACTAATAAAATCTTTTAGCCTATAAAACCAACTTGTTTGTGCTTACATTATCGCTAAAGGTTAAGATCTAAGTGTGAAATGCTGCAGGAATTTTTTTAGCAGAAGACACTTTAGGGGCAAGGCTTTGTCACTTAGAGTCAATTTGATATCCCTTTAAAATTAGGGTTGAAAAATTGAAAGATGTCATGCAAATAATTCAGACTTACCGGAGCCTACCAATTAAATGAAGACAAATTCAATAAATCTTCATCTAACTAAAGCTCTACAGATTCTTTACAAGGATAAGTAATCTTCAAACAACAATTATAAGAACATAACTTAATCTGACATGTATGGCAAAGAGAAAAACTCAGACATGGTAAAGCCAGACTAAGTTCTACTTCTATGTTGCACACTTTCCAAATTCAAGCAAGACTAGAGAAATTGAAGAAAGAAATGACACAAATAATACACATTAGAAGCATGTTCCTACCATGACACCAAATATCATAGCAGTTGATCAATGACTGCACTCTTGCGAAAGCCTAACTGCACCCAAATACCTATTCTCCCAAAGTAATAAAATTCCACGTTAACATTCCGTCAATTCTTATACAAATCATAGGAAGGGCCCAAAAAAATTTTTTTTTAAAAAAAAAACCCCACCTTTATTAAAGTTGTCAATTTTAGGGCCAATCGAAGCAAACCTAACAACCCGATGATTTGCATACATGACTTAAAACAAAACCCATCATCGTCTCAAGCTTCTAATCGATGTTTCTAAGCAAATTGTCAGAATTAGCCAAGTCCTAAAGAAACCCAATATCAATCGAAAACACGAGAAATGCCGAAGAACAATGAATATTGAACAAAAATCTGCAAGGATAGAAAACGTAAAAAGGAAGAGTGGAACTGTACCGGTGCGCGCAAGGAATCGATATCGGAAAACGCGAGGGATTACAGGAAAACCTAAGAGGCAACGGAAGAAGCTACAGAAGAAGCAGAAGAATCACTTACTTCCGATTAGGCACGCCGCTTTTTAACGAGTTGACTCAGCATAGGCGCGTTTAGATTCTTCTTTAGGTCACCGAACGCAACCCATCCGATCGCACGTGCCACTTTGTGCCCAAAGTTTTTACTTTTTAGTTTTTACCACTCAACTACCGTAATATTCATACGATGCACGAAAAAATTAAAAAAATAATAAATTAAAAAATAATGATATATTATTCAAAATTACTTATAATTTTAAAATTACTTAAAACAAAAAATTGTTTATAATAATTTTAAAAGAGATATTTAATAAATTATTATTATTTTTAATTTTACATAATTCAAAATTATATATTCATTATTTATTTTAAATTTATTTTAATATTTTTTAGTATTTTTAATATTTAATATTTTTTATTTTAAAAAAATTAATAATAATTATTAATTAATTCAGACTGATAAAAAAAGAATTAAAATTTTAAATTTAATTTATAAAAAATTAAAAATTAAAAAAAATATTATTAAATAAAATAATTGTTAAAATTCTTTTTTGTTCCTTAAAGTTTAACATAAATTTTAATTTAATTTTAAAAATTTTTTTAGTTTCAATTTAATATCATACGTTATAAAATCGTATTAATATATTCCTTTTGACCATTTTATTAAAGGAAAATAATGATAGATACTGTAGGTCAAAAGACTACATTGATACGATTTTGTAACGTGTGGAACTAAATTAAAATAAAAAAAATTTAGACTAAATTAAAATTTGTGTTAAACTTTAGAAATTAAAATAAAATTTTAACCTAAAATAATAATAAAAAAGAAAAGAATAAAGAATTTTAAAATATTTGACTTATGAATTTTTTAAAAAAATTTAAAATCATTACTGATCAACTGACACAATAAATGTATTACAATATCCCATATAAGTATTATTTATTAAAATTAAATGTCAAAATAAGAATGTCAAATGATATGATTAAAATGGCACATAATAAAGTTAACCCATTTAATTCTTTTTATATATAAAATAGATTGATGATTTTTACATGCTGAATTGTTACTCTATATATATATATATATATATATACATATATGTCAAAATTAAATTGAGTCTAATGTTTTAGATATGATACATTGAATATGAATTTAATTTAGTTGAAATTTTTATTATCATATTACAATTTCTTAAATTTTTTAATGATTTCAAGAAATGTATATAATATATTAAGTATTGTCATAATTTAAATAAATTTATTATTTTAAATTTTATTTTTTTAAATGTATTTTTAAGATAAATATATTAAACATTAATACAATTCAGATTAAATTTATTTTAACAAAAAAATTCTAAATAATTTGTTCAGTAATTTAAAAATATATAAACTTGTGCATAACACAAAAATGACATGAATATTAAAATGTAGCCAATATCAATTACGCCCAAACTCTTTATTTATAAACTTTTAGTATTAATAATCTAACACATAATCCTAGGTATCACTATATCACACGAATAAATTTTACAAAGACTATTATGGAAGTTATGGCATAGTATAATAAATACACAATTATACCTACGTCAGCGATTGTTGCGGAAGCTTGGGGTGTGTTAGAAGGTTTGAAGCTAGCTTGGTGAAGAGGCTATAAATATATTCAGTTGGAATTGGATTCTGCTGCTTTTAGATTATTAACAAGGTGGATTCTGGTGGTCTTCCAACGAAAAATCTAGTTAAACAGATCAACTACTTTCTCCAGAAAGATTGACAGGTTCAGTTGAGTCATATTTATAGGGAAGGAAACATGGTGGCTGATAAACTAGCAAACTGGAGCACAAGTTAGAATCAAGGTTGCTGGATCTGGGATGCTCCTCCTCCTTTTATCAATTTTCATTTGCTTCAGGATGTAATGGGAGTTACTCCCAGAGTTGTTTTTGCTTAGCTTGTTTTTATTTTAGGCCTTTGGGCCCTCAATTATACAAATAAATAAATACACATATTTCACCTTTTTTTTCACTCAACAAATAAACATTTTAAAAATGATAGATACAGCAGTGCTATTAAATTCATAAATTTCGTATTATTTATCATTTCTGTTAGTATTACTGTTCAATTTAATTTCTTTTCAAATTCAGAGTCAAATCATTCAAGATGTTATTTTTTTTGTCAAAATAATTCTTATTTTTATTAATGAACTCGTTCTTAATTTATTTTTTTACTCAAAGTTTTTCAATCTAATTATAATTTATTTCAAACTAATATTTTAATACATATTTATGAAGAAATGCAAATATCTACTCTCATTTATTATTTACTATATGTTTAATAAATTAGGATAGGGATAGTCTCCTGTTAGGAGAGAACATGACGTTCTCCTGTTTTGAATCTCAACCTTACAATTTCATTAACTCTCATTCACGGTTTATAAAGAAACACATTATCCAATATCTTTTCTACCTTCACTTAGTCTGGAGGCCCATGCACCGATGAGCGAAGCGGAATTTGCTGCACCCAATGTGGGGTGGGCGTCTACGTTGATGGAGCGAACAATGGAGGAGGATTCACGCAATATCAACATCGTTGGCTCCAGTTCATGGTGACTCTTGGGCATGGAGAGCTTGATGAGATTTTAGAGCTCTTGGAAGGGAATGTTTTGCTAGCGTTCATATGCATCTTCTCGTGGACGATGAGGTTAAATTCAAACAATTTGAATTATATACCCAAAATCACAATTTGACTTATCTTGGTGTTACCCAATCTCCATGGGAAGACACACAAACAGAAGAACCAAGAAACAATGGGAAATCCAAATTGTAAATTACAAATATTTTGAGAATTTCAATCAAAACCCATATTGGAGAATTTGAGAAATTGATGCCACGGTCTCCACTCAAGGAGCAAAAAATTTGAAAGCAACAAAAACTAAATTCTCTATGGCCAACATTGTTCTTGATCTTTGACAAGTGCTTGGCAGAATAAAATCGCTGCTTGAATGACTGTTGCCACTATGATTGTTATCTTTACAGAATGATGAACAAGAAGGAAACTAAAGAAATCTAAGCACCTGTTAAGTGTCAACCATTTCCGGAGCAACAAAAAGATGACTAACAGAATGCGTTTAAGCAAATCACCATTTCAGTTGAGGGCGTAAAATAACTGAGTTTGAAAGGATTTCAACGCCACAATTTCACAAGGAAGAAGAGTGAGAAACTTGATGGCGTGTTTCCTTATTGATAGTAGATGACAAACTAATAAAAGTATGAGGCTGAGATGTAATGAACGGGACAATATCTTGTTTTTTCTCAACTGAGTGAGGATCCCAATCCAATAAATTATTAGTTTTATCATATTCTATCTTAATACCATTATATTATTATTAATAATTTTTTATCTTTCAAATAGTTATAAAAATTTTATTTATAAAATATTGGTGTAATAAAAGTGAATTACAATAAAAAATATAGTTTAATTTTTTATAGTGACATTTTATAAAGAAGATCAAACTATTATCATTCCTAATTTAAAATAATTAGACATATAAAAAGGTTTAAATGAATTGAATTCAGTAAAAATATTTTTGACACTAAATAAATATTTATAAAAAAAATTTAAGAAAAAAAGGGAGTTATCTTGTAATTTAATCGTTTTAATGCTAACTCTTTTTTATGGGAAAAATACTAAAATTTATTGATTTATCTTTAGTCATTGTGTAAAAAAATGGTATTGTTTTTGTTTTCCGTTTGGCTCAGGTCAAGTCCAGGGTTTTGGTCCGGGTTTAGCACCTTGGTTCTTTCATTCTTTGTCTCTGGTTTTCAACTTGGTCTTCATTTCAAGTTCTTTGTTCGTTTCTGAAGTAGCGCCGGAAAACGGAAGCACCGAAGCAGAACGAAACTATGTGGTATTTGTGCGTTTTTCTACCACAGATTGTTGGATTACAGGAAGCCTGAGGTGGAATCTCTTTCACGACTCTTTGGAGCTTTTGGGGACAACCAAGACCAGTCCTTGCAATGGAGGCTTCCTCTGCACCACCACCCGGACTCTCCCTTCCATTTCGTCGATCTCCCTTCTGAACACGTTGCTCGGAACGTTGCCAATCGAAGTGAGTTTTGACTTTTGACACCCACCTCTGTTCTCATTTCTTTAGATTTTTTCTGTTGCCCATTCTGATTGTGATTGCCTGGATTTGGAAGGTAATGCTATGCCCTTGAATGGTTTCTCATTTTGTTTTGTGCGTTTCTTTTGTTTTTGGCTCTCTTTGCGGGGAAATTGCAGGCATACTTGTGAAGGGAATGTATGAGCTGTGGGGGGAAGGGAGTAGCTATGAGGAATTGAAAGATTCTGTTTTGAGTTACCCAGATGACAGAAAGTTACCATACTTGGATTCTAACAGCACTTTCAAGATTACTGTTGACAGCTTTGGAAAGGTCATTAGTCTCCAGGAACAAAAGGAACTCATTCAAGGGCTTTCTTATATCCCTTTCAAGGTGGGTGTCTACGTTGAAAATTCTTTTGAGAAGATACTCAGTCAGTCCTATGTAAATAGCTTTGGCTGGGCTCTATAGATTGGAAATATTCTGAAATTTGAGATGCTCCCTTGAATGTAGGAAAGGAAACGATTTGGTTAATGCTTACTCTTATATGTGCAAAGGATATTTTTAGTGACTTGGCATCTAGCTGCATTGGTTTTTCTTTCTTTTTCTTTTTTTGTTTTGTGGGATCTCTAGGTTGATTATAAAGTTTTTACAATGCAATTTGAATTCATTGTTATTTACTGCCATTTCATAGGAGATGATATTGTCTAATCTGGGCATGATCAAATTGTAGCTTCTGTGAGGACTAAGGAGTTTCCAATTTATAATGTTCTAACTTCTAATTTATCAAGTTTTTGAATTTTCTAATTTATGAAGTAATATTTTACCTGGTTTTTCATGAGCCTCTTGTCCACCCCGTTTGTTTTCATTTGAGCTAGCCATAAAGAGTCTTTCACTTTTCAGCTTACGAAGTCAAATGCATTATTATTAATGAAATTCCTCATTATTTATTATACTGCATTATTGAAAACTCAAATAATTACTAGAATATTTCCTTGTCCATCACTGTTTCATCGTTTTGTTTGCAGGGACAAGTAAAGTTGAGAAACCCAGATCACAACTTCTGGCTTATAGAAACCGATGATTATGGAGCTAATAATGGTCTTCCTCCAGTTGTCCAAAAGAGAATCTTCTTTGGTCGCGAAGTTGGCGGTGCTGATAGGAAGCTTATACCTACATATCAGCTGAAAAGCCGTGCTTATCTTGGGCCAACAGCCATGGATGCGGAAATGGCTTTTCTAATGGCCAACCAAGCACTAGCTACACCTGGGAAACTAATATATGACCCTTTTGTTGGAACTGGAAGTATTCTTGTTGCAGCAGCTCATTTTGGAGCAATGACCATGGTCTGCTTCTCCTTCTTTCTTCTTCCTCTTCTTCTGGTTGAATTTTTTTGTGCAACTTATCCTGCTTTACATTCTTTACAATTAATTCCTTCTTGGCAAGTTCATGTCAATATGCATGCAGAATATTTTCTTTAACATGAACTGATGTAAATTGTTCAGGGTGCAGACATTGATATTAGGGTAGTACGTGATGGACGTGGTCCTGACTGTAATGTTTGGAGTAATTTTAAGCAGGTAAATGTGTGAAACATTATTACTGTTGTTATAATTTGTACAGTTGGTGTGAAACATTGTGTTTATATAGTTACTTGGAATTCAGCACCACTTATAATGTTATGATACTCAGAATATGCTTGAATGAAGCATACTTTATAATATGTATTTCCTGATGAACATATTAGGCTGTGCATTTTGCAGTATGGATTGCCAATGCCGGTTGCTCTTTTAAGAGCTGATAACAACCTTCCTCCCTGGCGTCCAGGGCTGAAAGAGGTAATTCTTTGAAAAATTTTCTTGTTCTTGTACTTTTGTTCTTAATTTTTTTGTCCCATCTGAAAGATGCTCTTATCTGGCTACTGTATTGTTTTTGTCTCAACTCTCTAAGTTAAGAATTTTTCTAATATCAGCAATGTTTTTTCTTTTTTTTTACTTTAACCCAACTAAAATAAAGTATTAATTGTGGCAAAACATGTTTTGTGGTTTCCTGTTTTCTTTCAGTAATTTTATTGCTGACTCCGGCTTTCTGTTATTTGGCTTATTAGTAAAATGTGAAAGCGATAGATTGGCATAACTTGTTAATTTTGATAGCCCCTGGTGCACTGACGGCTAGGCAATAGACTTGATCATGGACAGGGGAGCCCACTAAACCCAACCCTTTTTTTTTTACTTGGCTCTTGGCAAGCCTGCTACACTTGGCTGGGGCTTAGTATTTGAGTGTTTAGTCCTGTTTAGAATGACTGTTTGACAATTCCAACAATATCCAACCCTTATCCCATTAGATGGAATACATACAAGGTCCCACCAAGATTAAAATGAGATTAGAACGCATCCTACCAAGTCCATTTTTTATTTAATTACTTAATGATACCACAGTATAGAGTCATTGGATCTAATGGCAGATCATCTTCCCAGTGATTTGAGTGGAGAGGAGATGTATGTTCAAACATTGACACAAAGGAGGGAGGGAGAGAGATGTATGTGTGTATTAAAAACATGTTTAGAAAGTATAAAGAAGTGTCAATTATAATAATTTGATAATTTTTCCCCGAAGATTTTAAGGGTGTTGGAGGATCATATTGAGTGTTGGTGTGTCAGATATGTTTCAAACATTGACACAGCTACTTTCTTGAAGTTTGAATGCATCAAAGTTTGGCATCCAATTCTTTTAGGATTCTTAAATCTCAAGTTAAAAATTGTGTTTTTCCATTTTATAGATAATTCTGCTGTTTATTGTAGGTATTTGATGCCATAATATGCGACCCTCCTTATGGAGTTCGAGCTGGGGGACGCAAATCTGGTGGTCGGAAACTGCTAAAGGGGGCTGTGGAACCTTATGTTGTTCCTGATGATAAGAGGACAGATCACATACCATCAACTGCTCCTTACAGTTTAGTTGAGTGTGTGCATGATTTGCTTGATCTTGCTGCCAGAATGCTTATAATGGGGGGCAGGCTTGTGTTCTTCTATCCTGTATTGAGAGAAGATGATCGTGCAGAAAACCATTTCCCAGAGCATCCGTGTTTTAAACTGATTTCTTCTTCTGAGCAGATCCTTAGTTCACGTTATAGCAGGGTATTACTGACAATGGTCAAGACAGGTCCTTACACAGAGGAAATAGCTGAGGCAGCTAGTATAAAACACTCCGAGTTTAGGGAGAACCATGTAAAGTGGTTAGAAGATGGTAATCTTCATTCTGCAGTGTTTAGTCCAGCTGATGCTCAGTTAACAGAGGCTGGTGATTCCAAATTTATTAAGGAACCGAAGCCTAAATACAGGGGAAAGTACGTTTAGGCCTTTAGTTAGATGGTTTTATCTCTCATCATTTTGATAAAAAAAAGCCAGCAGTAGCACCTTTTTTTCAATGTTGAAGACTTGTTTCACTAGATGGAAGCCAGTGTACCCATATGCCCTGTTCATTCAATTTAGTGATCTTTTTTCTGATATTTTATCTTATTTAATAGATATCTCTTTTTGCCTTGTAGATCTTTTGCAAATATATCTCTGCTTTGACAAGGCTGATGCATTCCTACATTCCTTGGATCCACCCAGCACAACTTGTGCTTGGGCCACCCCTTAAAGGAGGAGGTCCCAGTTCTTTGGTTGGGAATTATGATCCCCTTCTCTAATTTCCTTAGCTAGCAAGGTTTACTCCTCCTAACTAGCAGAAGAAAAAAGAGAAGTTCTAAGATCCTAGCAAATGTTTTCTTCTGCAGACTGGTTCCAAAATATTAAAAATGAAATAAAATATAATACATCTCCTTGCCAATGTTCACTTGTATAATTCTTTTAGCAATAAATAAAGGACATACATTGACTGCTTCTTGCTAGAAGATAAAAGTCCTTACAAGTCCTTATTATTCTTATAGAAAAGTTATATTTCTTGTTTTTTTTTCTTTTTGGAGATGAAAGTCCTTACAAATCCAGAAGAAGGGAAGGGAAAAAAAGACAAGTAGAGATCGAATTTTAACGATAATAGACAACGGTGCCATGTAAGCTATTAACTCATTGGCTCAATACTTTGTACTTTGTAAGAGGCTTGTGGCACTAAAATTTAAAGTGCATGTCAAACAAATAAATAAAGATTTTCACAAAGGCAAAGGAAAAGGTTGAAAAAAAAAAGAAGGAAAAAAAACTAAAAAATTGTCTAAATGTACAAGGCTAATGGGAGGTGAACATACATTGTTAAGATTGTCTAAAGAAAAATATAGTCTCGATTGACATGAAAGTTAATTTCATAATATTTTTATTGTATAAAGAAGAAAAAAATTTTATAATGATAACGAAATATTAACTTATGACAAAAAAAAAAGGTTGTTTTCTAAAAACAAAAAAGTATTCCACAGAAGAACTAGTTCCAGCCAAAAGAAATGGAACACACGACAGAGCATATTAAAGACTATAGTCTACATAGTAAAAATGTTGCAAATATTTTAGCTGAGCATGTGGCACTTTCTCATTCTAAATCTTTTTGCTCAAACTAATACATTTTATGGTCTGTTATGTGCCAGTCAGTAAGTTTTTCTTTACGGAAACTATTTTTAAATTGTTTATTCGACCACTGTTTCTGACATAATATGAAGGCAGTTTTCTTTATTAATTTTATCGATCTGTTGTTGAAGAAGAAGAAGAATTATTAGCACAAACAATGACACAAATGATTTGGTGGTCGCTTGCCAAGAATCTTGCAGTGACCTCCTTTGGGGCGTTCTTGTGGCAAATTTTATCACAGTAGGGGTCGTCTAGACCTGGAATGCACCTCCCAATGTGGTTGTCAAAGCAGCATTTCACGGCAGCATCACCCATCAATGCTCTGACATCCATTACACCAGCATCAACCATCACTTTCATGCATCCTGAATCTTCATTTAGGTTCACAAGAATCATATATTATTGCAATTAAGGAATATTCACCAAGATAACTGTTATTTTTTCTTTTGATTTTGTACTCTAGGAAATACAGTAGTTTTTTGTTTTTTTTATACAAAATTTTACGAGACATTGTTCACATAATTCTAGGCCGGTGGTAGTTTGGTAAAACCATCTCTAAAGTAATAATTTTAAAATTTAAACTTCTAGACATTATAAATAAAATTGGCTTGGAATCATAGAAGATGCAATAGTTTGAAAATAAATAAAGACAAAATATCTTTTATGCACAATAAGATGGAAGGTTCCTCATCCTCTTTCATTCCCACCTCACTCATCTCCTGAAAAAATTTAAACTTTGACTTCTAGATTAATTAAAATATCCATCACTTAACTCTTGATGTGTGTGTGTTTTTTTTTTTAATTTGCTCTTTTTTATTATCAGGTTTAGAATATATATTACTTTGCAAATTCAGATTTATATCTATTATGTGAACGAAAATGTATAATGTCCCTAATTGTATAGAACAGAAACAACTAATATTCACACCAAAAAAAGAAACAACTAATATGGAGGAATAAACTCCACACAGGCATAACATAAGCACCACATTTTGAATCTTCATCATAAGAAACTTCTAATCTTAATTATAGGCTAGTATACATGATAAAGTCATCTGTGACGAGTTTGAAAATTTAAGATTACTCATGTCTTCATGGAATAAGAAATGAATTAAAGAAAAACAGCATTTTTATCTCTTGAAAATTTACCTTACTTATAAATTAGACATTGATTTAAATTATGTATCTAATTAAATCATTAAATTATTCAAATTTGTTTCACATTATTTCTCATTAAATATAATAAAAGGGGTAACGTAATACAAGTTTAAAAAATCTAATGACTAAATCAAACATATAATTTCAATTAATGACTGAACTAAGAGTGAAATATATTTTCAAAAATCAAAATGTAAATTTAATTACTCAAATGATTCAAAAGAATGAGAGGATTAATTTCCATTATGTAACACACATATAATAGATATAAGAAATAACTTCATATATACTCTAAAGCAGCATATATAACTAGATTAGAAAGAAAATTTCTTATTTTCCTTGACCATGCAATAGTGTTGAAATGAAATTTACCTAAGAACAAAATGATGACCACAAAGCAAGCAAGGGTTAGAAGTCTTCTCATCTCTCTAGCCATCTCAGGAGATTAGTTTAGCTATTATAGGTGCTATGGACTAAACCTTAGATTGTGACATTTTTATATATACAACTCGATCGAGGGACAAGGCTTTCCTTTCTTGCACTACCTACTCAAGCAGAGAAAATACTAATGAAATAAGTTGAGGGACATTTATAATGAAATATTAATTCATACTTTTTTAATGGTAAATTAATATATTTTTAATCAATAATTTTAAAAGAAATACTAATTCTATTTTATATAATCTTAAAAATAATTTCCAAAGTAAAAGTCTAATTTATCAGTATAACTATTCATAGTACAATTTTATATAATTCATAAAATTTACTTACTTAACTTAATTTCTAATTAATTTCTTTTATTATCTTATCTTCCTCTTTTTTATTAATCAACTACCACCTAATAATTATTTCTTATAATTTTTTTCTTATTTTTTTATTATCATAATCCCTACAATTTTTTTTTTCATTGGCAATCAGATGCTCAAAAAGTAAAGTATCGAAGTCAAGATAGAAGACATTACAATATATCCATACTTGCTTCAATTCTTAGTGTATGTTTGGTATGGGGATAAATGAAGAGTAAATTTTTATGGATGAAATTTGTATATAAATATATAAATCTCAAATGGAAAATAAATTTTTATGAATGAGATTTGTTACCCTCATTTTTATTCCCATACCAAACATACCTTAAATAAACTTGTCATTTAGCCAGTGATTTATACCTAATGAAGGCAAAATTAAAGTTACGTTAGTATTGAATGCAAATTTTTTTTCCATTCCAATTAAGCAAAATGCGAGCTTGCATTTTTTTTATTTTTAATTAGTATTTTATAAATTGTCTTGATAAATTGTAATAGGTCAAGCTTTTTACTTGTTTTGTTTTGTATTCCTATTGGGACAAGCTTTTTTTTCTCATTCATCAATTTGTGGTGGACTTAACATATTAGATTAAGGTGAGTGCAAAGATAGGTGAATTTAAGTTGTAATAGAATTACTTTCTAACCTGATGTATGTGGAGGCTAATCACATACTCCATCCAAACGGTGTAATCAAGAAAAATGTATTCTGAAATTGTAGTGGGAATTTGGAATCAACTAAGACTCACGGTCTCATACTATAATATTATCATTGGTTCGAGTCATCACGCTGGTAATATTCTCAGTTTCAAATTAATAAAAACAGAGTCATGTCTACATGTCGTAAATTAGAATAAGTTCGCTTATCCCGCAAATGAACTTGAAGGAAAATGACAAATTGCTTTCGGGATAGAAAGTTGAAGTGCGTGCAGCTGCAGCACGCAGTCATTGATGAAACAGAGAGAAATGAAAGCGATGCAGGATTGACTTGGTGAAAGAGAATAATAGCAAAAGAGGACCAGATCACAAGGCTCATGTGAACTCTAGTAGTTGACGCGTTGCCATCTTATACTCAAAGGTGTCGACATGCCAAGGTGCCGTCTGCAACCTGAAGTACTACTTTCTATTTATTTCAGTCCCCACTTTGATGTTCACCCTTTTACCTTATCTTCCTCACCAGCATTTGTCCTCCTGCAATTGAAAGTATCCATTTTCGTTGACATATATATTTATGTGCGTGTGCGTAGCTGAGCCCACTGCAGTGATGGAGCGCTTTGTTTTGGCTCTCCTATTATTCACATTCTTAGTAGGGAGTTCTACGAGTCAGCTTCAGGTGGGTTTCTACGCCAACACATGCCCTGAAGCTGAGCCCACTGTCCGTGCCGCTGTTAGAGGCGCTGTTGTCTCTGACGCAAACATGGCTGCTGTCTTGCTCAGGATTCACTTTCACGATTGCTTTGTTGAGGTCTCTCTCTCTCTCTCTCTCTATATATATATATATATATCTCTTCTCTGTGTCAATATTACTTTTTTATTTTTTATTCTTTAAGTGATAAAGTGTAGGTCTGTCTCATTGTTTGTGATGTGAGTTGGATCATGACAGGGTTGTGATGGTTCAATTCTGATAGACAATGGTCCACAAGGGGAGAAACTAGCATTTGGGCATCAAGGGGTTAGAGGGTTTGATGTGATAGAAAGAGCCAAGGCACAGTTGGAAGCATCTTGCCCAGGCGTGGTTTCTTGTGCAGACATAGTGGCATTAGCAGCCAGAGACGCTATAGTCATGGTACTTAAATACTAATTAACTTGATTAGTTTGTGTTCCTTCTGTGATTTCTGACAATATTCTAGTTAAAGGGGTTGAAGCTTTTTCATTCATTGAGTTGTTAAGTGTGCTTGTGAGTTGTTACACTTACAGTCTTACCATGTCTATGACTGCATAAGTGGTCGACGATATTATATATATATATATGCAGGCTAATGGACCAGGATACCAAGTTCCAACTGGGCGCAGAGATGGGTTGGTTTCCAACATTTCACTTGCAGATGACATGCCAGATGTTAGCGATTCAATTCAGCTACTGAAGGCCAAGTTTCTGAACAAGGGCCTCACAGAGAAAGATCTTGTCCTTCTCAGTGGTAGTGTGCCTGTCTCTCTCTCTCTCTCTCGCTCTCTATAAAGCAAATTACAGGACAGACCAAACAAAAACGTTAACAATGTAATGAACGAAATTTGAGAAGTTTTGTATCTAAATTAAGAAATTGATCGTGAAGTCCAGAGGTTTGATTGAATATGATTTGAAAACATTGTTCCACAAATTCACTTTGACTTTTTGACACAACATTCTACCGCTCCAAGTTTAATGAGCCTGATACTGACCAAATAAAACAAAAGGTGTCTTAGCATCTAGGACTCTGAACAGCACCATATGTTCCACTAATTCATTTAGGTTAATGTTTGTTGAAAGGATCTATCAGGTTCTATATTTAATTAATGTGACGCATGTTAATGTTGTGAAAGACCTTTGATTAAATTAAGGATCATATATTAAGGTTTCTATCAAACTTAACGCAAATTAATGGCAGATGGCAGTACTTGATTACAAATGATGCACTTGCAGCCCCACAGTTGTAATCCATATTCATAAAGATCTGTGTTTCTTTTCTCGTCTTATTCTCTTTCTGATGAATGACATGAAACCATTTACTGCATTTCTGTACAAGGAAAGTAATAAGTTGATGCTCACAATGAATAATGATCTTTTTATATCATTTTTATTTTTTTATAGTAATTAATAATTTATTAATTTGTATTAATTATTGTTAAAAAAAATAAGTTATTAATACATTTTAAAATTTATTAATTTAAAAATAAATTATTTATAGGAAAACACAAGTTACTAATTATCATAAAAAATATAAAATGTGTAAACTCATATTATTATCCGTTCACAATAGAGACATAATATAAGATAGGGAGATAACTAGGCTACGAGAAAAGAAAACAAAAAATACCTACAGAGTAATATTACCATGCATAACTCTTTCGCTAATTGCTTCTATCTTTGAGAATTGACTCAAGAAAATGAAGCAATATCTACTTTTGTTATCTTGAAAGAAAAGAAATAAATTTCTTATGGTGTAATATCTAACTTTAGTATCTACTTCATTTGTTTTATACTTTGTTTGGTATCATTGAAGGAAAAAAAAAACAATAGATACAATTAAAAAAAAAAAGAAAAGAAATAAAAAGAGAAGTGGATGAAGGCTTCCCTTCATTTGTTTGGTTCCATCAAAAAAAAGATTATAGAAATATTTATAAATAAATATTAAATTACTTGATTAGTCTTTACAATTTATAATATCATTTGATTGTAACATGACTAAAGCGAGAAAGTAAAATTTTAAAACTTTTCTTTCTCTCCTAACATTTGGATAAAAGAGAGATAAAAAAAATATAAGGCCCATATAAAGTTTATAATTCTAAATTTCTTCCTTTCCCTTCTAAATTGATATCAAGTAAGGGATGTATCCAATTCTTAAACTTCATCTTTTCTTTTTTACTTAACAAATACATACTAAATCAAGGCGTTTTGTTTGGATATTTCATAAAAAGGTATAGTTATTAATTATAAGTAGCGTTACAGTTGCATGTGCAACTATTTAATTAAAGAAAAATTCTTATATAAATATTTATTTTATAATATACTATTAAATGTATGTCATGTTAGTTAGGTAAATCATTATTGTCTCTCATATTATCTATTATTATATGAGACAAGAATGATCACAAAACTGATATTATATGTGATATGTGATATTGTAATATATTAGGCTTACATAAGATTTACCGAAGAATGCTTGCTGTTCTTATATATGATAGTAATGATCCATTTCTGCACAAAATAACAGCCGCCCATACAATTGGAACCACAGCTTGCTTCTTCATGACGAAAAGACTGTACAACTTCTTCCCAGCTGGTGGAGGATCAGACCCAGCCATCAGCCTAAACTTCCTCCCAGAGCTGAAGACAAGGTGCCCGCAGAACGGAGACGTCAATGTTCGCCTGGCCATTGACGAGGGGAGCGAGCAGAAATTCGACAAACACATTCTGCAAAACATAAGGGAAGGTTTTGCTGTGCTGGAATCTGATGCCAGGCTCATCGATGATCCGGTGACCAAGGGTGTGGTTGACTCCTACTTTGTTGCCCTCGAACATCCATTGTTTGAACCATCTTTTGAAGCTGATTTTGTCGAGTCCATTGTGAAGATGGGCCAAATCGGAGTCAAGACAGGTTTTCTTGGAGAGATTAGGCGTGTGTGCTCTGCATTCAATTCATGAACTACTTTGATAATGATCATAATAATAATGTGTATGCAATATTCAATTGGCCCTTAAATGCAAAGGCCAAGTGTTCTTAGTTGTTGCCCAAATTTCTTATTACTCAATTATTTGTTGGGGACTTTTTATCATAAAAGTGGGCTTGCCCAAGAAGTGACCACAAAAGGGAAACAACTGTGAAGAAGGGATCTTCGGTTTCTGCCTTTCTGGTGATGATGTGACAAAGAACAATTTTAAATCAGCCATACATTATAACCAGCTTAGCAGGACAAGTGTGTAACTGATTAATGATAAATCCATTTCGAAGAGCCCATCATGCCTGCGGATGAAAACAATGTCGGTGCTGGCTAACAACAATCATTAGTTGGCTGTTACCTCTTCAACTTACAAACCATTACATGTCTATCTTTTTTCCCAGCCTTGTCTGTGTGACTGTCATTGGTATCCTAATGCTGTTAATGGTTATCATTAAGGTAGTCATCATGATTTTTCTTAGGCATCCATTTCCTTACCATTCCATTCTTCATAATAGCAGCCACACTCGTAGAGTTGACACCATATTTTGACCTAAAATTTTAAAAGCATTCGGTCTCTAAATCTTTTCATTTATATAGCCCTCACTCAATTTATTCTTATCCAATGTGAGATTTCAATCACTCACTTGAATTTTCAACATACATTGCCTACTAAATATATCAGAGATCTTAAATCCTATAAAATACTAAATATGATATATAATTGGATTGTGAAAAATAATTTTAAAAAAAAGTGAGAAATTTTAGCATTGACCCGTAATTAGAAAACTTTAGTTGGTCATGGTACCCTTGAAAAGGTCAGAGGGTGATGAGAAAATACAAGCTAAACATCCATGGGTAATGCATATGTCATCATCAAATCTCATTTGGCTCCCACGTTTTCATGCAACAAAAACGGGCAATGCATGGCCAATTTTGAGCTGAGGCTGTAATGCTTGACCCAGAGAGGAACAGACGAAAGGGAAGAGGGAAGCGAGGATAGATAGAAACAACTATCTATCCTTCTATTCCTTGTCCTTCCTTTTTCTTTCCCATCTAAAACATCTGGCATTGAAGGTAAAGACAGTGATAACACTCTTATTTCAGAAATCTTACTCTGCTGGATCTCTTATTTTCTCCATGTGCAAAGAGATCCATAAGCAGTTGGGAATTCTGACACAATAACTACTTTCAGAAATCTTAATTACTGCTGCCCACTGGTTCTCTCCAAACAGGTAGGATCCTTTTTTCCCTCTGTTTGTCCATCATCCCCTATATCCCCTTTTTCTGTTCAGAAATCTCATTTTTGGGTGTATCTTCATACATCTAATGCAGCATATACTTATTTTCTTCCTTTTTTTTTTGGCTGAGTAAATATAGCATAACATGAATATAATGTTACAAATTTTTGTAAGAAGGAGAAGTTGTAAGTTTAAACAATTTGAAATGTTCTATATGTGAAAATTATGACATTTCGCAAAAACTAATTTAATAAATTTGCAGGGTGCCACAATTTGTTCAACATATTTTTCAGGTCACATTGAACCAATTTCAGAGCTGCAAAATTAGAACACTTATTTAACAGTCTGGTCCTGACTAAATTGGAAGAAGTCCCAGAACCCAAAATAAACCATGTCTCCAAGCACAATCAGAAGAGCCCTTGGGGCAGTCAAGGATCAAACAAGCATAGGCCTAGCCAAGGTGGGGAGCAGCACCTCACTTGCTGACCTTGATGTGGCCATTGTGAAGGCAACCAGGCATGATGAATACCCAGCAGAAGAGAAGTACATCAGGGAGATTCTCAGCTTGACATGTTACTCTCGCGCATTCATCAGTGCATGTGTTAACACCCTCTCAAGGCGTCTCAACAAGACCAGCAGCTGGACAGTGGCTTTGAAAACACTGGTTTTGATTCAAAGGCTGCTAGCAGAGGGTGATCCTGCATATGAGCAGGAAATATTCTTCTCAACTCGGCGAGGGACTCGCCTGCTCAACATGTCTGATTTTCGCGATAATTCAAAATCTAACTCATGGGACTTCTCTGCATTTGTTCGCACGTATGCATTATATCTAGATGAGAGGCTTGAGTACAGGATGCAAAGCCGGCGTGGAAGGCGTAGCATGTTTGGTTTTGATGAAGATGAGGAGGAACCTAGAGAAAGAGAAAGAGAAAGAGAAAGAGAAAGAGAAAGAGACAGATATAGAGAAAGAGACAAGGATAGAGTAGCCATTGTGAGAGCCACACCAGTGGGTGACATGAAGACTGAGCAACTATTTTCCAAAATGCAGCATTTGCAGTTGCTGATTGAGCGCTTCTTGGCTTGCCGTCCCACAGGTTTGTAATGATCAGACCAGCAAATTTGCCTAATAAAGCTTGAGAATCCTCCCTATTTTCTTTGCAATTTTGGGTAGAAACAGGAACCTACAGGCATTCTTAAATCCCAATCCTCAGGTTGCATATTCACAGAGCAATAACAATACTATGATTAGGAAAATTAAGATCCAAATTCTTCAGGTTTGGTTTCAAAAGAAAGCAATTTTTATCAGATTGCATTTAAGGAATTCTTGCAATAGAAAGTATGTGGCTTCAATATTCGCACTCAGAATGTGTCATTTACTATCTTTCCTCTTGATTAAACAGGTTCATAAGTTTAATCAAATATCCAGAAGAGTATTCATCAATTCAAATTCATCCTTTAGTTAGTGCAAATTTCTAGTTTGAAAAGGCATCAAGTTGTAACATTTGTGCAAGATGAATAATCATACACTTCCAATTAATGCAAACGTACAATTTACCATAAATAATTATATATACATGCATAAAAAGCAATCTCACGGTTGTTTCAACTTAACAGGGGGAGCAAAGACCCATCGAATTGTGATAGTGGCTCTCTACCCCATTGTGAAGGAGAGTTTTCAGACATACCATGACATAACAGAAATACTGGGTATCCTAGTTGATCGTTTCACTGACATGGAGGTATCAGACAGCATCAAGGTGTATGACATTTTCCGCCGTGTTGGAAAGCAGTTCGATGAGCTAGACTTGTTCTACAGCTGGTGCAAGAGTATTGGAATTGCACGCTCTTCTGAGTACCCAGAGATTGAGAAGGTCACAACGAAGAAGCTAGAGGTCATGGATGAATATATCAAAGAAAAGTCTGCTTTAGCACAAACCAAGAAAGCTAATGATACCCAAGAACAGAAGAAGGAAGATGAAGTTAAGGAACCAGAACCAGAGGAGGATTTGAATGCAATGAAGGCACTGCCACCACCAGAGGGATTCGATGAAGAACCAGCGGAAGAAGCGAAGGAAGAGAGCAAGGAAGAAATGCCAAGAGCAGAGAAAGTGGTGCAAACAGAGGGAGACTTGTTGAACTTGGGAGATGATACGGTGACTAGTGTAGAACATGGGGACAACCTAGCCTTGGCTTTATTTGATGGCGCTGCCCCAGCAACAGGTGCCACCCAAGCTCTTCCATGGCATGCTTTTGATGAGAGTGCAGATTGGGAAACAGCACTGGTCCAATCAGCTAGCATCTTGCCGGACCGGAAGCCAGCATTTGGGGGCGGCTTTGATACATTGTTGTTGGATGGCATGTATAAACAAGCAGCAACAAATGCAGCCATGCAAGGGCCAGGTTATGGGGTGAGTGGCAGTGCTAGCAGTGTGGCACTAGGGTCAGCCGGAAGGCCTGCAATGCTAGCATTGCCAGCACCACCAACATCAGGGAGTGGTTCAAGTTTAGCAAGTGCAGATCCGTTTGCAGCTTCACTGGCTGTGGCACCTCCAGCTTTTGTGCAAATGTCAGAGTTGGAGACGAAACAGAGGTTTTTAATGGAGGAACAGGTAATGTGGCAGCAATATGCAAGCAATGGCATGCAAGGACAAGTTGCATTGACAAAGCTACAACCTAATAATGCTTACACGGGAGGGTATCCACAAAACTATGGGAATTATTATCGTTAATTAGGAAATTTTTTCTTTAGTTTGGACCAACCCCATGTTTTCAGACTTTGATTAGGACTAAGGGTGAAATCTGTCATTGTAAATTAATAGTGCCATGCAATGATCAATCACAAAAATGTAAATGCCTAAATGGTGTTGTATTCTTTTCTTTGCCCCTTAGAAAGTGAGTACAATCACAAATCATTAATTAGCTATACTCTGCCGTTCGCAAACTTTTTCAAGCAATGTTCACTTGATAATGATGGTAATAGAATTTTATTAAAAGAAACTTTCACTCACCATAAAATGATAAATTAAATTAAATTCCGGTTACTGGTGCAACATATAATGCGTATGAACTCAGAATAGGAGATGCAGCTGCCAACTGTGTTCTTCCATCGTGTTAGGAATTGCAGAATTGCAGTTTGCCTTCATTTCTCAAGCGTTCACAAACCAAGAGCAGTGCATAATAACTCGAAACAAATGCATTCTCTCCAACAAGAATTTAACAGAATCTCGCAGTATCTCCATAGTTTAATTTTTCTTAATTTCAAGAGCCATGAGAATTGTTTCGGAGTGACAACAAAACACAATTTCGATTTAAAACAAAGTCCTCAAAACCAAAAGCTACATTGTCCACGCAGAAATGCAAACATATACGCAGTGGAATGGATTATTCTAGGCAGCAGCAATTGGTATAGCCTTAAATCAAATGAGACAGGCTAAGGATCCTTTTACTGCCGCGCTCCTTAAATAGGATTCCAAGAGTGAAGTGACCCAGAAATAATATAGTATGAAGACAAACAGGAAGAAAATTGTAACAATTCAAGGAATGGAAGCAATTACTCACTGATATTTGTAATAGTTCTCAAGCACAAAGTATTGAGAAATTGAAATATAGCTAACAGATATCCAAGGAGAAACAGAAATTATCAATGTTTAGGCCGTCGGAAAAAAAAAATGTTGACAAAGGACAAGTACAATGGACCCAAAAAAAAAACAAACAGTGAAACTGCAAATCCTAATTCTCCACTTAGAACAGAGAGGTTCCTTTTCCCTTCTTGTCGCCACCAATCTCAAAGTGCTTGCACCTCTGCAGAACAGAGATATGAACTAACTATTAGCTACATACCCCAAGCCAAACAACAATGTCCAACCACAAAAACATATGCTAACCTTGATAGGATGTTGGGAGACATGTTTGCAACCCTGGCATTGCAGCCTCAAAACAATTTTCTTGGTGGTTTTTGCCTATTTAATAAAAAAAAAAGAAATTGACAACAATAAAGGATCAGCAAATGCAAATTATGGCTTCAAAATAATTTCCCATCAAATATCACCAAATGCTCAATTACTAATTAGCTTTAACAAATATCACAACTGCAAAAAGTGGTTTGCACTCTCCCTCACACTATGTCTTAGACCTCCTATGTACATTAACATAAAAAAAAAAAAGCCTTACCTTCTTGTGGAACACAGGCTTTGTCTGCCCACCATAACCGGACTGTTTCCGGTCATAACGGCGCTTTCCTTGAGCAGCAAGGCTATCCTTGCCCTTCTTGTATTGGGTGACCTTGTGCAGGGTGTGCTTCCTACATTCCTTACTCTTACAGTAAGTCTTCTTCGTCTTGGGAACGTTGACCTACAAGAAAGGTGCAGGCATGTAACATTTTCCAGCATGTGGTGCATACCACAAATGACCCAATGACCAATACAATATCAATTGACAAAAAGAAAACATTTAATTCACACTCAAAATCAACAAAAATTAAAGTTACTGTGGAAAGAACAATCAAAATCAAATGCCCATTGAACATTGCAAGAGCTCAAAAACTGTAACACACAATTAATTTCTTCACCAACCAAAAAATATATCAATTTCTTCAATCAAATCGTTGAAATTGAAGGATGAATCACAATAACACAGAAGACGAAGAAGAAGAAGCAGCAGCAGCTTACCATAGTGGCGGCAGTGATGGTGGGGATCAGAATCTGCAGAAGTTGTGTTCTGCGCCGCGAAGATGAGAGTGAGGAAGAACAATGCCTTGGTTTTATTGATGGCTTTAGGAATTAGGGTTAAATGGTTTGGGCTTTGTATGCGTTTTACGAAAAATGATAGGATCAGAGGGTTTTCCTTGCAAATATGGCCCAAATCAGACCCTTCATTGCAAAAGTTGGAATGAATATCCTCACTGATTTTCTTTTTTTTTTTTTTCTAAATACTAAAAATATTAACGCTACAAAAATATAAATTAGTAACAAAAAAGTAACACATTATAAGATTATATATAGTCTCTTACATGTTTTTTTAAATATATATAATTATACAACTAGAATTAATTATGTCATATTTTTAAACTCTCATTATTTAGTGAGACAGAATTTATTAATTAAATATATGTCTACCTTTTATAAGTTTTTTATAATACGAAACTTTTATAATCATTTGAATTTATTTTATTTATCTAATGTATTAAGTTAATATGTAATTTTAACTCATTATTGTTTTATATTTAATTTTGATTGATCGATATCACTTAGTTTAAATAAATTATTTTTGTTTTTTAACTCTTTTTCTTTATTAGGGGACTACTTTTCTTCTATTTTGTATTCTTTTTTCTTTATGATGAATTATTTTTTTAATAAAAAAAAGTGATAAAATAATGAAAATAAATGATAAGTACTAAATTAATTTTAGACTTTGTGTTAAAAAAGAATAAAGTCATAAAATAAAATTAGGGGAAACTGGAGAGGTAGAATGGATCTACATATTTGTTTAGAAAAAGAAAAATAATTTGCCTTCACAAATTTTTTTCTTTGTACAATTTTAATTTCATCTTTGTATATTTTTAATTTTGTCTTATACTTTGGATTGAATTGAGTAACCCAACAAAAATAAATACTCCTAATTATAAATATATCACTATAATTTTTTTTATGAGTACATATATCACTATAATTTAATAAATTATTCTAACTTTTTTGTCGAGTAACCCAACGCAATAAATTAACACTCCCAATTATACATGTATCACTATAATTTAATCAATTATACTAACTTTTTTTTTATCTCACACATAGATATATACATGACAAATTTTTTTATTTTATATTAATAAATTATAATCAAAAAATTTAATTTTCATAATTAAAAGTAAATAAGATATAACTTAAGAAACAACTAAACAAAATAGTGTACATTATAATTCTACATATAGAAACCACGTGATTTATATTAACTCAAGTAAGTGCCCCTTTGTTTAAGGCGTTTGCACGTTTAACCACCACTTCACACATGAAACCTAGTCAAACAGACATTTGTAAAATGCCAATGCCAAAACAAGCATAGCCTTATTTATTGGAACTCAAATCTTCGGTGATACTGTTGAATAGGTTGGTGTCTTTGACTTATGGAGACACCAAAAAGATAAATTCAGTCAGAATCACACGTCTGTAACATTTACAAAGTCAAAAACATATACTACGTATATTCACTGCATTTCTTTCAATGGCACTTACGCCCAGATTTTTCTATACAGATCAAACTGTGGTCAACTTCTAAAATAGAGTCCGCTATAGTTATGTCTTTGAATGAGGTTGAAGGTGTACTTTACAACTTGGGAAAACATCTGCCATGATTCATGAATGGCCAATGATGTGGAGACGAAGAGTCCAGTATACAATACTCAACATTTCAGAGTCAGGCAACCCAATATCAAGACATTTTCTTTGTGGAGACGCCCAATCTCATCCCTACGGAAACCAGGGTCTCGATGGATCTGGTGCTATTTGCTAGAAGGTCTTCATCAATTGCTATTGAATTCTGCAGAGCACAAAATAAAATAAAATGAATGTCATTTGCATACATATATTTCAAAGATTAGCATATGAGAAATTATCAATCTCAATCTGAACTTAAAAGCTCTGACAAAGCAAGTTCTAATAATTGACATAATTTACTCAAACAATGATACTATTATCGGATATCAATTGTATATTGCATCAAATTATAAATAAAAAGCATTGGTGCACTGCAGTAAGCTGTTTGTCTGACTTATAATTGTCACAATTTAGTAGACTATTTTTTAAGGAACGTTCTACATTTGTTATAAACAGCAGTAATAATTAACGGGTTCGAGACGGAAACATCTTTTCTAACTCTAAAATTGAGTTGAAGAGCAAGAAAGAGATTCCTCCCTCTCTCAAACATCCTGATTTCCTGTTGGGCTTAATGTTTCTTATTTATGTTAGCATTGAAATGTATCTTGAAATTTCACAACGGTAGATAGGTGGACTAATACACAGATACACGCACGCAAACACTCATTTCAATGCTAACATAAAGGAAAAAGTAAAGTCCAACAAGAAATTAAGAGGGTTGAGAACTTGAGCTTCTACAAAATAGGGACATTCTTCTACAGTTGACTGTTGAGGTTTAATATGCATGAACAGTGATAACATTGTTCCAAGCTCCCAAAAGTCAAGCAGATATTTCCTAGCAAACTAAGAAAATATAAGTAGTTCTTTCTCTTAAGAATGAGTATGGCACAAAATTAGATTAGGCACTACAGATACTAATGCATAGAAGATACAGTTGTGGGTCAAATTAATATTCTACTTCTCAAAACATGCAGATATTTTCTCAAAACCCAATCATATTTCATTCAAATTACAAATGCAATGTACTTAACAGATCAGAAGGGAAATAAGAAGCATCAAAATAAGTTTTATTTTCAAGTTCTTACACTAGAGAAATGACTGTAAATATCATTCACGTTTCAACTTCATAATTCAGAAAGTCTATTTGATAAAAAAAAAAAAAAAATCAATTCATTCACAAATTGGACATCTTAGTCAATGGAAACAACTAATGATGTTCACAGCTGTCATAATAAGTGAAGTTGATCTCTGAAAATTATAAGTTACATTTTGAAGCAGAACGTAATACACTCAGTGATCATATTACAACTATGACATATTTACCTTTCATATGATGCATTTACTAAAAATGTTAGAAAATAAACTTTAGGTGCAGAATTTTGGAAGTAAAGAGACTTAAAAAAATCCAGAATGTTGACAATATTGAGGTGCATGTAGAAAACAAAAGGAAGGTTTAAGACACTAAGAATGTGTTTGGTAAAAGTGAAAATGGGAAGGGTGGAAAGTGGAGGGGTTAAAATTGGAAAGGCATTTAGAGTTTAGACGCAATATCAGTCTAAATACATCTCATTTTCATACCTTCCTTGATTTACTCTCCACCTTACCAATGTTTCTTCTGCCAACCCCTCAAATGAATATGTTAGACAAAGGATAAAAGTAGCATTCAATTGAAAATAAGAGACAACAATCTAAGATGTTTAAGCATGTATAATATGTAGAAGTTTATGATTAGATTCAACCAAATAGTTGGCTAGTTCTTTATTATATAATAAAAACAGTTATAATAGATAAATGATAAGATAACAAGATAAAATAGATAAGATAAGATTCTTAAAATACTAATCCTAACTAGTTCATAAACTAAAGATAAATTAATGATAAGGATAATCCTTTATCACCCCCTTCAAACTAGACGGCTCCATGCATAGTCTAAGTGTGGATCAAACGGATCAAACATAGTGAGCAGAGATGAACAAAGGCATCTTAGAGCACTAACCATACCTCGCTAGAGGTCTCTACATCCTTATTATATGCCTTGCTAAAAGTCTTTTTACGTTGATGACAAAGCCTGTTAAGGCTTTCTTCCATTAAGTGACTGGTTATCTATACACGGCCAGTCGATCAGGCCTGCGCCAATGAGAGTAGTTTAAATTGGAGTCGATCAAGTCTCGGACGTGTATGTCATGGGTGAGATGATATTTGCTATGGGGGCGAATGTTTCTCCAATGATCCACCAAGAATCTTGACTCTCAAACAAGTTCTTTATCTGTGCTCTCCATCAAGGCTGAGATTGGAGATGACTGTCATCAAGGCTGAGATGGCTTAGATGTTGGCGGTGGAAGTGGAGTTAGGAGAGGCTTAGATATTGGTTTTTCTTTGAATAACAATGTCATGAATCAACATCATTTCCACGTCCACCAACTAATGATTGACCCATGACATACACATATATTTAGAGTAAAGAAGAGAGATATTTTTTACAAATTTAAAATATATTAATTTTGTGCTTTGGCATGAAATATTGGTGCCCTATTGACAGAGCATGCCAAAACTATACAAAACAAAAAATTCAGGTCAGTAAAATCAGGAGTTAGGACCATTTCCAACTGAATAAATTTCAAACAAGAACGAATAAGACTTCTTTAAAAAAAAAAAAAAGTTAAGAAGTAGAACCAATTCTAATACCAACCTTTTCGAAAACACAAATTACAGTGCTTCTGATAGAACCCCTGGATTCTTCAACCAAAACAGTTACAGAAAAATACGAAAAACAGGGGAAAAACAGAGGAATTCGGAATCAAACAGTTACAGAAAGATACGAAAAACAGAGGAAAAACAGAGGAATTCGGAATAAGGAGTTATTGAATATTTTATTGAATAAGTCTGAAGTACAAGAGGTAGTTTTCCCTTCAAGGAGTATTCTCCTTCTCTGAGAACACTTTCTCAGACAGTAACTTCCATAAAAACTCCCCTCCCCCTCCTTCCTTCAGGCTTTGCTTTTATTTACAATTCAGTAACTGCTAATAACTGCTCCTACAAAACTGTTTTCCTAATAAACTGCCCATAACTACCTACAGAAACCAGAAAGCTGTAACTGACAACTAATTATGCCTTCTAGTATTAGACTTTGAAAGGCCTAGGACCACTAATTTCCTTGTACATATCAATACCTCCCGGTGGGAAATCAACCTTGTCCCCAAGGTTGAAATGAGGAAATTGATGTTGGATAGCCAGGACATCTTCCCAAGAAGCTTCCTCGGCTGGATGATTGAGCCATTGAATCAAAACCTGCTTGGTGGGAAACACCCTGGTAAGCGAATGGTACGAGTGGCCAGTACTTGAGCAGGAACAAAAACTGGGATGCTGTCTTGAAATTCTTCAGGCAGTGTTTCTTCAACCACGTGATTCCCAATAGCCTTTTTTTAATTGAGAAACATGAAACACGGGATGAATACGAGCTTGAGGAGGAAGTTGTAATTGAAAAGCCACCGCTCCAATTTGTTTAAGAACAAGAAAGGGACCATAATACCGAGCTGCTAATTTTGGATGTAAACAGCCTTGGGTAGACACATTTCTATGGGGCCGGATTTTCAAATAGACCCAATCACCAACTTGAATGAGAGAAGGTGTCCGGTGCAAATTAGCCTGTTTAGCCATCTGAGTTTGAGCCTTGGTCAAATGATATTTCAGTTGCCTAAGAGCTTCATCTCGATCCACCAAATCCCTTGCCACTGCCTCTATCAAAGTTTCACCAGGAATATACTTGATCAAGGAAGGTGGAGGTCTGCCATAAACCACTTCAAATGGTGTAGTTTGAGCAGCAGTATGGAAACTGGTGTTATACCAATATTCTGCCCAAGGCAAAAAAATCCCCCCAAACCTTAGGTTGTTCAGCACAAAAACATCTCAAATAAGTTTCCAAAGTTCGATTCAACACTTCTGTTTGACCATCCGTTTGTGGATGGTAAGCAGTACTAAACTTGAGAGCCGTCCCCTGCAAACGGAACAATTCTTTCCAAAAGCCACTAATAAAAGTAGGATCACGATCACTTACAATAGAAATGGGAACACCATGGAGACGTACAATCTCTTTAATAAAAATTTCAGCAATGCCTCTTGCAGAATATGGATGCTTAATCAAGATGAAATGAGCATATTTACTTAGCCTGTCCACCACCACTAAGATTGTATCAAAACCTTTATATTTGGGCAATCCGGTGATAAAATCTAGGCTTATTTCCTCCCAAATAGCATTGGGAATAGGGAGTGGTTGGAGAAAGGCCAGCAGGTGAAATAGCCAAATATTTATTGCGTTGACAAATTTGACATTCAGCCACAAACTTGGTGATAGTACCTTTCATGCCTACCCAAAACAAAGATTGGGCTATCCTCCTGTAAGTTCGAAATACTCCAGCATGTCCACCCGTAGGAGAGGCATGGAATTCTTGTAGTAAACGTGGGATCCAAGAAGAGGAAGCCGAAAGTACCAACCTGCCTTTGTAGAATAATCTACCATTCTCTAATGTATAAAATGGATGAGAATTAGGATCAGCAGTAAGGTCAGAAATGATTTTGGACAACATGGTATCTTGTTGGACCTCCTCATCAATGGTTGTGACCTCCATCCAAAAAGGCCGAGAAATAGCTTGAAATTCTTTCTCTTCTTCTCTCCTGGATAAGGCATCCGCGACTTTGTTGTTGGACCCCAATTTATAGATAATGTCAAACTCATAGCCCAAAAGTTTAGCAAGCCAGTTCTGTTGATTTTGAGTAGTAATTCTTTGTTCAAGCAAGAACTTGAGACTTTTTTGGTCAGTATAGACTGTGAATCTACTACCCAAAAGATATGGCCTCCAATGTTGGATGGCTAAAACCAAAGCCATCAATTCTTTTTTCATATACAGACTTATTGAGAGAAGTCTGTCCAAGAGCCTTGCTAAAAAATGCAATAGGATGTTTGTCTTGTGACAAGACAGCCCCAATTCCTCTTCCACTGGCATCACATTCAATCATGAATGGTTTAGAAAAATCAGGTAACACAAGGACGGGAGCAGTAGTCATAACTTGCTTTAAAGTCTCGAAAGCATGAGAAGACTCTGATGTCCACAAAAAATTTCCTTTCTTTAGCATATTTGTCAATGGTTGAGCAATCTTACCATAGTCCCTAATAAACCTTCGGTAATATCCCGTGAGTCCCAAAAATCCTCTTAAACCTTTGAGGGATTTGGGTTGAGGCCATTGCATCACACTCTCCACCTTTCTAGGATCCATTGACACTCCTTGCTGAGAAATAATATGCCCCAAATAATCTATAGTAGTTTGACCAAAACAACATTTCTTTTGATTGGCAGAAAACTGATTGTGAGATAAAACAGACAATACCTCAGACAAGTGCTGTAAATGCTCCTCCCAACTGCGGCTATATATAAGAATGTCGTCAAAGAAGACCAATACAAATCTTCGGAGAAACTGTTGTAGGATGGAGTTCATAGCACATTGAAAAGTTGCGGGTGCATTAGTAAGACCAAAAGGCATCACCACAAACTCGAAGTGGCCTTGATGTGTTCGAAATGCGGTCTTAGGAATGTCCGGTTCAAACATCCTTATTTGGTGATATCCAGCCCTAAGATCAATCTTGGAAAAAATACTTTGCTCCATGAAGTTCATCCAAAAGTTCTTCAATCACCGGTATAGGAAATTTATCAGGAACTGTTGCTTTATTTAGGGCCCTATAATCCACACAAAAACGCCAACTGCCATCTTTTTTTTTTAACCAAAATCACTGGGCTTGAGTAAGGACTGTTACTAGGGCGTATGATCCCAGAAGACAACATCTCAGCAACCAATTTTTCCATTTCATTCTTCTGTAGATGTGGGTATCTATAAGGTCTCACATTGATTGGATCTGTCCCCTTCTTTGAGAGGAATCCTGTGATCAACCACTCGCTTTGGAGGCAGCCCTATAGGATTGGCAAACACTGAAGCAAATCGAGTTAAAACTTCTTGTAACTCATCCGTTTGAGAAGACCTGAATTCCGAATTCTGGACCAACTCGGCAGCATTCAATTCAGTGTCCATAGAAGCAAAGACCCAAACTAATGCTGCTGTCTCAATTTCAGTTAATTTTGAAAGAGCCCTTGAAGATAAAACCGAATGTGACAAACTCGGATCACCTTGGATTTGAACAATCTGCCCATTATGCATGAAAGACATGTGCAATGTCCTCCAATTTACTTTAATCTCCCCCAAAGTCTCTAGCCAAGCCACACCCAATATGATATCAACTCTTCCCAATTCAAATATATAAAAATCACCAGACATACAATATTCTCCTAACCTTAGAGGCAACCCCAAACAGCAACCCATTGAATCTCTTTTGTGCCCATCTTCCAAACGAACTCCAAAAGGAGCAGTAGGGGTCACTGTTAATGATATCTTCTGAACCAATCCTTGATGTATGAAATTGTGACTGGCTCCACTGTCAATCAAAACCAAAACTTCCTTTCCACAAATTTCACCCCGCAATTTCATCGTTTTTGGAGGAGTCAAACCATGGGCTGAGTACATAGATAAATCCATCCATTGCAATTCACCATCCTCATTTACCTCCTCTGCATAATGTTCCTGTGATTTTTGTCACTCCAACACCTCCATTTGTCTCCATGTCCAGCGGCTCATTCTCCCCTAAAATGGTGAGTCGCAAACTCTTGGCTGCACAGCGATGCCCTGGAACGAAAGCTAGTCCACAGTGAAAACACCTTCCTTCCTCTCTTCGGCGAACAAATTCTTCATAAGGCAACTGGCGGTTTCCTCTTCCTCTGCCATTTGCAGTAACAGTAGTAGGTCCTTTGTTCACAGAAGATGATGGGGAATTTGTAAACAGGTTTCGAATTTGTTCCACTAAATGCTTCTGAATGGTTACTAGGTCGTAACCCATTTGTGTTTGGATTTGAATAACCCAGTTTCACAGAGCCCGTATTTGTTCCCCAAAATCGTGACCCACTTCCTTTCAGATTTCCTGCAGCCACCATGGATGGAACACGAAGTTCTGCTTCAATATCCTTGGCCAAATCTATGGCTCGAGTGATCTCATTTGGGTTATGTGTTCGAACCCTATATCTTATCTCCGGTCGTAAGCCTCCCAAAAAATATCCTAATAGCAACTCTTCATCTTCAATAGGAATTTGGGATACCAAGACTTCAAATTCCTGGACATAATCAGTGACCGAATCTCCTTGTCTTAAAGTAGACAGCCTTTCATACACACTTCCCTGGGAACGATCTCCAAACCTCTGCACCATCTCTTTTGTGAGTTCATCCCACTGCATTTGAGGTTTTCTTTTTTTTAGGAATCGAAACCAGTGAATGGTATTACCCTCCATACTCACAAAGGCGAGTTTTACCCTTTCAGATGCTGGAATCTCCTGCATTTCAAAGAATTTCTCTCTGCTCTGGAAATCCACCCTAATGGATCTTCACCCACAAATACAGGTATCTCCACCCTCTTGGTCCAAGAACGTTCATCTGAAACTTCTGCAGTAGAGCCATCCCCTTCATTCCCACCGACTGGATTTGGCGCCTCTGCATCTGCATTTTCAACCAGTTTGCTGTGTGAAAGTTCCTCTCCAGCCTTCTTAGACATCCACCCTTTCAACAGAGAACGTATTTCCTCAATCCCATCTAGTTGTCTTCCATAAGCTTCCAATTTACGACTATTCTCGCTGGTCTCCCTCCTCAAAGAATCAATAATATTTTCCAGGGCTTCAACTCTCACTTCAATAGAATCCATCCTTTGGATCCGGCAGGTCGGACCAATTGATAGAACCCCTGGATTCTTCAACCAAACAGTTACAGAAAAATACGAAAAACAGGGGAAAAACAGAGGAATTCGGAATCAAACAGTTACAGAAAGATACGAAAAACAGAGGAAAAACAGAGGAATTCGGAATAAGGAGTTATTGAATATTTTATTGAATAAGTCTGAAGTACAAGAGGTAGTTTCCCCTTCAAGGAGTATTCTCCTTCTCTGAGAACACTTTCTCAGACAGTAACTTCCATAAAACTCCCTCCCCCTCCTTCCTTCAGGCTTTGCTTTTATTACAATTCAGTAACTGCTAATAACTGCTCCTACAGAAACTGTTTTCCTAATAAACTGCCCATAACTACCTACAGAAACCAGAAAGCTGTAACTGACAACTAATTATGCCTTCTAGTATAGACTTTGAAAGGCCTAGGACCACTAATTTCCTTGTACATATCAGCTTCCACCAAATGAAAAATATCCAAACTGTAAATTAAGCAAACAAAATAACAATTAGAAGCAAAGACAACAGACAAAGATGGAAAAACAGGAATCAACTGTAATATGCAAACCTCATCTCCCTTCCTGACATAGTTTGTAAAAGTGATGCTGCCAACCATCGTAGCTCCTATTGCAATAAATGCCACCTGAATCCAAATCATAGGTATACAAACAAGAACATATGAGTAAAATAAAGGTATGTAGCTATAAGAGAACATTGTGGTGGAGACAGTTAAAGTATAAAGAACTCTCTAAAAATATTCAGGAACTATACAAACCTTCAAAATTATAACAAGAAATTCAGAAGCGTAAGTTGAAAATAAAATGCATGGATGGATTATATGCTTTAATAAATAAATAAAACACAAAATCAGACAAAGTTCAAAATATAGGAGAATACAAAAGCACATTGTTTGACTTCTACACAGTATTAAATGCAAAAAGGAAAAGCTATTTAGAAACCTATACAAGGTTAGAAAACAGTTGTGACTTGTGAGCCTTTTTCTTTTGGAATCCAGTCCAATGGTAGCACAACAAATTGGAAGAGGAATAACACATAAAATACAGCATCAGAGAGATAGAACAAAAAATAAAAAGAATTAATTCAAGTAAATGATGCAAGGAAAGGAATTTCAACAAAACAAAGATGATTAAATTGGCAAGCCCCCTAAAGCTGCTGATTGGTGTTATCCACAGTCATATTTTTCAATAAATTCATGACATAATTTTCAGCAGGACAGAGTAATAAACTCATGTATTTGGAAATAGAAATTGATTGCACTGACAAACCTTTCCAAAATCTACAGTTGAAATTATAGAAACAACTCGCTTATTCTCCGTAAAGATATTATAGTACTTGCTATTTACAGCAATAGGATTGACCTATGCGGAGTAGAACACAAAAGAAAAAATGTCAATGAGAATTAACTCCAAGAAAATATATATAATTGAAATATCATTTTCCCAAAGTGATTATGTCACATACTGTATATAAGCATCCAGGGACATTTACAAAGTTCTCGATTATTCCTGATACTGGCAAATGGAAACGGAGATAATCCTGCGATAAAAAATTTCAAATTAAAATCTGCAATCACATTACATATTAAATTTAAGTGACTTCAAATGAAACAAAATAAAAGGAAATCAAGACCCGAGAAGTACCTGTGGTGCCAAACGAAATATCACGATTGATCCATCAACAAAAGCACTGGAACACATTTCTTTCCCCCAAAGGCCTTGAACTGAAAACTTTCGAGCCTAAAAGTAACAATAGATGATCCAGAAAGTACTTCATTTGGTATAAATAGATGAAGTTGAAAAGATTAAAAGACGAGATATCCCAATTTCTAAGAGAATAAAGAGAATATAATTTTCCTTGCCACAGTTTGGCATCAATTTCAATAATTGACTTAGCTTAACATTATAATATCACCTCTGGGAAATAAAAAGAAGAAACAAATAATATCATAAGGAAAAGCACTGGCCTTAATAGTAGTTACCACAAACCAGAGGACGTTTAATCATTACAAACTGTATGAGCAACTAAGTTGTACCATATGTTACATCTCTGCCTTGTTTTCATGAAAAGCAGGAGAGTAGGACAAAAACAAACCCCATATCATACTCTCATATTTGCAAAACCCTTTCTTCCCATACACTTGTCCTAACTCACAGTTGAGTCAAGCAGGTCCAATTTCAATGAGCAAAATCATAATTTTATCATGTTCATAGTAAATCCAGGCTGACAAACTTTGTTTTATATGACAGATTTCAATAATTAGTTACTAGCTTCTCACTGATAAATATGTCTCGAGTGCAGATTCTCAAAAGTGAATATCTAAATAATACAAAGAAAATGTATTTTTGAGTCTAGAGAGAAAATGCCTTGATCCAAAATCTTAAACTATCATCAACTGATTTACATGCCATTAGACGGCAATCAGCAGCACATACAGCAATATCTTCACGTTCAATAGAAGCAATTGGTTGTGAACCAGGCTTTAACTCTCTAATGAAAAATTCATTGAATGTCTGTCAGAACAAAACTTAAGATATGTATCATCAAACAAGATAATTATTATCATTCCAAATAGTTTCCAGTTCTAGCATTGCTCAGAAATTTCATTCATCTTCACTCCAACTATTGATACAAACAAAAGGGCACGTTACTAGCTGAAAGTCTTTTAGTTCCCCATATAGCTCAGGTTCTAGGGGATCAATAGATAACATCAAACAATCAAGAATATATATTCAACTAGAAGGCAGTAGGGATTCTAATAACTGTATTTAACTGATACCAAGCAGTAACTCTAGTGGTGAGGGTGGGGTTTGGCATGTATATAATAAGATACATGCAAAGGTATGGCAACTGAGGAAAAAAAAATACAAATTGTTGAATTCATGACTGACTGGACTACAATTAAAACAAAACAAGTCCATCTATTTAAGCAATAATGGATGCCAAGTGCAGGACAATATAGAGGTCCCACAAAAGCACATGGATTATGGCTAAAAGATTATTTACAAAACAACGGAAGCAGATACTACAGAAAGTGATATATTGAAATTAGAAAACATACTGTACCTAGAATGCAGGCCATTAACAACAATTCAAAACTGTATGTTACAGGAATGGAGGTAATCAGATTATTTTCAAAAATAGGTGCTTAGTGACATATGCTGTAAGGTAAACATTCCCTTAAGGAAACACAGGATACAAGTTAATGGCTGTTAAAAAAATTGGGTGTCACATAATGTTTATAAAACACCACTATCTTAAACATAATCAAATTGAACCTGCAAAGCATCTTAAATGAGTAAAAGGAACAAAGTTTAAGATATACACGACTGGTTCAAGTTAGCAAAGAGTGTGTTCAGGATCTTTTCTACATCAATAACAACTAAATTCAAACTCTTTACAAAGTATTAGCCCACCTTAAAGTGCTTCAATGGATACTTGACTTCAGCCAAATTGATTTGATCCTACATCACAATATTCACATCTTTTATAAGAAGGGTATACTTCTAGGCACACAAGTAAGCGCATAAAGAACTAAAGTAGATGATGAAAATAGATATGCTAGGAAATAGGAATAATGGCACCCTACTCCAGTTTACAGAATAACTATTTTATTTCACTCTTCAAACTCTACTCTTTCCTTCAGTTTCTCATTAGACAGTAGCATCCAAAAAAATCCAAGATACTAATTTGGGGTAACTCAAATGTCAAGAACTCAAACTCAAATAAACTATAAAATAATGAACAACAATATGCAAAAATAATCTCAGCAAATAGTTTAATACCAAGCAACACAATTCATACAATAAAAAATATTGTTTTGACATTTAATTCAAAATATATATACATATATTATTGGCATCATATATTATTGTTTAGTGTTGATAGTTCTTGTATGTAAAAGAAAGATGGCAAAGTCATGTCATTAGGCATGGACATTGTCTTGTGGTTTGGATACTGCTACCAGCTTTCACGTACATAGAAGGAAAGCAATGTCATTCTGTTTTAAAGCACAGCATAATCTTGCACAGTCAAAAGAAGTTCCTGCAAAGCCTCCATACCTGGAATGCTTTAGTTCATCTTATCTATCTTTTTCTTCATAAATAGGTTAATGTTTTTTTAGTTCTTTGGATTGTAGAGACTTGATGTTGTGGATTTGCTAATTCAATATTCTTTATTTTTTCTGCTTGGGCTGTGCCCCCTTAGTGCCCTTTTATAAGATCCCAAGTTACATATTCCAAAATTAATTATAAAGTTAACATTTAAATTACAAAAGATACCACACAGACAAGTGACAAATTTGTAAGTATGAAACGAAGCAGTTGCTGTGGGACGTTCATTAAACATATATATAATATATCACATGCATATATGCATGATTTTGCATAGCAATGAAGCGATTGAACTTGTGCTTGATAATCACAATCAAGGGGCACCACATAGCTCTGAACTTACATATCGCCATGACATATCAAAATCGAAGTGTTCCATCCACAAAGAAGCATTGTCATACCTTAAAAGATTCAATAAATTTTGGCATATCTGCAGCCAATTCAGGAGAATCCATTCGAACTCCCTGCTTTTCAGAAATTCTTTGCAAGAGCTCCTTCACCCCTGCATATAAGAGGTTCACTGAAGTAAGGAATTATACGAGAGTAAAGTAATTGAAGACAGAAGGAAAGGCTTACGCAAGTCTGATTTGAATCTCATATTGACATCAAATGCCAGGTCAAGGATGCACTATGATAAATAATTTTCTCAAAACTGATTGCATTTTTTCGTTATTCCTGATATACCGCTAATGCACCAAATCTGATTAAAGAAACATCAGCAAGGTCTAACATATCTGTCTGGCATATTTCACCAGCAATTCTTTCAGAGCATCAGTTCTGCTAACAAACACCAGTTGGGCAATCCTATGCCACAACAAAGAGTGGTGACTTATGAAGCTACTTACATATGTAGTTTAGAACTTCTTTTCCAATAAAACAATGACAAACGAACTCATACCTATGTCCATTAGGCCAAGACCTATTTTTGACTGATAAATAGCTCTCATTGACAAAACAATCTTTTTATCAATTAGCTCTTCGACAAGCGTTTGAGTCTTCTGATCGTATACCTGATGCCAAATAATATTTAAAGAAAACAAATAACAAGTTTTGAGGGTGAAGAATTAATCCTACAATGTAGTGAGTACGCCTCACATAAGATTGCATAAAAATATATAAATCAGTTGCAAATCATTAAATTCATCTAAATCATGACACATATAGGATTGTAAATGCCAATATTCTATTCTTATTATTATTCAAATTTCCTCAGACAAAATCCAGTAAGGTTAATCTTTGTTTACTTAACAAGATCTCTAATTCTCTACTTTGACGACGCTGTTGACCGAATACAATTCAAATTCTCATGACTTTAAAAGGTATATGTGGCAAATGTTGATACTTGATAATAGCATGAAAAGGGTGCAAGGATTGATATATGTTAGCAAATCAGTTTGGAAGCCTTTTTTCTAATTATGGTAGATGTGATTGGGCAAAATCAGTTGTTAGTAATGGAGAGAAGAAAGAATTCCTAAGAGGTCCTGTATTTCCTTATACAACTAGAAATATACATACATGTATCATATAAATGTCATCAGATGGTTAAATGTGGTAAAATGAAAGGTAAAGAGACAAAAAAGGATGGAAGTAATGCATACTACAATATGGGAAGCACTTGATCCAGAGCGAATACCAATATCATACGATGAGAAATGGGCCCATTCACTCAGTTTAAAGAACCACCTACATAAGTGAAAAATAAACGAGTGATCTTTTTAACTCATCATCATTTACAATCATAATTACATAACCGTAGTCCATATCTATCATGCTAAAAAACTGTTATATAATGCATAGGTCAATATTGATCACGCTCACTCTTCTACCCTGTCTCTCAACGCCTAAATTAGCATCTTTGCTGAAATTTACCCATATGAAGCCTGTTTATCTGTCAAAAATTCTCCAGTCATCACCTGGTTTCCAGTCCCTTCGTCAAAACAGAGAGCTAAGTGGATCATGTTGTTCAGCTTGTCAGAAACCTGAAGAACCTCACCACAAACAGGACAGCAATTCAATAATGGTTCCCTGCAATAACATAAGCTAGCTAAGCAAATAATAGTCAATACACAAATAGAATCAGCACAAAGATGGATTTTTTAAAAATTTACTTTGAAATAAGCAGACAAAAATTGAAAGAGATTCTTATTTGTATATTAAGTCCAAAAACATGTGAAACATAGACGTTAAACATTTAGGAAAATAAATAAATAAGTAGAAGAAAGAATCAACTAAACTCCGTCAGAACATATCCATATACAGATATAATGATACATAAATAAATAGACGGATATATGGTATCTATAGATGGACAGAAATGAAAATGGATGTTCATACACCCATACATATGCAACCATAGACACTAGTATGAATGCACGTGCAATTGTTCCTGTGCTTCTGGTTTTAGATGTGTTTTAATGTAGCCAACATATGTAATCATGCAAAAGTTTGAAAAAGAAATTCCCACCTCAAGTCCTCCTCACAAGATGCAAAGGAAAGAGCAAATAAAGTAAAGCTAAAGCAAATATAATAACTTCAAGGGCATTCATAATTATAAGTCATAAAATAAAAAAGAAAAATGATATAGCAAGTAGCAACACAAGTGAAAATAGTAATCATGTCTGTAATGGTTGCAAAAGACAACATAGGGTATACAAAATTAAAGGTTGTAGTCTCTGGAATCTATATAGGTCATTACTTTTCTTGTTGAAAAGCAAGAAGGGCAGCCAGTTCATCCATGCTAACAGCACCATCTCCATTCTTGTCAGCTGCTTTGAACAGCTCCTTTTTCTATTGAAAAGGAAATTGTATTGCTGAGACAGTAAAACTTGTATATACAAAACTAGACATTATATTGTAACTTCATTTCAGGATTTGCAGGCCAATGATTCATTATTTGAATCTTGAGTCCCACACCTGCTGTGATGAAGATTTGGACTTAGATATAACCAACAAAGTGAATTTTCAATGTATAAATGCATGGTTTTAAGTTTAACATTCAAAATGTACTAGTTTATATAAACTGTAGAATCTGAAACTTGAAGATCAGAAAATTTGAATCCAAGTCCAAATCCAGGTATATAAGAAAACTTAAGATAATTTAACACACAAATAAGTCATAAAATGAAAAGTAAAAAGAAAATCTAATGTGCAAAATAATTACGATAATCTGAACCTTGCTGGTTGCTACTTGATTGCCAAAAGCGTCAATTGGGTCAGAAAATTCAGAAAGTGAAAGCATCCCATCTTCATTGTAGTCCTGCATAAGAACATTACCTCTCAGGCTGATATTATATAGTAGAGGGTGCTAAATGGATTCAGTGTATTTAAATGATCAAAACACTAAAATAAATTACATACTGCACTTTTCGCGGTTTACATAATTCAAATATTCTTTTATGTATTAAAGTTATATAGATTTCCTTTCAAATTTAAAGAGCCTCCAATAGAGAAAAGATCATGAAAGGAGATTGCAGGATAAGTGTTAATCGACTGAAATAATTATTTCTTAATATCTACTAGCAACTTGTACAGTGTGCTGCAAGTGTGTGAGTATCAGTACAGTCTCACCAACAATCCTTGGTGCAATATGGGTTTAATATCAATACCCTCATGTAGAGGGATGAGATTATTAATTATCATTTCTTGTATTATCCTCATATGTCTGTTATTCAAGAATCAGGACCATATGAGTCAGTTTATCGGAGAGCAGAGGAAGACCAAAGCTTACCACTATGGATGAAATGCGTCTAACAAAGCTTTTCTCCGTTTCAACTGGATCCTGTTAGTTTTTTCTTATAATTGTAGAAATCCTTATCATACTCAAACAAAAGAATTTATATTGTACACTGTATACCTCTACAGAGCATGAAATGGAAATGTTGCCAACCACTTTTCCAGGTGATGATGCAGCTAAAAGGTTGAATACCTCAATGTCAGAATCACAGTCCTGCACCACCATATTATTCACATCAAAGTGTGGAAAAGAAGTAATGCTGAAAGGGAATAGAAGAAGCCTATAATGCAAAGTTGCAGCATCTTTGATAAAAAATTATAAAATCTAAAAATGGGCATTAATCATAACCTGAATGATGGCAAGAGAAACAATGCACAAGAAAATAACAGACAAATATATACCACATAATCCAATAATATCAATGATACCAAATGAGAAGGCTGGTCAGATCTATTAGTAACAACTCTTTATAGGTCAGCAGAATACAAATCCCCAGTAATACAATAGGGTGCTAAGTTTACTAAATTCTCTTTGCTTGGAAGACTCTATTATTTTTCTTCGGTCAGGATCAGGCCTCAGCCTCACATATTCACCTGAAATTTCATCATTAAGTTAGGTTTGCAATAATCATGAAACCAAGGAACACTAAAGTGCACCACTCAACTTCTGGGAGAGTTAAATAGAAGTACAGAACAGCTAGCAGCATATCATTTCCTTTTTCATGTATCATGTTTTAAAAAAACTTCCACTCTCCTAACCCCTCCTTATGCATGTTAAAAGCAGGCCCTGACAATCACCTCACCTCAGAAATAACCCATCCAACTTCTCTATTTCTGTCCTAGGCCTCTGTCCATTCCTCCCTAATCCCCTCTGCATCCACACTTGACAACCACTTACCTGAATACAGCATTAAACACCTGGAAGCTCAGAACACATAAAATCTTCCAAGTCCAAGTCATTGACCACTCACATTTAAGTCCAATATATCCAAGATGCCATACAAAATGTCTAGGTATTTCACTGCCACTCTAAACTGAAACTGGAACATGATACATGCTAAAATAGATCGAATGGCTTTGAGCAAATAAAATTTCTTCTAGTCTGCCAAGTGTTTTCCTTTTTTTTCTAGTAAAAGCATCCCATACTGATGCAGCCTTAACAAAGATCCAACAGGAAAAACCAGACCACACTGGAGGAAAAGAGGTTTTACACTGCAGCTGACATATTATGCTGTCAACATCCCCCCACAAGAGCTCACTTGCTTTTTGCAAATTTATATGGAGGCACAAGCCACATCCAAACATAACAAGATGGAAACGGAGCCACTACAGAAAGACAATATTGAACTAGACACCCTTTATCACTATTGCTCACCAAAGACAAAATTCAAACAACCTGCTTTTAAGACCCAGTTGGCATTAGAAGAATTCAGAAAGCTTTTGTGGCCATCTAACATTTGGATTTTAATTGCTTTAAAGTTAAAAGCTAAGAAATTATCATGCTTGGAGGAATTTGAAAGGAAACAAAGAAGATATTCCACACAATCATGTTCAAAATAGAAACAATTACAGTACTTTAGTAACTGGAAAAGCAATGTCAACATATGCACTCCTCCGAACATCACACATCACTCAGATTTGAGGTTATGTTTACATGTTTTGTCAAGATTGAATATTGCTAAAGAATGAATAATTGCAATGAAATGTCAGAAATCTTTTAAGTATATTTTCTGTCGATTTAATTAATTCCAATATTGCAAAAGTAGGTCACATTTATGGACATGATACTTATAGCTTTCCGTTGAGGTGTCTACTCAAGGTTCACTAGTGCAAAATATTTTCCATGTTCAATATCATGTGTGTCATTGTCAGCAATTCCTCACCTGGGTCAGAAATTAAAGCAAATCAACCTCACAGTATCCAACAAGAGTATTGCTGGACAGTTTGTTGGTCTACAAAAGAAAAAATATTGAACTCAGTTTTTTTCCTTTCAAGTACATACAGATTCACAAAATCCCTTGCTCTTGAAATGCAGCAGAAATATACCCCCAAACAAACAGGCATGGGACAGGATTTCAAACTTTAATTTTGTTCACAGAAATGCATTAATTAATTTTAGTCTAACAAAAGTGACATCTTTTCCAAAAAAAAATAATGCTTACGTCGGGGTAATGCATAATCAAAGAAAGGATAAAAAATAGTTCTAGCTGCACCTTAACATGTTCCACATGACCTTCAAACGTACTAAATTCAAGTTCTCATAGTAGAAGGAATTATCTAAACTTATACTCCTAGATCTTTAATAATGTTTGAAAATCTCTGCATAAAGACCAGAAGAAGTTGAACTTTCACCGTCAAATTATTTCCACTTTTTGGTAGCCACCTCTCACATAAATTTCTCAAATTTGGTTAAAGAAAATAAAGTTTCTTAATTAGAATTATCTCCCAAAAGTCGCAACAATCACAGATAACTACACATTAAGTCCTTTATGCAGAAGTTTTGCATCCTAGAAAGATAAATGATGCTCATAGATAAAAGGCTAGACCGTTCAACTTCAACTCACTTCAAGATGTCTTAGTTCCAATTACTTTAAGGGTTTGTAAGCACGTGTAGTATATGTCTTCCTAAACCTCCTTTTATTCATAAATATGTAAGCATATTTAAAAAATATACTGGCAATAACCCTAAAATCCTTAATTTGCATTTCTCCTAATGAGTTCATTAACAAAAAGGAAATTAAAGAAAATACTGAGAATTGACATAGAGTACTCACAGAGTTCCAAACTGGTTTGTCTGTACTGCACCTACAATAACACAAAATGAACACATGAACGACTAACAGAAGGAAAAGTTTCTAAAGTTGACAACATATAAATACTTGCACAAAAATCCTTTAACATAATAACTTCTACACATACAGTTTACATACTGCATTAGCGTACGTAGGAAAAATACATAAGCCAATGAAAAGCTGTTACGACTTCAAAAGAAAACAGAAATATGCCAATTGCCAAACAAATAATGTAACAACGCAGAGAGAGGAATGACATAACCCCCAAAGTCATAATAAATTACAATCATATCAACAATTTCATAGCTAAAAACAGTAATTTCTTGGAAAACTTCCACTTTTAAAAACTAAGCTCAGGTGAAGAAATTTACACAATAAAGTTGTCCTCTTTTATATAGACTAATTACTAAATAATCAAAACTACATTTTAAATCTCTTACAGGTATCTGATATAAAAGAATATATTTTTTGTTTTGTTTTTTCTTTTTGCTGAATGAACCGTGATCCTGCTGAGTGCTAACACGACAATAATAAATTCAAGGCTTAACTGGTCCAACGTCTTTGTACGGAATGTCTGTTCTCCAAGAGACAGGCACGCAATCCATTTGCCCGTGAACTTCATCTCCGCCTACAACCAAAAGAGCCACATTTTAAGGTGCTGTTAATTTACAAAACAAAAAATGGGGGGAAGAAAAAGAAGAAGAGTGAAATTTCAGCTCGATGCAAGTTTAGAAAAACTTTTTTTCGCTTTACTTCCTTGATAACAAAATAACCAAAATGTATACTAACTAAATAATCAAATTTTATCACAATTTTATCATACTAAACGAGAATTTTCAGAGAGAAATGCAAGAATGAAAAAAACAAATTGTAAGGTGCAGGCTAGGCTGGCTAGCACTAGCAGTGGCCATGGTGTATTGTCTGAGCTATCATGAGAATCTCATGCATGCGTGCATGCAGCAGGCATGCTATTGAATTTCTCCCATAGAAACAGAAACTGGAATCAATTTTAAATTGTAGAATCTCTTAATTACAAACATGCATGAATTAGAAACAGCAAAGGACCGAAATTCCGGAGAAATTTCCGTTCAGTAATTATCTCACATCAAGCTCCATACTCACGGTAGACACTCTCTCGTCACGCATTGTGGTTTTGAACTTGTATCGCGAAATAGAAATGCAGAGGGGGGAAAAAAAAAACAGAGAAGAGAGAGAAAGAATCAAAGTGGAGCACGCACGCGAATGAGGGTGAGGAGAGCATATCGGCGAAGTCGTCAGCAGAGAGGAGTTTGTGATCAGAGCCGCCACCGCTACCGCTAACGCTTCTGCGGCGGCGATCGCGGGAGTCGTGGCGGAGGCGAAGGCTAAGACGGTCCCTGAAGAGAGCGCGACGCGAGCCTCTGCCTTCTGAAGAAGAAGAAGATAAGAGTCTCCGTGTCCCATGCCGCAATGCTATGGAGAAGTCGGTTTCACTTGCAGCGTCATTTATGCTTCCTCGCTTTGGATATTTAATTCTCGCGCCTTTTCGGGTGCTCTGGTTCGCCAGCGAATTTGATTCCCACCCTTTCCCAAAACACTTCAACAACCTTCGTTTTTCCTGGCTTTCTGCAGAATTGTGAATGTTCCAATGTGGACCAAACAAATGGAATTAAATATGGCCCAATTTCTATGCACCGCTTCTTTCTACTTCACCACTATGAATTGGTTAACCATTTTTTAAAGACAATTCAGCATCTTTTGCTTCGCGGGAATGAATTTTCAAGTGAGAATTACCGTCTCTAGGTATTTCATTATTGAGGGCTTTATAGATGACTTAGTCATGGAGAAACCCAAAATAGAACTCAAATCATGACGAATCACAAAGGAAGGCCGATCCGGTCAACCCCGTTGGTAAGAAAATTACCGTCTCTAGTCTACCAAACAAGCATAGAGTCAAAATAAATCATTCGCTAGCAAGTAGTTTCAGCTATTGTTATTTAAGCATAAACCAAATAACCCAAAAGAAGGAAAACAGAGCTAAGCTCACATGGGTGAATGCTAGAGATGGAGATAGAGACATGGTTACTCTGATGATGGAACTACGAGAGGATTTATGCTATGTTTTCGGAGTTTTAACGAGGATGTAGCGGAGTTGTTAATAATCAAGTGGCCTTTATATTTATCTAAATAATATTTTTAATTTATTTTAATATGTCTTATTTTGCCAAGTATATTATTAAAAAATAATAAATGACTAATGATAAAAAATAAATAATTAATGATAAAGAATGAGTGGTTAAAGCTTTTATTTTGTGGAACAAATTGAAAAAACTCGCAACATGTAAGCATGATAATAGTAAATTAAAAACTCTAATTTAAAAAAAATATTTTTTAATAAAATAAAAGGTTTGAAAAGGATTTTGCAAAGATGTTTTAACTAGGAGATGGGTTTTGCAAAATGTTTCTACGAGTGAAAGATAAAGATAGAATTTAAAATTTACCACTATCATAAAGTTGGGATTATATAGATTTATTCACAAATATTTATTTTTATTTCATTATAAGAATTAGACTACGTAGTGTCTTTGATAAAGTTTAATAGTTCTTATCTAAAGAGTATTAGAAAGAGTCTAATTGATCGTCATCATGATTCTCTCCTAATTTTTTCTATCGTTGATGGGTTTTGGAATTTTTTTTTATTACACAATATACGAAATTTAATACAAAATGACATAAGACAAATAATGATTTAAATGATTAAATTTAAATAATACATGAAAAAAGATTTTTATCAGGAACTTTTTAGAGTCCCGATAGTGTTTGTGGCAAAACTAAAAAATATACTTCATACTTTCAGAAAGTTAAAATGTCATTGCTATTACAGTTAATTTTGATTATTCCTTTGTCAGAATCTTAATTCATATTAATAAAAATTAATGATAAATAAAATGATAATTATAAAAAGACTGTTTATTAGGGATGAACTAAAACCCTGTTAGTATTTTTAATTAAATTAAAGAACATACCTCGCACTTTCAAAAAATTAAAATACCAATGTCATCACAGTTAATTTTGATTATTTCCTGATTGGTGTCTCTATCAGAATGGTAAAAATATCATAAGCATAGTATGGAGAACAAATGCACTAAATTTACGACCCAAGCGGGGAGGGCTCAAGACATAATGAGCAAAGGTTGATATTTCAGCAATTTCATGAAACAATTATTATTCTAAATAATTAATTCTAACCAAAACTAATATAAACAAGCTAAAATAAAATACTATAAATACGAAATGGAATGACGATATAGGAGAGAGAAAATAACTTGGAATAAGACAATAAGCTAAAATATATATAAGTAAAATTAAATCAATAAAAGAAAAAAATGAAAATATGAAATCAATAATAACATAAACAATCAAATAAAGCAAAAAGGGAAGGGGCAATATCTGATGCGTAAAACAAACTTGTGCTGTAAAAAACAAAAGAGCGATAATATAATAAATAAACAAATTAATATAAAGGTAAATGAAAATATAGGAATGATAATGGTTCTGTGATGCTGCGAACTAATGTAAACCATTCATCAAAGTAAAACCAAACAAAATAAGAGGATAGGATATCCTGTAAATTACTAAACCAATGACATGATGCTACCGATGATTAAAGAAGAAAAGGGACTTCAAAAATTTATACAACTTTTGCTGTCAAGCTTGCGTGAAAGATTCATAAGGTATGGGGTATTGGAGTTAGCATTAATCTCGTCCTTTACAACCAAAGAAAGGAAAATGGACAAACCCAATAAACATGGATATTCTGAAATGAAAGTTGGAACAAGAATTACATCTAGAAACTATTTGAAGGATAATTAGAAAAAAAAAAATTCTTCACCTCCGCTATATAATCACAAAGAATTTGAGAGCCAAATTTCTTCCCCTTCCCTCTCGTTTTTGCTCTTTTCTTTACTCTCGGCTTTTGTTTTCCACCAGCCTCACAACGGATTATCTTTTGTTCTCTTTCTCTTGTTTTCTCCTTCTCTCTCATTGCTCTCTAATCCTCTTTGCCCTCAGCCTTTCCCATTCTCCTTGCCTACTAGGTTTTTTTTTTTTTTAATCTCTTCTACTTCCTTGTCTTTTTATAGTTCCCCTCATTAGGATTTATTCTATCACCTCTTAATGAGATATATCCGCCCTAATTAAGGAGAATTGATTCATTCTTAATTATTTAACATTAATTACCATTAATCTTGATTCATTCCTAATTATTTAGCATCAATTACTATTAATCTTCTTTATGTCAATTGATTTTTAAATTAATTCAGATTCAAATTCAAACTATTCTTTTAGATTTTCCTCTTGTTCATTAGGCTTGGTCTTTTATGCAAAATTAGATATCCATTTTAATAAGCCCACAAACATAATTAATAGGTATAAAGATCTAAAGGTCCTAAGAGATTGAGATTAGGGTTTTTAAAAGAGACTGATCCACATGAATATATATATTTTATTTATTTCATATATTTTTATATTTTTATATATTTTTATATTTTTATTTTTTAATAATTTTAGACAAAATATGATGTTTACAACAAATGCTTCTAAATATTAAAGATTAAGTTGGCATAAGTCACAAAGTCTGATTTCATCTTACACAAACTGAGTTAACTAAACAATTAATATGATTAAATGGATCAAATCAAACTTATGTCTTAAATACATAAGAAAGTACAAAGGATTTAGCTGACTTCATACTTTGGGTCTACTGTGACCTAGTGTCATCTATAACCAAAACAAAAAACGAAGATAATCCTAAGACTTGATCATCAACCATCTCTTAATTCTAAAAGGAGACAAAGAGAAAAGAAAAAAAAAATAACGAAGGAAATACTATATTTTTAAGCATCATGATATCAAATTCCCATTTTTTTAATAAATCAAAAATCCACAAAATAAATAAGATACCCCTTAAACCAAGAAAGTAAACATTAATGTGACCTATGGTGAAACCAAAAATTTATATTGACAATGATCGTCAGAACAGCCACAAAAGCAAATGGAAAAAGATACTTGTGGCTGCTGGGATTCGAGCCCAGGTCTCCACGGCCACAACGTGGAATTCTTACCACTAAACTACAGCCACTATTATGTAGATCAGATGAAATTTATATTATCTTTTATAATCAAAAAGCATGCTGGACAAACCAAAATAAATAATCATTTTAATCCTTAAAAATATACGCAACAATACACTCATCCTTTATTTATAAATATATTAAATTAATTTGAAAAGAAATGAAACTGATGATATTAATTGTTATTGAAAACTAATTTAGTGTTACATTAAAATGGAAGAGTATTACAATGTCACGTATATTATTTGAGGATAAAAATGAACATTTACACTTACCAATATACTATGTTAATACATCGCTGTATATTTCTCTATTTTTATGTTTTAGTATAGTTTTAATAATAAATGATGGGTTTGCCTTTTGGTAGATATTTAGGAAAAGCTTTCTTACCTTTTATGGTACGTGGATACAAATATATGAAAAGTTTACATATTAGTTTTATGTGAAAAATTATATAAATTTATTCATAAAATTTATATTTATATTTTTACTCTCATATCAAACTAATCCTTAAAAAAGAATTGTTTCCATCTTATATATGAGATTCCAAGCTCTATTCGTTCTTGTGTGTGATTTTGGATAAATTTTTCTAGTGTGACATGGTAGGTCAATTAATTATCCGGCATTAGGTAGGGTGGTGATAGTTATCTAAGATAGACAAGGATTGGTGTATCAATTTCAGTGTCAACGATGTGTTAGACTTTTAACAATGGATCCTAATAATGGATTACCGGCTTGCTAGCGCACATTCCCAAACGGGTGAAATTCACTTATTTCATAAGTAATCTTGTACATTTGAATTATTATTATTATTATTATTTGTATAAATTAAGAGTATTTTTATAAATTTAATTTATTTGAATTATCTATAAACCTAATCTTTTTAAGCTGTGAGTGATAATAATATGACTTTTTTTTGAAATACAACTTCTAAAATTAAACTACAATTCTCAAATTTAAGAACGTAACTCCCTTACATTGCATTTGAATTGTTGAATAATTTTTTAGAATGCTAATTCCATCAACCAACTGTTGATTAACGTCATATTATTATGCATATTAAATTTATGATAAATCAAATATTTATAAGTATCTAACTTAATAGTTGACATTTATATATATTTTGAAAGATATTAAAATTAAATAGTTAAATGAAGTATTAATTAATTTAAAATTTTATAAAATTAATCTAATTCATGAAAACTTCTAATTAAGTAATTAATTTGATGAAATTACCTAATAAATAAATAAATTGATAAATTTTAATATTTATAAAAATATTATTAAATATAATAAGTATGTCCCAACATTTATTTTTGTAGTTAGTAGATTCTTACTCATATTTTGAATTTTAAATTAGTAAGATTATCCGTGCAATGCATGGAAAAAATAAAAAATATTATAAAAATAATAAGTATAAAAAACTGAAAAAAATTTAAAAGCCTAGAAAATGAGAGAAAAAATATTTTTAAATAGAAAGAAAAAATTATAAAAAAAGGAAAAAGGAAAAATTTTAGAAGACAAATTAAAATGTATGAATCATGAATTTTTTCTTTTTAAAAATTTAAAATAATGACTTATCAACTACTTGAGACAACAAATATATAACAACATTTAATATTCATATTATTATTACTTACTACATAATTATTATTTATTAGAACTAAATGTAAATTTTTTTTTGTACATGAGAAAGTTAAACTCTATATATCAAATTCAAATATAGGTGGCAGATGAATAAATTGAATGAATTTTAAATTATATTATTAATGGATTGATAAAATAAAAAACTAATAATCTATTTATGATTTATTAAAAAATTATTAAAATTATATAATTCATCTATGATATATTTTAATGAATAATATTTAATTCATCTATTAATTTATTTTTATACATAAATATCTTATTCATCTATTTTTAACTAGTTACATTTAAATTTTTTTTATATTTAAATACATTTTATTCTTTAAATCTTATAAATAACTAATAAATATTTTAATTAATTTATTAACTAAATTAATATAACATATTTAATTAATAATCATAATAAAATAAATTAAATTAAATTTAAATATAAATAAATTAAATAAATCTTGAATTAATAGATCTAATTGATCCTCTTAAATTCAAATCACACTTTCCTTTTAAATATTATAAATAAATTACAATAGATTTTTCATGGGATCCGCATCCCGTGTGGACATCGTCCGGGCCCAACAAGATGCTACTCCAATATTCCACACGATTGATGATGATGAGTTGGATATATAGGAAGGGAACTCAGGGAGCACCCACCAACCACAGCGAGCTTCATCCAGCAACGATGCGACGCGACACGACGCAACCTCCTTTCTCATTATTGGCACTCTCGAGCTACTTCTCGGCACACACTGTAAGATTGCCACCTTCAATTCCTCCATGTTAAATTCGCTTATGATTCGTGGGCAGTGAGCTTCTTTTTTGAATTCAAATCTATCCTTTTAACCCTTATTTTGATTTATTCATTTGCAATGTTTATCGAATGGAGAGATTAAAAATAATAGGTGGACACTTTTCTATTGAGGAAATGTGGTTGCGAATTTTGGTTGAATCCTTGGATATTATAGTCTTTGCTCTATAGCGAAAGCTGTAGCTTTTGCAATTCTACTGGACATAAGAATGTCTTATGATTCTATCCTGTATAGTGAAACGCATTATTTACTTCCTTTGAACATTGGATTGCTATTATTTAGATCTTAGGAAGAATATAGGTTCATTTTGCAATGTCTTATGATTCTATTGGTTTCTTCCATATGAATTTGCAGGGGCTCATACTTGTGCTGTAAGGGTAATTAGGATGGGGAGTGTTACCGAAGGGAAGTTAAGGTTTTGTATTGACAGGGGGGGAACGTTCACTGATGTTTATGCAGAGATCCCGGGTCAGCCTGATGGGCGAGTTTTGAAACTTCTGTCAGTTGACCCTTCAAACTATGATGATGCCCCGGTGGAAGGGATACGGAGGATCCTTGAAGAGTTCACCAGTGAGACGATTCCACGGAACTCAAAAATATCCACTGAGAAGATAGAGTGGATAAGGATGGGTACAACTGTGGCCACAAATGCACTTCTAGAGCGGAAGGGAGAGAGGATTGCTGTGTGTGTGACTCAAGGCTTCCGAGATTTACTCCAGATCGGTAACCAGGCTCGCCCCAGCATATTTGACCTCACTGTATCAAAACCATCAAATCTCTATGAAGAAGTTATAGAGGTGGAGGAGAGAGTCCAGCTTGTTCAGGCTAAGGAAGAAGAAAATCAGGGTGCTTCTTCATCATTGGTTAAAGGAATTTCAGGGGAGCTTATCAGGATTGTAAAGCCTCTTAATGAAGAAGTGCTGAAGCCTGTACTGAAAAATTTATTGGAGAAAGGAATTAGTTGTTTGGCTGTTGTTTTGATGCACTCGTACACTTTTCCACAGCACGAACAACAGGTTGAGAAGTTAGCTTTGAGTCTGGGATTCAGACATGTTTCCATATCATCAGCTTTGACTCCCATGGTCCGTGCTGTTCCTCGTGGTCTAACAGCTAGTGTAGATGCTTATCTGACCCCAGTTATTAAAGAGTACCTGTCAGGATTCATCTCCAAATTTGATGAGGGACTGGGGAAGTTGAATGTTTTGTTTATGCAATCAGATGGAGGACTTGCGCCAGAGAGTACCTTTTCAGGGCACAAAGCAATTTTGTCCGGCCCTGCCGGTGGAGTTGTTGGTTACTCACAAACTCTTTTTGGACTCGAAACAGATAAGCCACTAATTGGCTTTGATATGGGAGGTACATCTACAGATGTGAGTCGATATGCTGGAAGTTATGAACAAGTGCTGGAAACCCAGATTGCTGGTGCCATAATACAAGCACCTCAGCTTGACATAAACACTGTGGCTGCTGGTGGTGGTTCAAAGTTGAAGTTCCAATTTGGAACTTTTCAAGTTGGACCAGAATCAGTTGGGGCACACCCAGGTCCTGTATGTTACCGGAAAGGTGGGGAGTTGGCAATTACAGATGCCAACCTAATTCTGGGATATGTTATTCCTGATTATTTTCCATCCATCTTTGGGCCAAATGAAGACCAACCTCTGGATGTCAAGTCAACAAGAGAAGAATTCGAGAAGCTTGCTAGGCAGATAAATGCTTACCGAAAGAACCAGGATCCATCTGCAAAAGACATGACGGTGGAAGAGATTGCACTTGGTTTTGTGGATGTTGCTAATGAGACAATGTGCCGTCCAATAAGGCAGTTGACTGAAATGAAGGGCCATGAGACGAAGAACCATGCACTTGCTTGCTTTGGAGGTGCTGGACCTCAGCATGCTTGTGCCATAGCTAGGTCGTTAGGTATGAAAGAAGTGCTCATTCACAAATTTTGTGGGATCTTAAGTGCATATGGCATGGGATTGGCAAATGTCGTGGAAGAGGCACAGGAGCCTTATTCTGCAGTCTATGGAGCTGAATCTACTATTGAGATCTCACAACGAGAAGCAGTGTTACTGGGGCAGGTAAAGCAGAAGTTGCAAAATCAAGGATTTAAAGAGGAAAATATTTCGACGGAGACATATTTAAACTTGAGATATGAAGGTACAGACACTGCCATCATGGTGAAAAGACAAATAGCTGAAGAAGGAAAATTTTGTGACTATGCTACTGAGTTTGTGAGGCTGTTTCAGCAGGAGTATGGCTTTAAACTCCAGAAGAGAAAGATTGTGATTTGTGATGTTAGAGTTCGTGGTATAGGAGTTACCAATATTTTGAAGCCACGGGCCCTAGAACCTGCCTCTGGTAGTCCTATAGTTGAAGGCTACTATAAGGTTTACTTTGGGAATGGTTGGCAGGAAACGCCTCTCTATAAGCTTGAAAATCTGGGGTATGGCCATATAATGTCTGGCCCTGCAATCATCATGAATGGCAATAGCACTGTGATTGTAGAACCCAACTGCAGAGCCATTATAACTAAATATGGAAACATCAAGATTGAAATTGATTCCCCTTTGAGCAGTGTTAAAATAACAGATAAAGTTGCAGATGTTGTACAGCTCTCCATCTTCAATCACAGATTTATGGGTATAGCTGAGCAGATGGGAAGAACTCTACAAAGAACTTCCATTTCAACAAATATCAAAGAACGACTTGATTTTTCTTGTGCTCTCTTTGATCCCAGTGGAGGCCTAGTTGCAAATGCACCTCATGTTCCCGTGCATCTAGGAGCTATGTCTAGTACAGTTCGGTGGCAGCTCAACTACTGGGGTGACAATTTAAATGAAGGAGATGTTTTGGTTACTAATCATCCATGTGCTGGAGGTAGCCATCTTCCTGATATAACTGTTGTTACACCTGTTTTCTTCAATGGGAAGTTGGTATTTTTTGTTGCAAACAGAGGGCATCATGCAGAGATCGGGGGTATTACTCCCGGAAGCATGCCTCCATTTTCAAAGTCCATATTGGAGGAAGGGTCTGCTATTAAGGCATTTAAGCTTGTTGAAAAGGGGGTTTTCCAAGAAGAAGGGATAATTAAACTTCTCCAGTTCCCCGGCTCTGATGAACGGGGAAATAAGATCCCAGGAACTCGTAGGATTCAGGATAACTTATCAGATCTGCGAGCACAAGTAGCAGCAAATCAGAGAGGAATTTCTCTAGTCCAAGAGCTCATTGAGCAGTATGGTCTGGAAACTGTTCAGGCTTACATGAATTATGTACAGATGAATGCAGAAGAAGCAGTAAGAGAGATGCTCAAGTCAGTTGGTCGTAGAGTTTCATCTGAGTCAAATGGAAATTCTGTGACTATTGAAGAAGAGGACTACATGGATGATGGATCTGTTATTCATTTGAAATTGAGCATCGATTCTAATAAAGGAGAAGCAGTTTTTGATTTTGGCAGGACCAGCGCAGAAGTTTATGGAAATTGGAATGCACCAGAAGCTGTAACAGCTGCAGCAGTCATATATTGTGTTCGCTGTTTGGTGGATGTTGATATTCCTCTCAATCAAGGTTGTTTGGCTCCAGTGAAGATTCTTATTCCAGAAGGCTCATTTCTCTCTCCTAGTGAGAGGGCTGCTGTAGTAGGAGGTAATGTCCTTACATCTCAGAGGATAACTGATGTTATATTTACTGCATTTCAGGCCTGCGCTTGTTCACAGGGTTGTATGAATAATCTTACATTTGGAGATGATACTTTTGGTTACTATGAAACCATTGGTGGTGGGAGTGGGGCTGGTCCTACATGGGACGGGACCAGTGGAGTACAGTGCCACATGACAAATACACGAATGACTGATCCAGAGATTTTTGAGCAAAGATATCCAGTTATTCTGCACAAGTTTGGACTTAGAGAAAACAGTGGGGGAGCTGGATTTCACAGAGGTGGTGATGGGCTTCTAAGAGAAATAGAGTTTAGGCGCCCAGTTATTGTTAGCATTCTTTCTGAGAGACGTGTCCATGCACCAAGAGGGCTGAAGGGAGGGAGAGATGGTGCTCGTGGTGCTAACTACCTCATAAAGAAAGATAAACGAAAGATTTATTTTAGTGGTAAGAATTCAGTTGAGGTGCTTCCAGGGGAAATTCTTCAGATTTTGACTCCTGGTGGTGGTGGATGGGGTTCTCCATTGTAAACTTTCTCTCTTTTGGGTGAGAAAAGTCAGGAAAATGCTTCATGTGTGATGTTCTGATGATGATGGGGTTAAATCTGTGTTGTTGCTATTGATTGATGGACGGTACGCACTTTGATGCAAATCAATGAAATTTTAAATCGTTCTATTTCAATATTCCTTTCCTTGTTCAAATATTTTCGGAACTCTCACCCTTAATTTGATCACACATTTTCTTTTTCATAGTACTTTAACATAAATTATATTATTTTAAATTTTTTAGATGTTTATTGGAAATTGTGAGATTGTTAGTAAAGCTTTGTGTTGTATATTTACTATTACAAGCCATAGAATATCCGTTGTCTTCTTCAAACTTTCGCTTTGTGTTATGTGTTTCATCTCAAATAGGCTGCTTTAATCTCATCTAAATTACTAAAACATTTCATATACAAACTTGATATTGTATTTTAATCCTCTTGATATTTATCGTTTTCTAGTCATCGTTTATCGGTTTGGTTTCTGCTGTTGTCTTTGCATTCTTCTTTTGAGAATTATGGCCGTCACTTTCAGACCAGAGATTTGGGTTGGCAGCCAGACCAGATGAGACCAATAAAGTTTGGAGTATGATATGCCTGATGCTGAGGCTAATAAAGTTTGGAGTATATTAAATCTTACTTTAAAAATTTGAACGCTTCTTAACCAGCTACTTATGAAAAGAAAATACCTAAGTAATGCATTCATGGGATTGACAAGTGAACATCACCATAAAAAAGAATAGCAAAGAGCTAAATGTAAAAACAAGCCCTTCATTCATAGCACATTCATATCATTATAGCACTATGGAAAAGAAACTCAAACAGGCTACATCAATGGCACATGCAGTTCTCCCTAGGCACAAATTCAAGCACTAGAAACAGACAGAAGCCAACCTTCTTTCTAACGCTAGGGAGCATATCACAGCAATACCTAGCAGGCTAGCACTAAGTAGGTGCCATGTCTACCTCATTCAACCCCACCATTGGTGTACTGCAACTCCCTCATTCCTCAGCCTTCCATACAAAGCCAAGCACTCCCAATATGCTCTTTTACTCTTCTCTCTCTTCCCGGTCTGCCACCATTCATTCTTGCACTCTAGGAAGAGTTCATCCACTAAGCAGATTGCCTTTTTCTTTATCATCTCCTCTACTACCTCTGCTTCTGCCTTCATCACAACAAACTCTTCCTCCTTCACATGCTTAGATAACCAATCAGAAACATCGGTATAGGGTACAACCCGGTCTTCTGCTGCAACCTGGATACTGTGAATCTCGAATTTTGTGCTCTTCTTTGGGTAGTTCCTCTCGAACCATTCAATTACACCCTTGTTTTCCTCAGGGAAGCCTACACCAATGAAGACTCTTCGCTTGTAACCTTCAAGAGAATCACCCAACAAGTCAGGTAGGAACTTGATCTTCTTCAAGTATTTCTTTGATTTTACAAAAGTCTCCCTCGGTGGCTCGAGGAGCACATCTTCAAGACCCCTTAAAGCCACTGTCTTGGCCTCTGTTGCCAATTGGCAAAGCTTTCTCTTTGCTGAAGAATCCACCAACTCGTTGGCGGGGTCAGTTTTCCTCAATGCAACAATGATAGAGCCATATCGGCGAAGATGTACAACTCTATAATTAGATCGTTTGCTGAAAGCAGCATGTGATGGGTTAATGCCCAATGGGATAGCCACAATGCCATCAATTTTCAGAATGCGATCAGCAAATTTGGCATCTTCAAAGCTAGCAGCGAACACAAAGTCATATGACTCATCTGGGAAGGAGTTCTGTCTCTCCAAATCAGAGTCCACAACCACATCAATTTCATTGTCTTTCAACAGAGTAACACCCCCAAGCCCTTGGGGAGAGCTCATAATGAGAGCCTTGTCCTCCTTCTTGAGAAGGCCTTCGTCAGCCAAATCATGGAGAACCGAATTGAATAGCTCAGCATTGATCGACCCAGATGCGGTTCCAAATCCAGAAACAACTGAATGCGAACTTGATGAGAATCCCCTGAGAATAGACCCCAAGAAAGGCAACGCGGCAAGAATCATGGCCAAAAACAGGGACCGGGAAATAATGCGCAGAACCTGTGCATCAGGAATCTTGATCACCAAAACAGTATCGGAATTCAAACCAATTCTTCCGCCATGGAAATGCTTCATCTTGCTCCCGTTCTTGGTCTTATACCCACGACCGAGTTCCATTCACTCCCTTCACAGAAACCCCGAGTGCGGACGCGCAGCGAGGTCGAGATTGGCTCAATTGGACAAAACGAAGACGACCCAGATGCAAAAAACTGAAGATGATTGCGACAAGGAAGAAACAAAAAGCCAGCGATATGAAAAGATGGGAACTTTAGCGGGAGCAGAACCTGGAAGCGGTGTGGTTTCCACCCACAAGGGCCACACGGGTGCTTCGCATTGTAAACCATAGGACCATCAACTGCCTTATCCTCTCGACCTCCATTGCGCTGATTTCGTAGATCAGGTCGGTGGCGTTCCAGATTTCACCCAGCCGTTGTCATCCGAAACTCAGCTACCACCAGAGACCGCAGCGTGTGGGAAGAAACGAACGCTGTGCAGAGGAGGAGGAGGAGGAGGAGGAAGGGGAAAGAAGGATGAGGTTGATGCAGGAAGAATAAAGGGTGTGAATTTTGTGGATGAATCTGAAGGGGTGACACAGAAAGGGAGAGAGAGGGAATTTATTCAGGAAGACAGAAACGGATAACGAAGGATGTGCTGAGGCGCAGAAGGGGTTTTTGCTTTATTTAGCAATTTTGATGCCGCGAGGACAGTGTTAGAAAGAACATGAACTTTGTAAATTATCTAGTTTTGGTTAAATTTAGGATTCGTGAGGTTGGATGGATCAGTTCATGAACAGGAAAACGAAAGATTATTGCATGCTAGCGAGAATAGTTTATGTTGTTCTGACAGCTCCGAACAGCAACACTGAAACAGATGATAGCCACGCAAATAGGATGAGAGAGACCCACCTTATCGTCTTGTTTGTCTGAACTCAAAAATAACCTTTTTCTTTCTGCAGAATTTTCGTTTTTTCTTATTCTAGAACTTTGGTTAACAAATTTCAAGCCCAAAATATAAATATAGGTTGGAAACTTTAATTGATAATCTTTTCAATTCTTCATGTCGTTTATAATATATAGATTAATCTCTGCGAGTTTTGTGAAACAGAACTTAGTAGAATGTGTAGGTTCATTCACCTTCCAATCCATCAAAGCAGTTGTGAACCAAGTTGCTTTGTGGGCTGTAATTCACAGATAAAATGTCCCTATGCTACTAACACTGTTTCTCACAAGGGAAATTAACAAGATAATAACTCTAATCACAAAATTCATTTTTCTTTTACTGCTAGAGAGCAATGTGTGATGAATCATTGAATCTTGATCTGTCATGTGGATTTTAATTTTCTTTGTTCTAAGAAGTTGAAGTTTAATTTTTCTTAATAAAATAGCGAAAGAGATCTAAAATTAATCATCACGTGTCTTAGGTTGATACTCACGTGAACTAATGGTTAAAGTCAAAGAGAGAATTTTGATATTTTATAGAAAGCATATCATGCTTTGATGCACGGAAATATTATATATTTGAACGTAATAGTAATACACTCAATAATATTCAGATTTCTTTTTATAATATATATATATATATATATAGAATGTTTTATGTCATATCATATTTGCGTTTTGGCATCCAAATTTGTCGTCTGGAAGTAGTGGAAAAAGGCTTTAGTGGCGGGTCAACGAGCTCAAAGGTCAGTTTAAGATTAAATTATACTTTGGATTCTAGAAAATTGTATATACTTGAAGCATCAATTCTTTTAATTAAGTTCTTGAAGAAACTAATTGCTTGTAATGGCACTGTTTGTCATAATAAAAATTGGGCTTCTCACTAATTAAGTTGACAAAGTTTTAAGTGTCATTTTGGTGCCTTGCATGGAATATAAGGATAAAATGTGATAGTCCAAATAAATACATACATTTAAATAAAAAAATTTAAATTGAAACTCAAAGCAATAGTGAAAAGGAGTGGTGTACTAGGTGGAGTAGCAATAGGAATGGTAATAGTGATGATATTAAATGTTAATTTACGGGAAAAATAATAGTAGTAGAATAGTAATAATATTGTGATGAGAGTGATATCGATTAAGTAGTAATAACAACGATGGTGACAACAATAACAATTAATGGATTGGTGGTGGACAACAATTAATGATCAGCAATAGTAGTGTTGGCATAAATGAGGTAATATTAACGACATAAATAATAAAATAATAGTAGTGACAATAGTATTAAGGTGGTGAAAACAATTGTGCTTGTGCTTGTGTGGCAAAGGAGAGAATAGACTGTGTCATTTAGGTTTATGGCTTACCTCATTCTCGGTATTCTTAAACTTAACTTATTTATTACATAAATTAAGTTTAAACTTTTAAAAATACTTTTTTTTTGAAAAAATATTTATTTATTTTACATATATAATAAAAGAATTATAATATGCAAACATCGTACTAATTAGCAAATATATATAAAATAGGATAGGCAAATATGGTAATGTTATAATTTATGTATATCTATAATATCAACAACAACATTATTTATATATTATTTTTTATTACACTATTTTTATATCACTTATTTTTTTTGGGAAAATAAGAAAAACACACATTTTAATATATTAACTTTTTATCTTTTTTCCTCAAACAAAAAAAATGTAAAGAAATGGTGTAAAAAAATATGTGTAATAAATATTTTCCATAATATCCATAAAATCCAAGGGCGAAAATGGCAAAACTGTAAAGAGCAAGTAAACAGTGTCACAATATGTTACGCCTGTGTGGAGTGGGCACGCTATAAAAGAATGGCCACAGCAAAAATCGAAGGAAGAAGGCAGCAGCAGCATTAGAAGAAGAAGTTTAGATTTCAACGATTTGAAATGGATTTTATTTTTCTCTAGAACTAGTTTAAAACATTATAGTCTTGATGCGTTCTGTTGCGTTTGCTTGCTGAGAAATTTTTGTAAATGATGATGATAGACGAAGCTGTTGATTTTACGATAAATTCATTGAATTTCTGTTACTAAAAAAATGGGGATTTCTTGGAATTTAAATTCCCCAAGATTTGAAATGGGATTACATTTTGCTCTGAAATCTGTGCTAAGATGATTGTTTTCATGTCCTCTTTGTGTTTGGTTTCCTGGAAATTGTAGGACGTGGTGCTAGACAAAGTTGTTAATTTTACTAAATAACTTGTCATTTTTTTATTATCAGTTATTGTTCTGCTTCCTTTTTGATTAATTGATCCTGAATAAAAACTATAGGCGTAGATTTACTGAATTTCTTCACCCCCCAAAAGGCTCTTCCAGATCTGTCACTATCGAGATTTATTGGATGGACAAGTAATTTTATTAAGACTTCATGCATCTCCATACTATCCCTAAAATCTGCCACTATCTTCAATGATTTATATATTTACATACATTATATTTATTGCAAAGAAAAAGATTGAACTAAACATCAATTTCTTTTTCGTTTTCTTTTTCTAAATCTTAAATCCCACACTTTCATGCTCTGAAAGATGTATAATTTGCATGTTGAATTTTCTGATAAACCAAACACAGCTGGGTTTTCTTTGGGGCGCCAAACTGAGTGTAAGTGTAGTAGTGGAAGTGCTGCTCATGGGTGATGTCTTTTCCGGGCATAATATTCTACTAGAGTTTCTAGCTTTGGTTGGCAATTCTTCTCTGTTTTAAAGTTGTTTTGTTCTTTTGATCAGCCAGTGTTCAGATTCATTCACGAGACTGTTTTGTTTTGTTTATTGCTTTCAGTGGCTACTGTATGACATATACCATAACATGTGTAGATGTGTGTACCGTCCCCTTGAAGGAATGCTATCAGACTCGAAACTTTGATACAGCTTGTCATACACACATTGTAGATAGCATGATTCTTGAATTGTTTTACTGTGTGTTTCACTGTTCAAGTCATTAGTTTTTAATTATATTTGCATTTTTTTTTCGTTACAGTTTTTTTTTTTTTTTTTTTAATTACCTGAACTTTAGAAGGAGCAGGAGATCCACTAGTTGTTTGATGTGCTAATTGTTGATTTCATGATATTCTCTCAACAGGAAAAAATGGTGACCTTTCCCAGAAGTTTTGGAGGTTAGGCTGCCATTTCTATGGTTTAAGCTTCTTTGGGTTGTTAGGAGAGCAAGGAAAAAAGGGGAAACACATGCTTTAAGCCTTCCTTTCATTAAAACTGACATATGTTTGTTGTTTTATTGCACAAAGGATCCTGGGCAGCAGCCTTTCACATTCAAAATTGGCCAAGGTTCTGTTATAAAAGGTGATTTTACTATTAAGTTTCTAGTTACTTACGCATAGATACAGATATTATATATATATATATATATATATATATATAATATGATATTCATTTTGTTTCTATAAGTTTTACACATGTAATGTGTCTCTCTTATAATTGTAGGTGCCTTTATTGCTTTGTTTACACCTTGTGTCTTCTAAACATGCAATGCAAATTCAGATTTTTTAAAGACGTAGAGAATTAATTGATTTATTCCAACTATCTGTAGGATGGGATGAAGGTTTGATTGGTATGCAAATTGATGAAGTTGCTCGTCTGCGGGTAATTTATTTATTCTTTGCTGTTTCTTTCTTTTCTTTTTTTTTTTAATCCGAGTATTCTGTGCTGTGTTATTTGCACCAAAATTAAAATGGAAGTATTGTTTACCTCATCTGAAGTGTCAATATTATCTCCAATCAATCTTGTGCCCTTTGTTTTTTCCTTGTTTTTCTAGTTACAAAATCTTCAAACTTCTAGCTTCATAATGATCTCCACAAAGATTTGATCAAACCTTCAAAGCATTGGAGTAACTTAACATATTTATTGTGATTCAGACTGTCGCTTGCTGAAATATCAAGGATGATTCTTTGTTTTCTCCTAATATATATGCTTTGATGTGCAAACTTCAATTGCTTCTGACATTCAATAGAACCTTTTTGGAATACAGAAATTCGCATTATGATATGTTGATCTGCCCTGTGAAAATAATTGATTTAAGGTTGTTGGCACTGAATCCATTGTATATCTTTATTCCTAAGGTGTTTGTTTGTCAATATTTTTTTTCTCTGGAGAGTTATCAATTGGAATGAACTTGGATATTCACTTTTATGATAATTTTGCAGTGTTCTCCTGATTATGCTTATGGTGCTGGTGGTTTTCCTGCATGGGGGATACAGCCGAACTCTGTCTTGGAATTTGAAATTGAAGTCTTAAGTGTGCAGTGAAACCTTGTTAGTCTGTTTGATATCCAGAGAACAGAGATTGTTTTAATATCCTGCTTTGCCATGGACACGTATAATGGTTTCTCTACATTGTGACTGTTAGTTATCAACACTAAGCGGTTTGAGTTGTTTAACTGAATACTTTTTGAGTTATCTCAAGTGCTCCAATATGTGGTGGCTTTCCCCTTCTTCCTTCCTCCTTATTTCTTTATCATTGGATGGTTAGTGATTAGCATTATTTGGTAATGCATGATCTCGTTGATCTGAGTTGCTGCTTCCAAGTGAATGACTATATATCATTTTCTTTGACCCGGGCTAATCTAGTCCTTTACGATTTATCCCAACTTCACTATTTGAGCCCTCCCTTTCTTTGTATTGAGGATTCCCTCGACCCCCTTCTTTTGGTATTCTATTACAATTGATGATGCTTTCTCTATCACTTAAAGTGTATATCCTCTTTGGAAAATGTTAGATAGTTAGAATTAATTCTACAAAATAGTAGCTGGAGTGAGTTGAAGTTGTTATTGACTCTTGAGTGAATAAGTAGTCTGTGCCACTTTGTATTGTCCAACAACCAGTATAAATTCTGTTAATTTTTTTTTTCCTGGTTGTGTAGGACTACTCTTTCCTCTTTGGTTTGACCTAATCCTCAGCTTACTTCACAGTGTAAGATTGTTTTAGTCATAGGCTGTGTTTGATAGGAGTGCAAGATGTTAAAGTGCTTTGTTAATTTTCCCTTTTACTCTCTTAATTTCACTCCAAAATGAACTTCAAGTCTATGCATTGTTGGAGTGAAAAAGGCAAGTGAAATGCAAAAAAGTGAAAAATGACACTATACATGAACTTACTTTGTTACACAGCAGCGAATGTGGAATTTGTTTTTTTTTTTTTTTTACATATTCTCATTTTTTACATGTTCATTTTCACTATAACTAATCATAGCCTTATTCTCAGAAGATCCCCTCACTGGATGCACTTATTTTGTGGGTTTTGGCATAATTTAGACCATTTGAAAGAAAAAAAAGAAGTTGCAGTGAGACGTAAATTATTGTTTTTTTCTATCAACCTTTTTTCTTAATATTTTTTATATGGTCCGAGGGTTGGGATTCGTTCTTATTAAGAATAGATCCTTGGTGCGGCTGATATCAAGGCTAACAACTTTGCCACCAGACCATCGCCTGAACTGCTTTTTTTTTTTTTAATCTTAAAAAATATAAAAATTAAGAGAGATTGAATGAAAAAGATGTTCAATCTAAATGTTGTTACTTGGTGTCATGTCTAGTGGCCTTCCACTCCCTTGATTGATCTTATCGAAGTTCGCGGGGATCTTCAAAGTGAATCTAATTTATTTTATTTTATGAAAAGATTTTTATATGCTATTAGAGTAGAGTTTTTTCTTAACTTATGTAGATAAATGAAAGATAAATATATAAAAATAATATTAAATATGATATTTTATATTTATTTGTACGAAATAAAAAAAAGCATTCGAAATATATAAGAATTTCTCGACTTTATGTTACTGTTTTCCCTACTTATCCACCCGTCCACTTGACATTGCCTCTGTCGTATTAGACACCAATTCTTGTAAAATAAAAAAGAAAATGTTTCATTTTCACTGGAATTCTTACCAAATATAGTTTAATTTGAATCAATTTAATATTAAGTACATGTTTGATATGTTAAAAAAAATGAATGGAATATAATGAAACATATAAAATCTCTAAGATTAAAGTATAAAAAAAATTTTATTTTCACCAAATATGTACTAAGAGAAGCTTAAAGAGAAACAGAGAAGAAACTTTTTATTTCTTGTGTGTGACGCCATTAATAACTTATTTTTAGTGACTTAGAAATATAGAATTAACATTGCACTCAAACATTTAGTGAAAAAAGTGATTATCTCATAAAAGAAAACAAAGTAGTGATTAAGGAGGTATGCTTCATTTATTAACTGTCTTTAGTAAATTTTAAATCAATACTTAAGAAAATGAATTATCTTAAATGAATTTAATCAACGTGAAAAGTATACCCTTAAAACTGTCTAGTAAGGGAATTTAGTGTCAATTACTAAAGTTATTTTACAGCCTAATATAACCCTTCTTTTTTAAAAAAATATTTGAAGTCTGACTATATTTATTGTGAATCTCAATGTATGCATTTCCCATTCATTCAACAAGAGAGCTTTTATTGGGTTTTTCTGACAGCATCAATTTATAATTTTATTATAAATTCTCGATGAAGTTAATGGTTAGTCTTGACCTTAGAATAATAATAACCTTCTCTTATCTTAAACTTTTTATCAACCAAAAAAAAAAAGAGAGCTTTCAATGTAAACTAAAAAGAAACATTTTTATTTTATTTTGTTTTACTTTGACATTATGGCTCAAAGCCTCAAACTTTTAACTTAATAATCCAAGTTATGAGAAGCTTCCAACTTGTCAATGCTCAATTCCTACCACTAAACCTCCCAAAATTTGTGGCGAAAGGATGCTAGACCTGTACCAATGTAATGATTATTAAGGATAACAATCATGAATTTCTTTAATGATCACTATTTCTTTTCAATGCCTTCCATAATTTGTTCCTTCTAGTTCTTTTTCCTTGATTCAATTTTAAGGACCATTTAAAGAGAGAAGAAAAAAAAAGAGAAGGGGGGCAGGGGGGGGGGGGGGGTTCTCTTGAAAATAGAGAGGGGTGGGGGGGAAATTGAACTGAACTGGCTGATTTTACAGTGCAGATGTTAACTTCATCCTTTATCATCACCACTTCCAACATTCCCAATCACCTCTACTGCTACTATTGCGTTCCACCACTACATTTCAGCACAAAAAGAAGATCTTGTAAACATGTTTCATAGTTCATTCCTCTCACAAAACCTACTGTTTCGACCACCCACTTCCATTAATGCTTATGAAAAAAGCTCACTGAAAACCATTTGCAGAGAAAATAACAAAAGTTGAGGAGCCAAAAGGGTATGCATTTGCGCCTTTAAAAAGAACAAAAAGCAGAAAGAAAGCAATCAATTCCCATGGATGTTCTTTAGAGAATATTGAGATAAAAGGATAAAGGGAATCCCTGAATTCTAGCATTTAGTCTCTGAAATCCAACCACACTTTGGTGTAGCTGTAACCGAAAGAGTAGACCTCATTATAGGAATTGGGTATTTGGTGCTTGTGCCCCCCGCTCTAAGCAAAATGGTGTAGCAAGCACCATGCATATAATTTACAGTATTATACATAAATTATTGGGTGGTATTGGCCTCTTTAAAGTTTTTGTTCCTTTTTTTTTCTTTTTTCTTCTTCTTTTTTGGCTTTTTTTTTTATCAAATGCACGGGCGTAATATATTAAATTGGATGATTGTAGTTAGTGGGGCAAGAAATGGATTGCACTTGATGGCTCTTGCATTTGCATAGTTCTCTTATTTTTTATGGTCATGCTCTTGCATGATTCATCCAATGTACTGTGCTCACATTGGTTTGGGGGGGGGGGGGAGGGGGATTGAGATTGGTTGCATTTCAATGGCTAATTAATAACAAATTAGATTGCTAATGAGTGGATTATATTATTCATGAGTGAATGGCACATGTTTATGTCTCTTGTGATCTGTGACTCTTGCTCTCAGCAATGTTATTGTCATCATAAATATATTCTAATTAATTATAACTATTCAACCGTATGATAGAGAATGCTCATGCTTTTGATAATCACCATTCACCAATGAAAGGCAGCATCAATTCTTTTATCATGCTAACTAACCTTTTTCTTAACTGTTTATATGTAGGTTGGGAAGGAATGAGAACAAACTTTGGTCCAACTTATAAGTTGAAAATATAAATTATGGTTATATCTTTTTTGGAGTGAAATAGGAATATTTTCATAGAATTTGACACATTTGAACTGTCCTACAAGTCTAATATTTCTGAATCAGGAGTAATAATAATATGATTCTCCTTATAAAATGTGACTTCTAGAAATAAACTACAACCCTCATACGTGAGGACATACTTCACTTCTATTAAACTAACACATTATAAATTTTGAATTGTCAAATCAAGATTTTGGCAAGAATATTTATTCAAATAACACATTATTAAGACAGTTTGCCATTATGGTATATAAATTAATTTCACAGGCTATATATATCGATGTTGTTATGTAGTGTGATTAAAAAAATAAGTTGACCACTTAAATAGATAAAGCCACATGTGCTAATTCTTCGAAAAAAAAAACTTTTTTAAAGCTTACTCTTAAATTGAAAATTCATTTCTTTTCCTGCATCTAAAAAAGCTGATTACCGTTGATAAAAAAATTATTAATTCTTGTTTCAAATGACAGAAAAAGTAAAATGTCGCTTTCAAGAAAAATATTTTTCATTAAATGAACAAAAGATAATTAAGTGTTATGTTTGTATGTCTTTTATTTTTCACTTTTTAACCTTTTTTTATATTTGTTTTGGTACATCAACAGATATTATTATGACTTAAACATGACTTCTATTTAAATTTTTATTAACAATGGTTACATATAGCAGACAATATATCTTGATGAGTATATGACTACGTAGAATGCTATTTGATGAGTATCTATGACATTAGTCATTAACAAATACTAAATTTATTTGCACAAAAAAATCATAATATTTAAATATAATTATTTGAAAATCACTTATAATATCATAATGTAAGAAAATAAAATTTTGTATATTTTAAAAAATAAATATGATGATACAAAATTTTCTATATTATCTCTTCTTTTTATAAAATTGTGAAATTATTGTTGAATATTTGCGACATTTGCTCATGTGTTTATATATAGCAGCTTTGTAAAACACAGTCTTATAGCTTAGAAATTATGCTTCATACAAAATATTATTTTAAAGTGTAAGATGTGAGTATAATATGCAGCATGAATAATTTTAGTAAAAAGTTAATACTTTATTTTTATAAAATGTAAATATATGGATAGCAACCTATTTATTGAATTTTTTCATCAGAAGTTATATATACATTTTTAATAAAAAAAAATAAAGGATAGATCATCGTTAATGACAAAATCAAAATTCTAAATTTTTTAAATAACTGAATCCAAACTTATGAATTTTAAAAAATTATTATTTTATTTTCTTATTATTAATTACATATTTATACTTTCTTTTTAAAATATGCTCATATTTTACATTTTAATGTGAATTACTTGTTGGTTCACGTAGGGGATATGCAATTTTCAATGTGAATTACTTGTTGCTTCACTTGTGGCCTAACATGGAAAGAAAAAAAAGAAAGAAAGGTAAAAGCTAACAAACTTTATCGCAATATGAGAAGAAAAAAACTAATAATCTATACTATTATGAAGGAATTTTTTTTTTTGATTTTAAATTTTTAATTTTTAAAAAATTCATTAATAATTAATTAAACACAAATAAATAAATAAATAAATAAAATTATAAATACAAACATTACATTTAAATATATAATTTTAAATACAGATAATTACTTTCTTTTTATATATACTATTATAATTGACTTTAAATATATTTTATTTTTATTATAAAAATATGTCTATTTAAATAATTTATTTATAATTATAATAAAATTATAATTACTTAATTTATAAAATATTTATATATATAAGCAAAAATAAAAAAATGCAAAGCTAGTAATAATAATTATTTATGTGGAGAATCGTAACAAATATTAATTGCATGTGAATTAAATTAATTATATTTTAAAATTATATGCTACCAAAATGAAAGGAACATATTATATCATGAATTAATCCACTATTGCATTTTATGTATTTTGGGTAGGCATTTCTTTTTTTTTTTCAATTTAAGGGCAAAAGTGACATTTGGTTGTCTATATTCTATTGTCTATATAGTATAAAGTCTTGGCATCCACAACCAGCAGTACCTCTTTTGGACATTTTCTTCAAGCTCTACCACTCTTCGTTGTTCCCTGTCTTCCCTTTCCTTCTCTCTCTCCTCTTTGAGTCTGCTGAAAATTTGAAGTCGAATCCCTGCAAGAAAACATCTTTTTTCTTCTGATCCATCTGTAAGTATTTCAAAAACTGATTCATCTGATTCTATGTTCTTTCTGCTTGGTGGGTTTTCTATGTTCTCTGGTTAGTGGATTACAGAAAAAAAATGTTAAAGGTAGAGGCTTGAATTGAATTGGTACTAGGATCTCCATGATAGAACTTGGTTTGCAATCCAATCTTATGGGGAACGTTTCTTTTCTTTTTTGGGTCATCTTGCTGTTAAATTGGCATACTTTTTTTTGCTGAGAAATTTGAGGTTTGTAGACTAGTTTAAATTTTTAATCTTTTTTGTGTTATCGAATAAAAATTTTAAGAAACTCAATTTAACTATCCATAATCCTACTGGCAAAGTGGGTTTCATGTCCTTATTTCTTAGTCGCCAAAAAGTGAGCAGTGTGGTGATTTTGTTCCTTTTTTTTTCTCTATTCTCTTATTGTGGCCGTTATGAAGCCATAAGGAGACTTTCTCCCATTTGAATAAGAAGATTAAGAGAAGGATGAGGGTCCTACAGATTTATTTTGAATAAATGAACGGCTGAGTTGTATTTGCAATGTGTTTGCCCATTGTCTCAGTAGTTGTTGATGTTTTCTCATTTAAGACCTGTTTCTATAATTTTAGACGATTTGGTTTTTTAAAATTCTCTTTTTTTATGATGTCTGAAAAAAAGAAAATATGATGTTTATTCTATGATATAATCTTGTTTCAGGGATACGGTTTTTTGCGTGCATGACATCTGCCCGAAGGTCTAATCAATTCTGGATATCTTAAACCACAGAGCAAGAAATCAGCATGCGTTGGTTGGGTCTTTCTGTTGATGTGTTCCGCCAAGTTGTACGGTTGAACTTGTATTGTAAAGTTATTCTGTAGATCACCCTTCCCATAAATCCTCTATTTTGTTGCTTTTGGTCCTTGTTCTTACCTACTGCCATGGAAGCCAACCACTGTTTGGTCATTTCTTCTGATAAGTATAGAATTGGCTAAAAGATAGCAAGTGAAGGCAGATTCTGGTATTTTGTGTCTTCAGTGTGTCCTTCTCTCATATTATTCTCTAGTTCTAGCTGATTTTTATTTTTTATTTTTATTTAGCTTGGTGCCTTCATTGTCATATTCTATTGGGCATTTCTTTTGGTGTGTACATTACGTTTAGATTGAGTAGTGTGGTGAGGATCAAAAGAAGTGATGGTGTGCCAAGCAGCAAGCCAAACAAGATTTCGGGCATTAAAACATGAGAATGGCATTGAAGGTGAACCAACAATTATTGTTAGAGTGATAGCATGCTTTCAACCCTTGCACAATTGTCAGGTTAGTAACATGCTGCTCATTTTTGGTGTTGCCAATTGCAGTTTTTTTCTATAACTATATATATTATGAAGCTAGCTGTTTGATGAAAATTTTCTTTTATGTCTGTATTGTGCATAAAACATACACATCATGATTGCTGAACACTAAAGCTTCTGTTACTAGTTATCAGATAGTTTTATTGAGCTCATGTGTGATGAATGCTATCTTTTGACTCTTTGTAGGCTGAGTACTTCCGTCATTTGCTTAAGCCTGTCACGTAGATTGATTCTCATTTCTTTCTCATTAAGCTGGAGTTTGTAGTTTTCTTTTCTATCCTTTATACTTCCGTCATTTACTGAAGATCCCATATCAGAGCAAAGCACACCATAACATCTACTGGTACATATTTTCAAATACTATTTTTTCATCTTTACAGCTGAAAGGGTCTCATATTTTCATCTTTAGCATTGAATGATTGATTCTATTGTTCTTTAGGTCATTTGTTTGGTTGGATGGTTAAGGCTGACAGGCCTTGGCCTTGGCCACAGCATGTGGCTTGGAAATCACCTTATTTGAATTGCTCCAGCACATTGCCGGAGCCCAGTTTACGCAGTCTTCCAGCATATTTAAATTCTAGCACCTGCAGCTTTCCTGCTGTCAGTGCATTTCCAGGTTTTGCGGCTCCCGCTATCCCAAGTCTGAAGACTGAGCAAACGGATGAAGTGCAAGGATTCTTTCAGTATCCCAATTTAAAACCATGTTCAAAAGAAACACATACTGGAGGGGCTATGCAAAATGCAAATCCTGCATCTTTGCAGAAGAAGTTATTTATTTTTGACCAGTCTGGTAATAAGACAAGGTTGTTTTATAGTCCTGTGTTCCCTCTTGTCCAGAGTCCAATTGTTACTGCTACAAAATTTTCTCAAGCTTATGATGTAAATGAGGAGGGACAGGAAATTAATATGGGTCAAAAGTATCTAACCAAATACAGTTTACCAGAAGAGTCTGATAAGGATCATATAGTTCATGAAGAAAGTGAAATGCATGAAGACACAGAAGAAATCAATGCCTTGCTTTATTCTGATTCTGATGATGATGATGATGATGAGGTAACAAGTACAGGCCGTTCTCCGTTGGCAACTAAAAGGACTTATGTGATGCAAGAGTGGTTTGAAGATATGAATGAGGAGGTTGCTAGCACTGATTGGCCTAACAAAAGGCAGAAGTTAATTGATGGTGCTTACAATAGATCATCGCCACCTGTGGACAGTGCTACTTCGGTAAGACTAAATGAAACCTGTGAATGTGTCAGTGATGCCGAATCTAAGTATTCTAGTGGCTGGGCAGATTCTGCTGGGAAAACTAAAGAAGATAATTCAATGGTGGGCGATATTCAATTGAAAAAGGATAGGATCCGTGAATCATTGAGAGTTCTTGAGAACTTAATTCCTGGAGCAAAGGGAAAGGAGCCGCTGTTAGTCATTGATGGAACTATTGAGTACTTGAAATCTTTGATGTCCCAAACTGGTACCCTTGGAGTGAAATATCACTAAATACTCAATGCGGTTGTAATATGTTAGTTGAAGGACACATGAATGGTTAAAAGGTGGTATTCTCTGAATTGTTAGCTTTGTTGGTTGAGAAGTTTGAATTTAGCATGCTTTCTTCTTTTCTTCTTTTATCCTCTTCTTGAGGTGTATATAGTTGGGCAATAAAGGAACGCTGCAATGGATAGTAGTGCACTTTGCTACTGCAATTGGAGAAAATGGGGCTTGGGGTTTCAATTTGTTGACCAAAATGATTATCTTATAGCTTTTGGAGGAGGATTAATGGTCACAGATTCAACAGATGGTAGATGGTAGTGGCGGGCTATGCTGTCAATGAGGACACTTTTTTCCTGAAGTGTTGAACTCTCTTGGTGACTGAATGCATGCGCGTTAGGTAACTGGGGTCCCACTCTCCACCCTCCTTTTTATTCTTGATTTAATGACTTTGTCCTCTCTTGAAAGCTTGCACGCATATCATGCTGGAATAAACTCTCTAAAGTACCAAGAAAGTTTCTGATGTTGGGGAGTGCTTGAAGGGGGAGCGTAGTGTTTCATCATGAGTTGCTGGGGCCCTTTGTTGGATACAACATTTGCAGTAAAGGTTACTTTGTTTTACATGTTGAGGGTAATTGAGAGGGGGGTTGGGTATTCTAGGCCTCTTTTCCATGATGCTATTATGTATCTGTCGGTCGAGTGATTGTATGAATAATTGGTGTGTGACTCTGAATGTATGGTAGTGGTGTATGCAGGTTTGAGTGTATCCTGGCTTGATGGTTCATCTTGTCTATTGTTATCTTATGTGTTTCATGTTTGTACATATTGAGTAATTGAAGATCATTTACTCTATCAGTGAGTTCTTTTCTTTTTCTTTTCCTTTTAACTTTATTGCTATACATGTTTTTATTTTTAATTCAAAGATGTAGACTGTAGTGTGGACTGTGGAGAAAGGGACCAAAGGACCGAACACCCACATCACACTATCTTATCAAAGCGCCTTTTTTTTTTTTTGTAAAACGAAAAAGCAAACAAGGAAATAAAAATGTAGTTGATGGACGCTTTTGCAAAGGATTCTGCTGTCGGCCACAGTGCAGAACTTTAGAAGGTGATTAAATATTTTAGATTTGTGGTATTGCAATATTTAATATTAGATAATGCTCTAAAAATAAAATACCTGGCCCTTACGAACAAAAAGTTAATTTGCAGGTTTTTTATTATTAATCTTCTACAAAAATTTGATAGGCCCAACATTTTTGTTTTGTGTGTACAACAGAGAAGAAAAAAAAACTCATGAATAAAACTTAACGAACTAAGCACTTATGAAGGTGTGGTGTAATGGTAAGTAAGTTGTAATTTTATTAAGATAATTTTATTATAATGTTGAGAGGTGAAATCTTGTCGGAAAAAAATGCATTCTAAGAAAAAAAAAAACTAAATTCCTGCACCATCTGCCAATCTGCCAAGAGGACAGCTGTGCAGGAGGATCTTGCCATATGTGAAGCCAAGTCTCATTGGAAGAACCATATTTAGGCAAGGAATCTGTACTGAAGCTTCTCTCCCTTTGAGAGTGAGCTAACTCTACACTTTAATCTATATTAAAGTATCAAACTTATATCCAAAGAATATTTGCTGAGGGGATTAGTTGCAGTGCATCCAACGAGCCAATTTCATAAATCAAATTCCTGCAACCTTAGTCACTACTTACAAATCATAAGCCATAATCAATCCCCATCAGATAGCACCCAACCCAACTCTACGGCCATTTTCGTGCTAACACCAATATAGCCCCCTGAAGCCAATGATCCATTTACGAAAACCATTCCATCCTTACCAGTTACCGGGGTTCCTAGCTAGAGAACTTCTGCGAAGAAGAGACCATGCTATGGGTCGTTTGTACAACAGAAATGCAACAGTAGTTGTGGAAAAACAGATTTTATTTATGTGTAAGATATTTATACACATTATTGATAAGATGATAAGTACGAAGTTACAGACTCTTATTTATGTACAAATATTTGAATAAAAATGTTTGTCTGCGAAAGCTATTCCTTCCATGAATTTAGATCCTCTAGAGTTTAGCTGCACGTGCAGTTAGAGAGAAATAGATACAAAGAAATTAATTTAAAATTTTAAAATAACAGGACTCACCTGATTTCGATCTTTGTTTGAAACTACACCTGCAAACTGCACTGCAGAGGATCCTGATACATCCCTGCAAGATGGAGCTGGCGCCATTTCAACCGTAAGTGACCATGTTTGGCAGGTGACAGTTGTTAACTGAGAATGTTAGCCAATTGCTTAGAGGAAGAAACATGGGAGACTACAAGATTGATATTGGCAACTCGTTCTCACACAGTGATAGTCAAGTGCTAGATGCTTCATTCTTGTGTGAAATACAGGATTAAAGCATAGGTAAGTAGCACCAATGTTGTCGCACAAGACTTGAGAAGGTTTGGTTGGTGTAACACCTAGTCCTTACTGAAGATTTTGAACCCAAACGAGTTCCGCAATGGCATTAGCAAACTAATAGCATTACCACGGTATGCAGCTTCAGTTGACTATCGTGCAACCTCTTCTTTGCTTCTTAGAGGACCAAGAGACAGGGTTAGTGCCTAAGTAAACCACATATATAGGCTCAAGTCGAGATGCAATCATTCCTATATATCACCTACCCAGTCTGCATCAGTGTAGGAAAGAAGATAGTGGAGAATGACAGCTGAGAAGCGAACGATGATGGATAGTGGACTTGAGATAACAAAGAACCCACTTCAGGGATTGATAATACAGCACAGAGGGAGCATGTATAAACTGGGATAACTTATTAACAGAAGAAGCAGTATTGGGTATGGTAAATGTTAGGTTTTGTAGAGACCCAACTAGTTGTCTGCACCCTGGGATTTGTGGAATTGGAGCCACCTTGTAGTAATAAGGATATAGATGTGTGTGCTGAAACAAGTTTGGCACCATACATGTGTGTCTTGTGTAGAAAGTTCTAAATGTATTTATGGTGAGAAAGAAACATGGCAGCAGATGTAGAGAGTAAATCAACCCCCAAGAAAGTACAATAAAGATATCTAAACACCTAAACAACTACACCTTAAATTTTCAAATTATTGATAATTAATCCTTAAGCCTCAATTACAAACCCTAATTTTTAATTTATAATTGTATAATAAATTAATATAATAATTATAAATACCATCCTTTCATACTGCAATTCATACTTATTTTTTTTGTCATGATTGAAAAAAACTCAACTTTTAAGGTAAAACTCAACAACGAGCATATTATACCAATATACTTAAGAATGATACATGCCTAGGTATTCAATTTGCCTTTTCTTGAAATTTGATGGTACTGTACAGAAGAACTGATTTACAGTACAGAATATTTCTCTGAGGTGAAATGGGTAATTTTGAGTTGTTAATAGAAGTGCTGGACTGTATGGTCCAGAATTTTTCAACCTGTTTTGAAAGGGTCTGGGGGGGTTGGGGGGGATTTAGGATAAAGTTAGATTGGATGAACACATCCTTTGCCACTTACAAGTCCTTGTCTTCTTATTAGCAAGCAAAACATGCAATTAACAAGAAGTATTGGGCATTGGGATTGACCATAATGCACTGCAACGACAGCTTGTTGAAATAATGACAAATATCTAATCAATAGGAAGCCTACAATCATTCATGGCCACTGTTACCAACTTACTATGCAGAACGAGTTTTGGGGAATGTTAACCTTTAAACTAGAGGCTATAATTATGAGGGTTGGTCAGATCAGTGATATAATATTAGCTGACTTTCTCATGCCAAGTAAGTGCTTCTAAATGTACATGGAAGATAATTGTTAACAGATTAATTTAGTCCCTTTTTTGGCTGTTTACCATGAAAATCATCCCAGTGAGAGGTTATAAGCCGTTGATTGGTAATTCTCTTGAAGCAGAAGCCATGATAGGTGCACCTGGTTTTTTTTTTTTTTTTTTTCATATGGTAGTCTGTAGCTGATGATTTGAAAGCATAACAGAAATCAGTCACTGTAGTCTAATTCCATTGGAAGCTTTACTTATTGGTTCTCTAGACTCCATGGGGGGCCTAGAGTCTTGTCACATAACAACTGTATCACTATTTTCATGCAGGATGACATGATTTATGTTGGAATATCTAATCATGTTTCTTCCTCTATAGCTCTGGTGTAATTATTTTTATTTTAAAATATATTTGTACATATTCTCGAAGCTAAATTACTCTTTTCAACTTAGAGTCATGTAATTTGTCCTCTTATATTTTCAATTATTACAATCAACCTCTTTAATTTGTTAGTTTATGTAAATTTTACCATGTGTTACTATTATATTTAAAAATGGTTGACTTAATTATGCGTGTTACATGAGTATGATACTTAAAGTAAACTTAAAATAAAAAAATTGTAAGAAAAAGTATAATTATTTGCTCTCATTTAGTTTTGGTCTATTTTAAAATCAATCGTATTTAACATGCACAATTTCACTAACTATATATTTAAACAGAATAATAGTAGAAGGTGTATTTTATACAATATTATAAGTTTAAGGGGTTGAATGCTTCAATTAAAAGTATAAGGGATAAATTAAATATGACCCTAAGTTAAAGGGCTTGTTGTATTATTTATGGTATTCTAATATTATTCCCTTTCTATTGCTTGAATCTGCCTGATAGAGAGATGAAAATAAGGCGATTAAAATTGAGGAAGTTGACAAAAAATAAATAAATATCTTTTTGCAGTTTCTTGATAGGAGGAAAAAAATATTTTCGAAGAGTAACTACCATTTATAATTTTTTTTCATCAAAAATTGAGATCAAAGTGAGACAAATATGAAATTTCAACCGTTTAAAGAAAGAAAATATAAATTTTCTTATGTTCTATACTCTCTGCTGAGAATCATTAAGTGGAAATCAAAGTCGTCTTTTGTCTTTCTAAATTTTCATTTTGCTTGTAATCTTTCACCTTCCCTTTTTCTATATTGTTCACTAAGCACACCCTGATGGAACATGCATCAGCATAAAGGAATCTGCTTCTCTAGTTCTCTTAAATGGAATTTTGGCATATCATATATACTTTTGGCAAAATCATGTATTATGAGGTCATCCTCATAATTGTGCATCTTAGGAGCAGTATTCCCCTGCAATAGCTGATCAGATTCTGCAGATGAAGGAAAAAGTTCTTGTCCAACTAAAGTACTCAACACTCAGCTTTGCATTATATATAAATTTTGGCCCTGCTTTGTGCATTATAGCCAAAATGTTTAGCTTTCCAGTGTTGGCATGGGATACATTAATATTTTTTGGCTTCATAAGGCCCATGTGATTATGCAGACAATATATAGGTATATCATTTCATTGTCCTTGTTTGACAAATGTTTGTCTGATTGCATAACAGGGCCAGGGAAAGTCTGTGACTGTTTAGTCAGCATTTCGTAGTTAAAAAGTTGAACACTTCTGATTCTCTGAAAGGAGTATTTCTGCAAGTCTTAATTATTTTAATTGTTCTAATGGAAGTTGATAGTTGTTGTAATATGATCTTCCTTCAGTTTGTCTTCAATTCTCGTAGGTAATTTAGTGCATCAGAAGAGATAGGAAAATTATGTCAATGTAAATTTAAGTGTCCCTTTTATCCGGAGTACTTTAACTATAGCTTCCTAAATGCGAACTGAGTGCATTTAGTAAAAAGATGCATTTTAGCAGTGACTGCAGTGCCACTAGAACTCACACATGAAAATTATGATTGGATTTGATGACAAATTACAGTGTAGCTAGAATTTTGTAGAAATTTCTATAAGAAAGAAAAAAAGGATTTAAAGAAGAGAAGCCCCATATTTACTGTCCAAAAGAAGGAAAAGACTGAAATATGACAAAAAAGGAAAAAGTCTGGAACACAGAAATTAATGAGGGGTATTAGTTCCTAGGAAACTGAGAATTTCTCATCTTTCAGGATATTGAGTTTCTCCACCTTCTAGTTGTCCTTCTGTTCTGTTCTATTGAAGTTGGAATCTGGGGTGCAATATCATGATTTTCTATATTTGTCATTTTTGTAAGTTTGCTCAGTTTCTTCCACCCACTGCTCCATGCTGATGTGTGCTTCTGCTTTAGCATCTTATCAAATTGTTTCTGCAAACTTTCCATATCATTTTGAAGCTCCAAATACTTGGCTTTCACACTCTCAAGCTCAAACTTTAGTGTGTTAATGTCTTTCTTAGCAGCTGCCCATCCTTCTTGGAATGATTGTGGTGTCGCTTCTAGAAGTGTTTTCCGGTTTGTAACCATTGGCTGATACTGAGATTCGACACCTTCTTTCAGAGTACTGTTGGCTAGTGCATTGCTTATCTTTACCTGTTCAGAGAATAGAACTTGCACCACTACCCTTAATGGAAGCCTTTCATTTTGGGCAGCATGCATGCAGGCATCAATGGAGAGTTTCTGACAATCCATTACACGGCAGAGTCGCTTCCTTTCATGCTCAGTTAGTGTTGGATGTGCCTATTAATTTGTTTCACAGATAAGAAGTCCAGACATAGAAATCCCTTGAAATAACATAAGTGAAGCTAAACTACTAGAATTCCTACTCATCCTTCTACAATGTGTGAATCACACGTCAATGTAGTTTCTCATAATTTTTTCTTTTCCTAACCAATGGATATATTGCTAACCTTTTCCATTAAGAAATCATTTTGCCAGGGAAATGATTGATTCTATGTTTAGTAATCTCATATGTGTGATATAGTACATATCACCATATACCCTAAATTATGTTTATGGGAGAATGAAAGTATTTTGTAACTAAAATGTATTGCACTAAAAATGATCAAGAAAAATGTTTTCACGTGAAAGAACTAATCAACCAAATTTTGACCTTTTTATTAATCTTTTCTCAATTAGATATTTGAATGGAGGACTCTATTGGTGATTCTCCCTACGTTATGTTTGCATTATTAACACTGAAAAGTACATGAACGGTAATTCTGGACACTGAAATAGATGCATTTATTCAGAATATACGCATATCTCCTCTTCAGTAAAGTTGCTGAAACCAATAAACTTTTGCCTTTATTGTGATGAAAACAAGAAGCATGCGAAGTTAGCATGAGATCCAAATTTCTAATTGAAATTTTGTCATGCAGTTTTACCTAAATTTCATGTATATGGTGCAGTTATAGGTAATTCAAAAGCAAATAAAAGTTATACATTCTTGTTCCATTTTTCCCTGGAAACAAGAATTAATTACCTTGAGATAGGAATCAACTGCTCTGTAAAGTCCATCATCACAGGTCCTAGCTGATTCAGGCAAAGCTTCTGCAAGAACTTGAAACTTTGTGAGGGAAAGGTTTCTATCTCTGGATACCTCTGTAAGATAACTGTCAACAAGCCTTGCCACTCTTGTCTTGGCATTTAGGTTACTAGCCATATGCTTTTCAGAAATGGATTGTCTGCTTGGACTCGAACTTTCAGTCTGCTCTTGAACAAGAAAATGCTCTAATAGCCTCTGAACAAGATCCACATCATACACAGTCTCACTTTTATCATAAGAAGGAATTAGAAGATCAGTCAGCGTGGCTTGTTCAAATTGCATTCCCACCCTTTTCTCTAATTCAGTAATCAATGCAGGTGCAACCTTTAACATGTTTGCCATTCTCAGAAGCCTAAGAAGGAAGCTGCATGAGACACTGTCCTTCTGTGGTGGAATTATGCTGATGAGGCTCTCAATGACCATCCTTTGATCTTTAGCTTGAAGACTCGAAGTGTCATCTCTAGTTGCAGCCACAATCATATGAAGTCCACCTTTCCAGCTACCCCCACCACTACTACTTGTACTGTTACTGCAGTTGCTTGCTTCATCTCCTGGGATTGCTGTGTCCTTTGTCAATCCTGGTAGCCATTTAGTTGCATAATGCATTATTCCAGCACCAATCAATTCAAATCTCATACCCTTTACCTTAATGGCAGTAATGACTCTAACAAAGTGATCAATCCTAAGTATTGAAACATCTTCAAACCACCAATCAGGAGGAACCTGCTGATTCCTACTAGGGCTTGAATCTTTCATATCATTCCATTTTGGGCTGGAAGCTTCAGCGGATCTTCCAGTATATGACCACCTTATTCCTTTTGGATTAGCACAAGCTTTCCAAGCTATGGACTCGCTGCACCTGCGGACAATTTGAAGGTTCTCTGCCCACGGTGAGAGCTTCTCACAGCTTTTCAACACTACTATGGAGTCTCTCCATGAAGACAAAACCACATAGCTGAGAAACGCTTCGGTCTTGAATATAAGATTGCCTTCCTCTAGGTCCTCTGTCATTTCAAGGTACTCCGCAGCACATCTTAGGCCAGAGATATTGCCTGCTGTTAAATCAACAGCAATTCCATGGCAGAACTTGGCTGCAAGTTCAAAAGCCTCAGGCCCACCAGGGAGATCTTCCATAACTATCTTATTCAAGTCTGTGTCGCGAGAATCATATATGATTCTGTTCATCTTTCCACTTCGAGATAGCAGAGGATACTTTTACAAGAAAGGGCAAGAAAAGGTCACAAAATTCAACAGTACAAGTCAGTAGTATCTGATTCCGATCTCTTTATAGAAAGCCATATTATATAAAAAAAAAAATCAAACTTCAGGCAAGAAAAAAAAAAGATAGCTACCTTGTGCAAGTGGAAGTTAGCTTCTCCAATTTGAACTAGAAGATCACTTGGAATATCAGTTGAAACATACCTGAATACAAAAGAGACTAAATGTTTAAGCAGCTTGCAGCTCTTTAATGTCTGCTAGTCCTTCTAAACCAGATTGTTCAAGATTATGAAATGGATATATTAACAGTAAAAAACAATGTCAGCACAAGTTCTTATCTTTATTTTCTGCCATGTGTTCTAAAATTTCAAGTCACTAGCATTAGCACAGAAGATCAGTGACTATGACATCTTCAAAGGGGTACTAGTTCTGCATTTAACATACCAAGAGTGGCCTCTTTGCTGAAATCCTTCTGTCTTGACGCCATGCTTGCTTGAAGAGAGAAATCCACCCCCATATTCCCGTCCTGCTGCTGACTCGCTCTCTGATTCCCACATGCTGAAAACCAGATTCACAGAATGTACTGGGCTAGTATTTTTTTTTTCTCAGGAAAGTGGCTTTAACTCAGAGTCAGAAGGAAAAATGAGCAGGGAAAAAGAGCAGAATGTCCAGAGAAACACAGTTCATGGAACGTAGGAGGAACCCACATGGGATGGTTGGAATTATCTCAAAATTGTCGGCTTCTTCATAAAACATCTCAAGGATCTCTTACAGGCTGTGCCGTGATGGGCATACTCAAAGGGGCTGTTGTGAATGATCATCTGGGTTTCTGTTTCCTTCAGCTTTTGGATTTCAGATACCTCGGTTTTCTTTATGCCTGACCATACATGTCTCTTCCTTTTCAGCTTATTTTCTTATTCTTTTGGGTGTCACTGAATTTATTACAATCCCAAAAACATTCCTTTGATGATGAGAAAGAATGAGAGGCGCATTTTCCATAACAGGACCTTGGGTTTGTAATACATGGATACCCATAATTACGAAACTGCCACTTGGTTTCCAATGAACTCACCATTTAGCTTTTCTTGGTAGGAAAATTCAGACATATAATAGAGGGGAAATTGGGGAACAAAAATCTCTTTTTAACTATGAATAAGAATTAAAAAAAAAAAGTAAGAAACAGAAAATGACAGTGGGTGGGAGGCAAAAGGACAATGACTTGTGGCTATATGTTCTCTCCTTGTGGTACAGACACTTAAAATTGGCATTTTCACAACCCTTAAGCGGAGCTTACGCCAATCTCCGCACAAGTTGTACTAACCGTGAGGTATATTTTGAAATTGCAAATGAATAATTGGTATAAGATAAGGGCACTATAAATTGGGCTTGGATAAGATTCACATTGAAAGAAAATGTGAATCCATGAGGGATTTACAGATTGTTTAGAGAAAAAAAAAATTACTGCTTTTGTAAATTAAGTTAACTTCTATGTCTTAACTATATCTGTAAAAGTTGTACATGTTACTGAATTAGTCTATAGAAAGAAATTACAGAACTTACAATAAAAGTTGTAGTCTTTTTTTTTTTTTAAATCTTGTGAATCTTGCACGGTTCCTACAATTTGTGAAAATGTCAACAAAAACAAGCTTCAAATCTTGTCCATTTGAAAACAAAGTATAAGAAATCACTAGAGTGTGCTCTGTTTTGGGGTTTGTCATATATCAAGGTAAATTTTGGTGTGTCTTTCGTACTTGAATTATTCTTGTTTCAATTCCCGCAGGGCGGTTTCAGTTTGTCTCTTTAGGTTGTATTTTTCCAGGTGGTCACTCAAGTCCTGTCTCTCTCCCTCCAGCCCTTTTTTTTTTCACTGATAAAAAGAAAAAAGGGGAGATCTACAACATAAAATTTACTTCTTACTTATGTCTAAGATTTTAAATTACGAATCATATTATTTAATGTGACTGCAATATTTCAGTCACTGTAATTGTCGTGATTGCAACATACCATAATTATGTCTCGCATTAGTTTACCCAAGTTGCTAGGTTTAGCTAAAAAACGTTGAAAACCTTCAATTGATTGGCTAGGTGGCTAGGACATTGATTTTTTTGATTTAATTGGTCGATTCGAACCAATTTTCACAGCTATGCTTGTCTCTTTTTTTCATTATATTTTTCAATAATAAGTTTTTCAAATAGAATAAATGTTCCTAAGTAGAACCAATATTCTTAAAATATAGTTACTCTAAAAGTAAATAAAAACTCCGTTAATAAAGTTAGATATCACTATTTAAAAATTATTTATTTATTTAGAAAATTAATTTTTTTTAAGAATTATTATTCTATAAAATGGGATTATTTAAAAGAAAATTATAACAACAAAAGCCGCACAATGATTTTCTATGTGTATTTAAAAATTTTTATGAATAATTATGGAGAAGCTCATATAAAAAATTTGTAAATTTTTTCTAAATTCTAGTAAATTATTAATACGTAATTTTGACAGCTAAAAGAATCCCACACGAAATTACTACATATTTGCATTTGGAGATCCCTAATATGCAATACGGTAATGTACCTAAACTATTACACACGCCTGTACCGAAAAAAAAAAAAACACATGAAAATTTAATGTTTTATGATTAAATTAATTTTTTTAAATTTTTTTAACTAAAAATATTCTCATAAAATTCAATCCATTTAAATCGTCTTATAAATATAATTTTTTTAAATTAAGAGTAATAATAATATATATTTTTTATATATTAATTTTTGAATTTACGATTATGTGTAAAGGATATATTAAATACTTTAAGTTAATCAACGGATAAAAATAAAAATAAATTTTTATGATATAAAAATTTATACGCAATCAATCAATTTTATATATTATCATATCCTTATATTTATCCAACTAATATTAAAAAAACATTATCTATTGCATTAAATATAATAAGAAGAACAAACAAAAAGGTAGCTGTAAAATTGATGGAAAGTGTATTGTCTTCTCAAGGAAAACTTATGAACCATTATGTGTGGTCTACTAGCATTAAATGCAGGACATCAAAGGGTTAGATTGAGCTAACCCTGTGTCAAATCCCCATCTGATGATGGAATTTGGGGCCCATGTTGTTTAAATTGCTTTCTTTTATCAACAGTCCCATTTGAATGGTCAAGTTTCCACTAAATTTTTCTTAATATTAATAACCAAAAATCTTGTTAATTTGATGGATGACGAGCTAATTTTGTTAATGTATATATATATTTTTTTTGTATGGGTCTTACGGGATATTGCCTTGGCACACGACTGTTACATAAAGGAAAGATGTATTTTCACAAAAATTAGAGACAAAAAATTATGATCAGTTTACGTAATAGTTAGTGCCAACAAACTTGTAACTTAACTCACATAAATCCTAGTCTAAAGTACTTTTTAAAGAATAAATATTTGAGTAATTTTTTTATGGTAATAATATTTTTATATAATTTTTATATTAACCGAAATTAAGTTATTTCTCTAAATAATTTTAAAGGTGCATCACATAACGTGTATTTAAAAGAATTAACTAGCTTGATTGTTATTTTAATGTTCCAACCCAAATAATGAGGATAGGAACCGCGCCTAACTAGGAGGCAAATTTAGTTGGGTTAATATCTATATTTATATCTATTCATACTGTTATAAACGAAATTTTCTTCTTTAACATCCAATTTTCACTTTTTTTTAAAAAATTATTAATAATTAATTAAACACAAATAAAAAAAATAGATACAATTATAAATATAAACATTTTTCTATAACTACTTTTAAATATGGAGAGTTATTATTATTTTTATATATGTTATTATAACTGACTTTAAATATATTTTAATTTTTTATAAATTATTTTTATTTATTTAATTTAAATTATACTAAAATTATAATTAATTAATTTATAAAATAATTATATAAACAAAAATTAATAAATATGCATTGAGAGGCATGACATTACCTATCAAGATACTAGTAATTATAAAAGGAATTCATCTTTAGTCTCAAAATTTTAATTTCTTAAAAAACTATTACTAACTAGTTAAACACAAATAAAAAAAGAGATAAAATTATAAACACAAACTTAAATAACTACGTTATTCAGTTACAATTGGTTTCAAATACGTGAAGGTATTTTCTTTTTACATACACAATTGTAGCTAACTTCGAACATATTTTATTTTTATTTTTATTTTAATTAATTAATTAATACACTATTGTTTTATTTTTTTTCACCTTTAAGGAGCACCCTTTGGATCAGGACCAGTCGAATCGTGTTGGCTGTGTTCAAATTTATCTCTTGGCAAATGATAGTTTCTCAATCAAATGCAAAACTATAATCATTTTCAATAAAGCATACAACTACTCAATATAAATTTACAATTAATTTATAAAGTAATTATATAAGTTAAAATTTTAAAAATTACAGATTGAGAGATACGATAATACCTATCAAATGTTAGTACAGATAAAGCCAATTTACGTGATGCTAACAGATATACATCCTCTCCTCTCTGCTGCTAATGCATATCACCAGGCTCTGCCTTCTTTTTATTGTTATTGTGAAAAGAAGACGTCTTCTCAGTTACCTTCTTGCATGCATCCTCTCATTTTTGCTGCTTCCTCAGTAGAAAAATAGATCCTAATGTAACAGCAATGTCAGTGATTGCTATCGTGAAAATAAGACGTCTTCTCTGTTGCCTTGGAGCACTAGAAGGCAGCCTCAAGAAGACTCTTCTTTTCACAATAGCAGTCACTCAATTGCATGACTTCTCAGGATGACATTTTCTTTAATTACTTACGTAAACATTTCAATTAACTGCCTATGTAGTTGCTTTTGTTTACAAATACCGCTCAAGATGCTCGTGTAAAAAATTTGGCTGAGCGTATGGAGTAATTTGTAATCCCAAAATTGAGGTAAAATGTCCCCTCCACGGCAGCATGACAGATTCGATTTTGGCAGAGTTCGCTGCCTGGGGAAATTCTCAACGTCGATGGTTGAGGTCAGCCGTGGACCATGGTGGCCAAGAAGCTGAGGTGGCGGCGGTGTAGGAAGAAACAGTGGTGGCACAACTGGAGGAGGAATGCTTTGTCAACACCTTGATCCACTCGTTACTTTAAGGGTAAATTCTCATTTCATTCCGTCCTCCTTTTAATTTAGGGCTCTGTTTATTCTTCGATGCTGAAAATCTGAGAGAAAATGCAAGAAAATTATTATTTTTTTAAATTAATATGAAATAATCAGAATATTTTCATATTAAAAATTTTCTTTTCTGACAAATACAATTAATTTAGGTTACCAGTAGTTACTCTCATTTTTTAATACATAATACTAAAACATTAATTTTTAACTTTTTTTTTCGTTGTTTATTTTCAATCCAATCCCATACACATCATAACAAGGCAAAAGCCATTTCGTAAGGTTGCTAACATTTGTGCTTACTTTGCATTGCAATCTAAAAGATTACATTCTGACTGCCATGAACCTTTTAATATCACTCTTGGGAATTGTTATGGTAATATCAGTTCAAATTTGGGAATATTGGCTGCTGTTCGGTACTGTTATAATGCGGGCCTATTAAGTTGAGGAGGCTCATTCAAAACTATTTATGTTATGTTTAGGGCTAACTGGTATCTCAGCTGATAACTAAGAAACTGGAAAATCAGATAATGATAGAACTAAACCCAAAGCTTATCAACTGTGGGATAAACTCAATTTAAAAGATAATTTTTTTACTAAAGATTTATTACTAGTCATGAAGTCTCTTAAAAGTAACATTCCCAAGTGAATGTATCTTTTATTATATACTTACAAATTGGTAACACTGATAAAAAAAATCTTGACAAATACTTTAAGCATGTCCACTCCTTGTGTTTTCACTGAAATAACACTATAGTTTTCGAAGTATAAATTTTACTTTACATATAGCTAGCCATTGATTTAATATAACAAAAGTTATAGATAAAAAATAAGATTTAGTAATAAAACATGTAAAATGTTTAATATAATATGAAAAATAAATGAAGAAATGAAAAAAAAATATTTTTAAAAACGTGAAAAGTGATTCTAAAAGAAGGGACAAGTATCAATTAAGCTATATACTTGTTAAATAAAATATTTTATTTAAAATTATTGAGGTGATTTTATAAATAACTTTAATTTTAATTTATTATCAATGTTAAGAATTTTATATTATCATTTAATTATAAATTATTAAATTATTATAAATATTTGAATAAAATAATAACTATATAAACAATTAAATATTTTATAATATGTCATTAAAATAGTATAAAAAAATTTATATTAACAATTAATAAATATATCAAAGGTGGTGCCTTTTCGTTTCATAACAAATCCCTGCCGTGCCATGCTTGCTAAGAGTAACGGCCATGACCCTTTCCAGCCTCCTCCTTACCAATGAGGGTAAGAATGGTGGGGCCATTCATAAGTGGTTCAGAATCAGATCAGAGCCATTTCCTTTTCCAGCCTCCTTCTGCCAATTATCCGTCAATTTGTTTTGTTGTTCTTATTGATGTTATGTTGTTATATATATATTCTTTTCCAGCCTCCTTTGTTTTGTTGTTTTATTGACGTTATGTTGTTTTATATATATATATATATATATATATAAATATAAAATGAGAGGAGGATTTATTACAAAAGATAAGAGGAGTTAATCTTGACTAATAAATTTTACATAGATGATCAAGATTATAATAAAAAATTATGTAACTTTTTAAAGTGATCATATGAATTTTAAATAAGATATAATCTTATCTAATTATGTATAGTTTAATAGTTAAAATTTATTCTTTTCACCTCTCATAATAAAAAATACTTTTATTTTTGATATATTTTCATATATATATATATATATATATATATATATAAATATAAATAGTGTGTGTGTATGTGATATTTCTTTTTAAAAGTATTATTTTTATAATTAAATAAACATAATAATAATATGTTTGATTTATTTAAATAATGAAATAACATAAACTTTAACATGGTAATTACTTTTTGCCTCTTTGTAGTTTAGCGTAAAATTATTTTGTCATCACATGATTTCAATCTTGTCACTTTGTTTTCCATAATTAATTATGTTGCACTTTATTCATGTGATATCATTATGTTAACTTAGATTACAAGTTTATCAACCTTAACGTTAAACTTATATAATAACTTAAATATATATTATTTAAGATAAGCAGACAAATGCATAAATAGTTTAAAAATTTAATGATGGTAGAAAGTTAATATTGTTGATCAAAAGAAAATATAAACTATGTAAATTGAACATATTTTTATGAGTAAATTCATTGATATAATAAGTTATAACATAAATAAATACTTTCTTAGTTAGTATAATTAACAAAGACAAAATTAAATTTGAAATATGTTGGTAATAATATTTAAGGGGACAAATCACATAAGACAAATTAAATTGAACCCTTAAAAATAAAACGTTACATCAAACATTAGAACAATGCACCATTAGCGTGAAACTGAATTTAATAAATTATTAACATTTCAACTCAAATCTGTTAATTTCACATGCTATTATGCGAACAATTAAAAATAAAAAATAAAAAATTTTATTATTTGTAGGGTAGTTTGACTTACATTTTTTTTTGTTGGGAGAAGTTTACATTATTTAGTTAGTAGTTTAACTAATTAATATTTACGAGTTTTTTTTCTCTCTTTCCTTTTGAGATTTAATTTTTTCATCATTCGTTTAAAGTTTTATACTAATATCTAATTATATTTTATTTAATATTTAATTTTTTAAATAAAAATTATTATCTTATTCAAAATCTTTTTTTAATAGTTTAACAATTAATGATTAGATAATAGTATAAAATTTTTTACACTGATAATAGATAAAAATCAAACCCTTTCATTTTGAGAGAAAAAATTATAGAATATTTCAAAATTAGAGGCATAAAATCTTACCAATCTAGAATAAATGTCATTTTCAAGTCACGACTAATTTTATTGGGCCAACCATATTAAAGATTTCGCTACTTGATTATATTAGCTTTGCCTTTAAAATATAATTACTAATTCTAAATTCTCTTAATGAATAACTGTAATAATATATATTTTTTAATTACTTAAAAAATAAAATATTAAATATTTTTTATATTTTTAAAACATGAAATGCTTATAACTTTTTACTTAACATTTTCTATTCTAAGTAACTATGAGAATATTAGATGTGTTAGGAGGTATAAAATTGCTCAAATATAATAATTATGATCCGGGTAGAGCAAAGGGAAAATTATGAGAGGAGCTAATCTGAAAAAACAAATTATTTGAGGTGACTAAGTTACAAAATTTTATTTAAAAAAACACATATAAAAATGAAAGTTTGAAAAAAAGTTTGTTGTTCCATGCTTATATAATCATATATTAATTTATCATTTTTAAAATGCAAAGTATACTTGTAAAAGATAAAGTATGTATATATAATAATTGATGAAAAAATAAAAAATTTCAAGGAGAAGACAGAAGAAATAATAAACCACCTTAAAGTTAATATTGATTGTAGTGAAAAATCTGAACGTTATAAAGTATTGATACTGTTTGTGAAAATACGTGAAAGAGAGAGTTTCATGTTTCAAAGCTCGCGGTGGGAGCTGCGCAGCGTAGGCTCCAAGTGTTCCCCGACATGCCTCTGCCCATTGAGTGTCGGGTTTTGGCCAAGCATGGTGCATTGGACCCTTAACGACAACCTTCAATCCCCGTCCATTTCTCAGGCACATGATTCGTTTAAAACCCATTCCAATAAAATAAACTTTTAAGCGAACGGTACTTACCTTAAATATTTTATTTAACAGTTAATATATATTATTAATATTTTAAAAACTAATATATATTTATACTATAATCTATTAAGTTTTATATATATTAATTATTGATTAAAGTACCTAACCCAGTTAACTTTTACCTAAGAATTTCTCTTCGAATAATGCACATTGTGTACATTCTGTAGGTGCTAGGCGTTATGCATGGGCGGTGAGATTTGTATCATATTGCAGCAATCATTCAATCCCCAATCGTTGGATTATTTGGGTCTATCCATTATTGTCTGGTTTTGGTGGACTCTGAAAAGATAAAGGAAGCATGGAATACATAGTGAGCCAAACCCATTTCAAAATTTCAATGCACTTTTATTCCATTTGGATTTTGGACCCACTTTTTCTTTCGAATATTCACACTGCATTTGATTGAGAATTTACAGTACATATCAGCATTGGATTTTGGTCAATGTACATTGCCATTTATGGCACAAACATCATCCCAAGTACCAAAAAGAGTTGGTCAGCTTTTTGCCTTGACAGCATCTGAAATTAGCCTTAAAAATAAAGAAGGGTGGTTTGCCACATGCATCACAAAAATCTGCTACGGTACGTTAATTCAATAAGTTATACTTGAGATTTAGATGAAAATGAAAGAAACCAAATTCTTAGTCCACTTGAGTCATCTCAAGCAATCAATGTGACACTGCATTTGATTGAGAATTCTCAGCACACAGCAGCATTGGAATTTTGGTCAGTGGTTGCCAACTTGCCATTTATGGCACAAACGTTCTCCTTCCCTCCGCAAGCACCAAAAAGAGTTGGCCAGCGTTTTGTCTTCACAATATCTGAGATTAGTCTTAAAATGCTTTGCCGCACATGCATAACAAAAATCTGCTATGCAGCTATGGTACGACAAGTTATAAGAGGTTTTTACGTTAGAATAATATTTTAGTAGACTAATATATATAAAATTTTAATTAAAATTTAGATTAATATTGGTCTATTGTAATAATAATCTCTTAACTCATTGAATGATCATTTTGTATTTGGGCTTACCAAATCACCAAAGCCTGTGAATTATTATTGGGTTTTGTGTGTGGGGTCACCAGTGATAGATAAGTTAACTTATTTCAATATGCACAAGAGAAATATCTACTCTCAGTCCTATTAATGATGTGATTGTCCTATTGATGTCATGTGATAAAATATTGAGAGAGAAAGAGATTGAAGATTTAGGAGATGATAGAATCAAGCATAGCAAGCACCAATACTGACCATGAATATCTCAGACATTCAAAGAACAAATCTCTTTAATATACATGTAATCTTAAATTTATCGCTAAATTATTTATGTAAATACACGAGATTAGAGTTTTCGTGATTATGAAATTTCAGCATTGGACCGGCCCTTGGGCCGAACAAGCATTTTACGGTGTTCCTACATTGCTAAGTTAGTGGTTAATCATAGAAGCTCAAATTGCAGCCTAGGATGATTTCTGTCTCACCAGCAACCAACGGAAGTAATCCCAAAGGCAGAGGATACTGAAAAGAGTAGAGAGAGGATTTTGGGTGAAATGGCAGAATGTCATTGGTGACCCAAGACTAAAGGTGGGAAATAAATGGATTGAATAAATTTTGGATTAGATAACTAATGGATAGATAATTAAAAAATAAATTAATAATCTATTTATGATATATTAAAAAATTATTAAAATCATCCACTTCATCCGTGACTTATGTTAATGGATGGATATATAATACATTCATCCTTAACTAAATGTATCTAAACTCTTCTTATATATAAATACATTATATTCTAAAAACTATATAAATGTTGGTCTATTAACCATCCATTAAATAAAATTAATTTAATCCATCCAATTCATTAAATTTATTATTATAATTGGATGGATTGGATTTAATTGAATGAATTGGATTAGATTTATATATAGATGGATGGGATGGATGATGGATTAATAATTCCAATTGCCACCCACCTAGCCATGCTACAGCGTATGCAGGGAGCTCAAAGACAATCACATGTGTGTCACAACCTCTGAGGCATAGAAGCCTGTGATGATTTTGAAGGGAATTATTGGTATTGGACCTTACCTTCTTCGTGGTTGTCATGCATGGAACACAAGGTCATGAACCATGTGCGGCCTTTGAAGTGCATCTTTGGCTTAATGGAGATCTTTAAGTGGGAGACTAGCTAAAAGCTTGTGGAACATGGAATTGATGAGCTTGTTGGTGGAAATGTGTCATGTGTGGTGTTGGAAATGACATTTTGCCATCGGTACACGGCAGTGAATGCGCAGATAATAGAGTGAGGTTTGAAGCGAGAAAATGGATGTTCAAGAGATTGAAGAGTGGCACAGGTAATGTGGATGAAGACGCAGAGCAGAAGCAAATGAGTCAGAAACTAGGTTGAAAGTGTTTGATATGGCAAAGCTTTCAGTGGTTTAGAGAAAACCCACAGCAAGCACCAGAGGAGGATGAAATTGTGCCTCATTGATTAAGGAAGGGTAACAACAGATATAAAGACATTAAGTTTCGTTAAGGCATGGGTTTTTATATCTAAGTCTCTAAAATAAGTACTTATGCACAGAAACAGATTTAGTGTTTACTGAGAAAGCTATCTGTAGTTAGCTTTGCCTGAAGACCCTCTAGATTATGTGGCGAGTGATCCTGAAGCTTGGGTGAGTGTTGAGTTGGGAATTAGAGTACCAAAGTGATTCACAAAAAGCAAACACTTGAATTCAATCTTAAGCTTCTTTTAAAGTAGATGGTTACTTGTGATTAAAGCTATCACATCCCCTGCATTCTAAGTGCAGACTCTGTCTCACTCATATGCATTCTATGGCAGAATCCCTCTCATAATAATGGTAGCAGAGGTAAATTACTAGTGGTAACAACAGTAAGCAGAGGATTAAAAATTGGTAATAACAGTGAATAAATATATTGTAAATTGGAAGTTTGCTTATGGATAAAATTACTTGGGGCATTGTAGTGCATCCAGTAATACATATTGCGTAATTATTAAATCGTGAATCGTATTAAAAAATCGTTTGTGTAATTTTTAAATCGTAAATCGTGAATAGTAATGTAGCATATGATTCAGAATACATCAATAAAAAAAATTTAAATATACATGATTTCACATCTAAAATATGAACAAAATACTTAAAAGTCTCAAATAAATATTTAAATGTCACATCACTAAGGAAATAGTAAACTCTAATAATAGTATAATACCATAATGTCATCATAAGTCATAAGTCATAAGTAAGCTCATAGGTAACATACTCCTTCATTTTCTTCTTAGCCTTAGGAAACCATATAGAGTGACTATGTAAACACGCAGAACCATAACAAAAACAGTGACTGTGTGATCAACTAAAAAAGCAAAACCCAAAAACCGAAACAAATTGAGTAGGGTAGAGTGATTGGTTTTCAACGTGAATGAAAACTAGTTCGATGTTTAGTAATGAAACAAAGCAATCGGATCAAGTGTGTTCAGTAATGTCCCTTTAATTTTTTTTATTTAATAATTTAAGCCTCTACCTCTTTGAATTCTATTATGAGAATTGGTGATAGAAAAAAATAAAGAAAAAAAATGAATTGCATAATTGTTTGAATCGTATCATTAATACAAAATAGCATTGAATTGTGTATGTATTGCATGATTGAAAGCTATTTGTGATTCACTATATAATACAAATTTTTAACTTGTCGAATCATATCGAATTGTGCTATTTGAATGTGAATTATGCGATTCTAACAACTATGACATATTGTACTTCTAAAATTAAAAGTGTAGTGCACTGTTAGTGCCGTTGGTGCAAGTGTATTGTCACCACCCATGGACCATGATCAATACTAGAGTGATGCTAATTAAACAATTTTTTTATAATAATAATGGTTAGAAACTGTTGATGTGACTGTATCTGAGTTTGTGTAAACGTTTATAAAAAATCAGATATATCTATATATTAATTATAAAAAAAACAATGTAAATAGCATTATTCATATTAAAATATTTTTTTGGTTGGATTTTTGAAATAGGTACATTTGAAAGTAAAAACATAAGGGCATATATATTATTCTGCTATTTTTGGTAACATCATACCCATTCTTTGACTCATAATTGTAAGAATGTCGACCTGTTCGGATGGTTGGGTCATTAGGTTAATTGCTAGATTCATACAAAATTTTTTATTTCTACTTGATTCTTACGTCTCAACAAAAGCTGAAAGCAATGAAATCTTACGTCTCAACAAAAGCTGTGCAAAACTGCCATCCACACTACAGGTTATTCATTTGGGATGGATCAAGAAATTGCAAATGAAAAATGCATAGACTCCCCTCTTAAGGTCGTAAGATTGATCTCAAATCTGTTCGAGTCTAAATCAGGTGCACGCCCAAAGAACTCCTTGTTACTTATTTCCAAGACTGAGGTTCTTCTGAACCAGAACAATATTCAAGTTGTTGGCTATTTCAGCTAACCCAATGTCTACTATGTGCTTTTCACATGCAAGCATACCAAAATATGTGGCAGTTGACTGCTTCGATTGATCAATAACTTCTCATACGTCTTTGATACGGCCAAGCATCAGATATGAAGAAAGAATGTGGTTATACTTCTTGCTAATCATTTCCTGTTTAGTCATTCTCAAGGATTTCCATATCAGGTCAATTTCATCCTTACTTCCCAACCCAGCATATACTTATAGAATGATTAATAAGCCATATGTTACCCATTCGCTTTGGGTGATCCTTTTCTCAGCTTCAACAAGGAAGTTGGAAACTTGGAATCTCATTATGAAGATATCCTACAGTAACATATACATTGGCCAGGTTCAAATACCCATAACCATGCTAGAGCTCCCGGAGCTAAAAGTTATAGAATTTCAATCCTGTATTATTCTAATTTCCCATTATCATGGCAACCAAACAGCCTAGCTATGAGAAAACACCTGTGAATAAGGATGCCGAAGAGAGAAATCTAGAGAGATTAGCTCTACTAGGGGTGCCAATACCCAACAATTACTAAGAAAATGAGAGAAAAGAAAAGAACGTTTCAGACTTGCACTTATTCTGACTCCTGGGACTAGAAGGATAAGCCGAGTAGGCTATCCCCTTCTCATTTGATGTGGCAAAGTAAACTCAATCCTTTATTTATTTCTTTTTTACAAATATTTGTCACAAACTTCCAATTTGTGAGCCTAATACGTATGGCAACACTTCACTGGTATTGTGGAGAGAGGTACATCAAATGATTCAAGTTCGGATTTTAACTTTGTCTAGCACAGACTTACCGTAAAGCTGGTTGCTTCGCTGAAGTTCCATATAATCTCTATGTTTCATCCCAACGTATGCGGCTGGATTGCTTTGGTTGTCTAGCAGCTCTGGAGCTGGCTCCACCAGAGTGTCCAAGGATGGTGCAACTACTGTTGCCATGGACATTCTAGTAGCTTTGTTGCTCACAACTGCTCGATGTAATACACTTTTGTACTTGCCATTGCTCATAATCTCTTGTAAAAAACGGGTAAGAGGTTATCACAGAATCAAAATCACTGTTAGGAAAGAAAAACAAATACATTAGCAACCAGGGTTGTCTACCTCAAGGTGATCAGCCACGAGGACCAACAAGCAGTTTGGAGTGGAAGTGACATTGATCCACTTGCCATTGTGAAGCACTTGAAGGCCACTAACTCCGTTCTGCACGAGGAGGTTCAAGAGGCCGTGATCAGAATGTGGGGGCATTCCCATTGCAAGCTCAGGCAGCGGACAAGGTGGGTAAAGATTTGCTACTATCAGTTGCAAACCAGAATCTAGGTTCATTGTTCTGTCTATGTAATTGCCTTCCAATCCCAAGCTTTCTGATATTCCTTTGAGTAGTTCCCTTCCCACTTTCCAGGTTCTTCTGCAGTACTCTGCAGATGTCTCCCTTCAAGAACAAAACAGGTGAATTTATCATACAGAATATTTTGTCCAAATGATTAGTACTTAGCACATTTGCTCTGTTTCTCTATTTGCCCCAGCCCACACATCCATACATCTAGGATATAGGCCACTAGAATTACAAGAAAAAGCAGTGGAGAATCAGCTAAAACCTGAACCCAACTGGTTTGTCAGGTGAGTGAAATTCTGGGTGCACCAAGATTTTAAGGAAATCCCTCCAGAATAGATCTTTGTCCACTGAAGCATTGAAGCTGGTGCCATACCTAACTGGGTCCATTACTTGCTTACCTGCATACTCTTGCTTCTCCTCCTCTTTTAGATTGAAAAAAGCAAAAACTTCATCAACCATTTTCTCCATGAGGCCCTTCGACACAGAGTGATTGATCAGCATGAAGAAGCCCCACTGCTCACAAGCTTTGCCTATGTCATGGATTGTTTTGGCCCGTTGATCAGGTGTGCCAGTGACCAGGAGGGAATAGTCAATGATAGGGATTGGATCATCATCATCTGGGTCTGCTGCTATTTCATCATCTGGGTTGGTGGTGAAGGTGTATGAGGATGGGATGGAGGTGAACTTTGGTGATTCAGCTAGTACTTTGACGCTTGTGAACCTAGTTCTATTCTTGGAGGCTTGGCTAGCCTCCGGAGCGGTTGAAGCCATTAGAGAAACTGATAATGAAAGAGAGAGAGGGAGTCACCTATATTTGTAAGCCCAGCATCTTCAAGCTCAGCACAAGAGGTTTTTTCTTAAGTCTTTTCTTCCTCATTCGGCCTATGTGACAGGTGTCCATCATTGAATTTAGCCTATAGTTATATGGACCGGGCTCGATTAGACCAGAGCAATTGGTTCGACTGGAATACTCGAGAATCGGCTTTTTGATCGGTCTAATCATTGCATTGATCCGTTTTTTTTATTGACGCGGTCAAACCATTGATAAGTGGGTTTCCTTTTTGTTTTAAAAAATATTTGTAAGGTTTACGTGTTCTGTCTTTCTTCTGCAATGTCTGTATCTTTCTTTCTATCTTATGGGTTTTTGTCATTTTGTGAAAAGTGAACCCTTTTGGAATTGGAGGCCCCGCAAAAGAATATAAAAAAATGGGTTTGATTGTCTTCTTCGTTTTTTTTTATGTGGGGACTACCACTTTTATTTTTTTATTTTTTTTGAATTATAAAATTTTATTTCAGTTGTAACCCAAATCAACAGGTTTTTTTTTAAATAACTTTCAATTTTCAAAAAAAGAAAAAGCAACCTACAAAAAGGATTAAAATCTTATGTATTTTTTTGTTTCGGTCCACAATAAAATGCTTTCAAGTCATATATAATTTAAGAAAGATGTGTAATTAATTTCTACTTAATTGAATTAAGAAAACAAACTTAAAAATAGGAAAAGACAAAATAAGATAATAATTTTGGTATTGGGGTGTAATCTTTTTTTTTTATATCATGAGTGATATTTTATTATAATTATAAAGTACTTTCTATAAGATATGTTTTCTTTATATTTATAGCTATAATTTTTTTTATTTGAATTTTTCAATCTAACCTTTAAATCATTAGTTAAACTGTTAATTTAATGACCCGACTTTCTGACCAGGTCAATCACCAATCCAAATTATACAACTATGATTTAACTACCGTTCATCTTCTACTCATTTGTTGCTTGAAGATCACATGTCTCAAGTTAGACTGTTTATAGGTTTACCAACAATAAAAAAGACAAGGTTCATATACAAGACTTGCATCCCATCATCTTTAAAAATATGATAATATTAAGAAAGATTCGATGAACTCTTAGAAAAATGGATTGATCTAAATCTCGTGTAAAACGTGTATTTTAAACTTTGAAGCAGATATAGCACTTCATTGCTGGACCTCAATCCTAGATTAATAAAGTTTGACAAGAGAGGAAGTTAGATATACTTTTTTTTGACGAATTTGGCTTATGTGAGTGGTTTACTTTAAAAAAAAAAATAATGAGTTACAATTATTGATGAAAAAATCAAGAAAGTAAATTTTAACCATCTTATAATTTATTATACATGACATACATTTTATCATATTAATTTTATCTTTATTAACACATTGTTTATAGTAGAAAATCTAGGTTGCAATAAAATTTTACATGAATCCTTATTTTAAGCCTTGTATTCAAATAAATTTTTTTGGCTTAAATCAACTGTCACAATAAAAGATGTATTCAAAGTTACTGAAGATACTCTAACTTCCTAGCAAACTGCTAAAGGTAATTGAAATCCTATATGCATATTGTTGGAAAGAAGGGGAAAAAGATTACATTTTTATTTTTATTATATTTATTTGCTAAATCATATGAGAAGGCTAAGGTACATTTTGACACACTTAATGGAATTGGAACCCCACAAAAGGAGTTTCCACACCTTAAAAGACAAAGCAAATATCAAACCACAAGGTTGAGGCCTAGGCATTTTCAACTTCTTAGAATAACGGTATGATCGAAGTTTTGTTTTCTAACAGGTTTGGTGATTGAGACCTGTATGTATACGTGTTGTCATTCAGAGAGTGGCTTCTACACATTGAAGCTCACATGTTTCAAATTATGCCATATATCCTGCTTATTTTCACCTAAAAGAGGTGAAGAAATTAAAGAGGTAAATTTTTTTTACACCATTATACATAAGTTGATAATAAACTTATTATTTTTAATTTATTACTTAGATATATTTAATAATTATATGATAATGTTTTTATATTACACGGATGAAAAACTAGTGAATAATAATAAAGTTCTGTGTATGACTCTAGGATTTTCCTTTCTAAGGGCCAAGGCATTGGGTACAATGAGATAGAGCATGGATCAAGTCCCATTACCCCCCACCAAAAAAACAGAAAGAAGAAAACTCTGAATTTCATTGGCCTAAGCAATAGACAGCAAATAATATCAATAACAGTCGGATACTAACGTGGAAGTCACTAGGACAGCTTGAGCACAGAACCCTTTAAAAACAACAATTAATTGCAAATTGTTAAAAAAAAAAAAAAACACTTGATGATGATTTGAGTTTACAGTCGTAAAAATGCTCTGCTTTGAACCCAAGCATGAAAGCTGAATGCACTGGTTTTATATTACATGAACTGCTCTACCATTTGACCCCCCCAAAAAAAAACTAAGGCAAATAATTGAAGTTGCCAAAATTCTGTATAGAGGAACAGATGACCAAAAGGAGAAGAGTTATACTTTTTTTTTTTTTATCACTTCTTCCCTTTTCTTTCATCGTTAGGGCAAGAATATGGATACGCTCTTTTCTAGATATTAAGCTAATTATATTTAAAATCTTATGGAGAATGATACAAGCTTTTAAAATAATTTTTCAATAAAACTACTTTTGTAAAAATTTCCTATTTTATCACTATGCCCCTTTGCGCTTGTGTTCTCATGCTTCAATGAGGTAAACATGAAATTCCCTGAAAATATTGCGTCTTTATATGCCAATCCAAGATGCATGACTTAGTAAACTAAGCCTAGGCAAAACAGATACAAAGATGAAATTCAAAAAGAAAAATATAAAAGATAAAACTATTTCCATAAGATATTAGCAATTCTTTCATAGAACATATCTTTCATGTATTCTACTAGAAAAACAAGCAACATGCAGGGAGTATATGTGATGAGTTCAAACTTCAAAATAATTCTGTATGTGTCTTAGGGAAATCAGAAGTGACATGCAGGAAGCATTATCTAAAAATATAATGATTTGATAAAAGTTCTACATGTTTCTAAACCAAATCAAACACACGGGAAAGAACAGTGCATGGTGGACACTGGACAGTCTAGTGCAAAAAGGGAATGCAACCCATGAAGTATTGACAGGAAGTTTAGAAATGTAGAGATAACTACTATATGGCTATCTGTTTTTTATCTTCCTTAGGATTCCAACTGCTGTTATGCATGCACGTGCATTGATGCTAATGAATTGGTATTAAAAGCTCTAAACAGGCCAAGTATATCCACTAAATTGAAAAACTTGTATGAAATCAAACAAATTGATCAACATTTAATTGAAGTTGAGTTCCTTGCTAACAAAACTCCATACTATCTGTGGCCTACAAGCCCTTTTTCAGTGCAGGCTTTCAAATGAGACATTTGTAGAGTGATAGGGAGATCTTCATATCACTTTACCACTAAGTATATAGCATTAGCACATCATCTTTCATCAACTTTATGATCAATAATATAACACAAATAGAAACAGTTATTACATACAAGGATGAAACAGTCAGTCTTTACCTGTTAAAGACAGGCAACTTACTTCCCGTCGAGCATACCTAGCCATTGCCTGTATACAAACTTGAAATTCAGTATCAATGTGTGTACTCGATATAAATAAGGAAAAGAAGGAAGTATTGTGGAAACAACTAGAAGCATCGGGTAATATGATCAAAAACTGAAATGCAAAGGAAACAAGAAAAACTAAAAGATGATGACATGGACTTCAATATGCTCAAAAAAGGAATTTTGGAAACAATTCTAGACAAAGTGGCAATCAATACAAAAGTCAGGCAGCTCTAGAAACAGAAAAAGTTGGTCATTGGTCCTATCTATTTTATGAAAAGTGATTACTACATGCTCCCTCGTTTGGCAAAGACATTCTTAAGGCAAAGATAATATTTCTAAAAATGACCAATTCTAAAAGGAAGAACTCCTGAAAAGTCACTCCATGCCAAAATGTTAAATCTAGAGCCAGAGGGAACTGGTAAAATAACAATTGGTGAAGAGGCCACGTGACTGGTAAAAATGGTTAATCAGTTGTATAACAATTTACTACCTACCATTAACCAGTTCCCTTTAAGTTCAACATCTTGGCTTAGCTTGACTTCTTAGGAATTTTCCTTTACGAAAAAACCTACAGTTGAAAGCTCACACAACTGTTCCACAAATATAGTGAAAAATGTTAAATCATGCAGAAGATCTACCTGCACTGACTGCGACACAGCATCATTTGGTGTTGTAGAACCATCATCAGAAAATATATTCCTGAACCAAAAATAATAATCACAGATAAGGATATACACTATGAATAAGGAAAAACTGACTTTTAAAAGAACTAGGCTCTGTAGGACTGCATCTTCACTGATTAAACATCTAAAAAAGAGAGAAGCAGAGAAAGGGTTGACTGAAAGTGCCAACCATCTGCAGGTGCAAAAAGAGCAGTGGAGAGGATTGAGTTTGGATCAAAACCTACCTCCATATAACACTAGAGAGATCACCCAGTTTAGCATCTGGAAGCATGGCAGCATCATAAGCAACAATGTTCCCATAAAAAAATCTTTTCTAGATCCTTCATCCACTTGGTCAATAGTAGGTTAACCTGTCAATCCAAATTAAATGATCAGAATCCACCAATATAGAGGCCTGTGATTTGTATGGTAATAAAAGCAAACCCAAGTCCTACATGCCCCCAAAATACTTTGAGAAACTAACAAAAGAGGAATTCATGGTAAAAAAAACAAAGTAAAATAACTCATTTCCACTCTTTCAACATTGTACTTGAGTGGTTAATAGTTCCTAAACTAAGAATATTTTGGGAAAACTACAAAAAATGAATTCTGCATAAAAATATTTTTTTTTAGGAACAAAGACCACCTAAATGATTAGTTAAAAGTAAAGTCAATAAGAAATTACTCATTAACCATTGTTTGAACATATTTAACCGATTGAGTGGCTAATTATTCCTAACAAGGAAATTGTTTTACCAAGAATTCTTTTTTTTTTCTCTAATTTTCATATTCAAGAGTTTTGTTCTTTGTAATTTTCCTACTGTCCATGCAAATTGAGGCATTAGACTAAAAGCTACAAGGTCATTCAAAAGTGGAAAAAGCATGTACATATCATGCCACACTCATCATTTGAATTCATGAATACCAAAAATCATACGCCATGCAACCTAAACAACAATAAAAAAGTCTTGTTGAATAAACATTGATACAATGATACGTAGCCTGAGCAAGCAACACTAAAACAGACCTAATTTACAATAAAAAGCCTTCCTAAACATATATTGATATAAGATACATAACCTAAGCAAGCAACATCAAAGCATACCATTTCTAAAGATTAAATTCACGTTACAATAAATTTTAAAAGGAAAAATGGCATTCACAGATTTATGCAGTTGAATAACTAAGAGTGAAAACCAACTGTACAGTTTACTTTTTGAGTTAAACTGAGGATAATAGATTTTAGGAGGGGAAAATCAGAAAAGAAACTAAGGAAACAAGTTATATACCTAAAAGTAAATCTACACATATAATTCCAAAGCAGAAAATAAAAATACACATAAAAGACTACTAACTCCAGCTTTGGACAATCTTAGCTCCACATTGTGATTGTAAATTTTGTAAAGGTACTGTCCAAATTCAACACTCTCCTTTCCATCTTGCTTTAATCGACGCAAACATAGCCACATATGAAGTACACGCAAAGAGAATGTTATTTTGAATGTTTTCTCCAAGTTAAACACTGCACGCAGAAGAAAGAAGTTCAGCATGCTAAAAGAACATATGCTAGTTTGACAAGCATCAATCCAAATCAAACTCCTTCCATACCATAATTATTCTTGACTCTAATCACAAACAAAAAATTAAAAATATGCAGTCTATGTGATTTTTTCATGTTAAATTTGTATTAATTTGCAGAAGTGATATATTTTCATCCATTGGAGACACGTTGGGATTGACAAACTGATATTTTACCAATCAAAAGTAAGTCCAATTATCTTTCCTTAAATAGTTGGAACTTTTTCTTTTGGATAGAAAAGGAACAGCGAGGAGTCAGACAAGGGGATACTTTATCCCCTCTCATGTTCATTTTAGTGGTTGACACAGTTGACATGCTAAATCAGATGCTTTCAAGGGCCATGAATGGGAATATCATTAGGTTATGATCTCCCAGCTCCAGATTGTAGATGATATGATTCTCTTTATGGAGGAGAATAGTGATAAAGCAATTTATCCTTAAGTTCTTTGAAGTCATCTTGAGTTTGAAGGTTAATTTGGGACCTTGTGGGGGGCAAACCTCAAGCTACATCTTTTTGGGACCTTCTGAATTCATAAGAACTCTAAGAGCTAGGCAAGTTGAAAGGGTGCTTTCTACTCCTTGGGTGGCCAAATTACCTATTCAAACTTGTCTATCTAGTATCCCCCTCTACTTTCTCTTGATCTTTCATATTCTCGTAGAAGTTGCTCAAAGTTTAGAGAAAATTATGAGAATTTTTTCATTCAGATGTGGGAAAGCAAAGATGAGATCATCCTGTAAGTTTGGAGGTTTGTTACAGGCCTAAGAATGAACGAGGTTGGACCTTGGAAATTTGGTGCCTAAAAACATTGCTTTGGCAGCTAAATAGCTATAATGCTTTCCTTTAGAGACTTAATCAAAGCACCAAGTCATTTAGAGTAAGTATGGCTCAGATAAGAATGGCTGAGATGCCAATCCAGCGATCACTGCCACTCATGCTAGTCCTTGGAAGTTTATCTCTAAGGGATGTGTTTCTTTTAGTTCATTGATCTCTTTTGTTCTAGGTGATGGTTTTAGTTTCAAGTTTAAGGAGAATATTTGGATGGGGAATATTCCTTTCGTAGACTCTTTTCTTCACCTCCATAATCTCTCTACTTTATGTAATTCACCCATCAAAAACTTATTTTTTATTCGTGATCATTGTTCAACTTGGGACTTTCACTTTGATTGAAGCTTGAGTGATAGAAAGAGTAACAAATCACACAGCCTTTTACCTCTACTTGATTCTATTGCTTTATTAGCAAATCCATATAGGAGAGTCCAGACTATAGATTCCTCAAGTCATGATCCGAACGAGTCGAATCAGCGTGTGACTCATTTTCACACTAGAATCATGCTGATGCCATTTGAACCTGCTCAACCCGAATTGGAAACGACTTGATTTGCCCCTTTTGTGGAATTCTTTTAGGAAAAATGGACGGAAAGGGCTGAAAAAGGCCTTCTGATTCAAACTAAAACCAATCTACTCCCTCTTTTACCTTCATGTTGAAGACACTTTTCGTCACCTTCATAATCTCTCTACTTTGGATAATTTGCCCATCAAAAACTCATTTTCTGTTTATGATCATTGTTTAACTTGGGACTTTCTCTTTCATAGAAGCTTGAGCAAAAGACTAGCGAATTACAGAGCCTTTTACCTACTTGATTGTATTATGTTCTTAGCAAATCCAGATAGGAGGGTCTAGACTTTAGATTCCTGAAGTGAGTCATAGTCTGAAGGACTTGAAGTGGTCTGTGACTGTGTGTACAAAATAGGGCATGCTCATTGACTTTCCTAAGATTGTTTAATAGTGGATATGGACTAAGGTTTGGGGGTCTTGGGTCTTGAACATACTGTAGGTTATTGAGGTTTGTAGGTCTTTTGGATTGAATAGGAATCCTAGTGATAAGGTGCAAGTAACACAGGTCAAAAACATGAGCAAAACGGGAAAAAGGAATAGTGTTAATAATAACTTGGAACTTCATGGAAAGTTATGCAACTAAAACTACACAATTGATAGCAGACTCAATTTATCACCTTTAATTTGAGGAAAACATAAGTATACCACTCACCAGTCACCAATCAACAATGGAGCCATCCAATATTAATATATAGCATGCAGATAGAAGATCCTCAAAGTTTATTAATGGAATGTTTATTCTCCAAGCGGCAGGAGGAGGGCACATAGAAAAACAGAATAAAGAGTGGATAATCAACCCCACACCTAGTGGGAGTTGGACAGGAGAGGCTACACTTTAAACAAAGATAGAAGCAAACATTAGTTATTATATTAAATAAATTATATATATATAGATCAAAATCACAGTTATGTACACGAGGAGTCACCTTCGTAAATGGGAGGTTTATCAACTTGTGAAATGATTCTTCGATGTACCACATTAGCCCCTCGAATTGACTTGCTCTCTTTTACTATAAAACAGCATCAAATGCTTGATGCCCTCATAATTTGGTTCTTCCGCTCTCAGTGGTGAATCATGGGCCAGGGCAAGTGAACAGGGCTTAGACCAAAACGTTTTGTCTAAATTAACCTGAAATATATATTTGGTTATTAGCATCAAATCAAGTGGATAGCATGGACATATATACACATACATATATGTGTGTGTGTGTGTACATGAGAAATAAGCATTTGCAACCCTAGAAAACTTAATGTAGATACAAAGTAAAACCAATTGGAAAAGGTGGGGAAGAGAGGGATACAGGAAAGACAAAAAAGTTTTCCTAAACACTATTTTCCATAAATTCTGAACAGATACGTGGTGGTTCACCAATGTGTATGCTACTATATGTGATGCTTGAAGTCAGCTACTGTCACACATTGTATAACTGTATCTGCCTCACACACAAACAACATCTCGCAAATAGAATGAGTTATAATCACACTAAGTACTAAGTTTAGTTCCAAACTTTTTGGTTTTTCTTCCCTATCTCAAGTATTGTCGAATTCCCTAATAATTAAGAACGTGCTTTTTCAAATTCATACTCACGGGTTCGCCATTAAAACCTTTCTCCTCTGTAGTAGGTGCAGCTACTGCAGCAACCTTGGCATAGCTTTGGTGCGCCACAGCACAAATATCTTTGACAGAATTCAAATTACTCCGTGTCCCAATTTTCAAGATATGCGTCATTGCTTTGCTCCATCTTAGCGACATTATGAATCACTAGTCCCTACCAAAATCATAAGGGGGGAAAAATCAATTTAGACTCAGATATGTCAACATTCTATAGAAACCCCACTTCAGCCATGTATGTACAACCCACAACAACCTGTGATTTCATTCAGTCATGTACTACATATACATATACTTCACCCCAGCTATATACGAGTGAAAGAATGAGTGAAGTATCACAATACCGACCATGAGAATAAAAATCCATAAAAACCCAGAATTCAGAATCATATTATGATACTATGAAAAATTCAATACATAAATGGGCACGCTCGGAACAAAGAAAAGACGCGAATGGAAGGAAAGCCAGACAAGGTAATAGAGTTGAGCAAGCTCTTCTCTTCTTCTCTTCAATTGGAAAGCTGCGTGACCGTGCCCTAATTCGTTGCTTCAAAAGTTTAGGAATTTGGGTACGTCTCCAATCAGAGTTTCAAGGCTCCCTATGCGTTGTGCATGTTTGGGGTAGAAGGAAGAAGTGAATAAAATGAATAGAAAATAGTGTGCGTGTTTTTTTTTTGAATAATAATAGTTTTTTTTCTTTTGAGTCACTAATTTTATTTTAATACATTAAAGTTTAGGAAACGTAGAAACTACTATATATTCCAATTGCCAGATATGTTATAAGTTCAAGAGAAAATTTATAGTAGAACATATAAATTGTGTATTAATAAAAAGGATTTGGATTCTCTTTAGTACTATCTGTTAAATAAAGATAGACATAAATTATATTATACTATAACTTACCAGGATAGATTATAAAGTTTACTTTTATATCTAAAACTTTTTGATTTTTTTTATTTCTAATATAACATTCTCTTATTATTTTACTAATGGAAGAAGATCTGATTCCAATAAAAAATTTTAACAAGAATCAAATAAAAATTGTATTAGTTAAATATACTTTGTAGTAATATTGTAGTTTTAGTAACTAACCAATAGTATAAATAAGATACAAGAAACCTAATTGGGTCATTAGAAAAATTAAAAAATTATTTAAGCATAAGATTAAGGATCTTATGAGAGGGTAAAGAGTAAGATTATCTAGATTTGACCACTTGTATCTTTTCTATTCTTCTCAATTGGAAATATCCATCCCATTGGAATATAACATACTGCACAAAATTTGCAAGAATTCTTCACATGTTTTTAGTAGTGATATAAAATTTAAATGAATAAAATTATAAAGACCAATATTTAAAAAAAAAACTAAAATACAAAACACTCCTACTAATTATGGGTCATTTGCATAAAATCTCTTGTGCTTTGAAACTCACAAACTCGACTATCTAAACTTACCATATCGTGTATATTAACTTTTTATAAAAATTTTCTGTACATACATAGAAATTTAATTTTTACTAATATACACGTTTTGATAAATTTAAAAAGTCGTATTTGTGAGTTTCAAAACATAAAGAAATTTTTTACAGATGACCTATAGTTAAAGGAGTTTTATTTATATTTTAACTAAAAAAAATTACAGAGAGTAAAATTTTAGTTGAGTACAAACTAATTATTTATTTTAAACTAATATTTTTATTGGTTAATAGAATACCTCTAGACATCTATAGAATATTTTCATTCATTTCATGCAACCCAAATATTTTAAAACAGTTTTGAAGAACAAAGATATTATATTGATGATTTTGACGTGATAGTTAATAATTGAATTATTTTACCATTTTTTGAACTATTCGCAACAGTTTACCTTAGCTATTCATTTATGGATGTTATCAATGTCTCACATATTATAGTAAACCTGCAACTTACTAGCAGAAGTTTTTAAGTAGTTGTGGGGAAAGTAGAAGAACTATGATAGGATGTGAGTTTCCTACATCGATAGATACAACATTACGAGGATGGATGCAAAGCACTAATAGGATTTCAGTTTCCCATTGTAGGAACTTGGTTGCCACATTGAAGTAATTATACGCGTCTTCAACCTTACTCCGACAAAACAGAGATTGTTCCTTCAACGAGACCTTGACTGCTCTGGAACTTATAGATTGTGACCACATTGACTATATATTACTGGAGATTAGTGATGCAGATATACCAAGTGTTGTGGTGCACCAAAAGGTCAGCAATTAATGTTTTTATATCATTTCATTAAATGCATGTATGTTTTAGATGGATCTCAATGCCACCGGGCATTTGAGAGAAGGAGATCTATTGTCCATTTTGGCAAATGTTGTTAGAATGTGTGCCAAATTAAATTACAACCATACAATTTTCATAGAACGTGGGGTCACGTTGACTACAATCTCAAACAAACAGGCCATTGGTGATAAATGTTAGTAAATTATAAGAATTTCATGGTTAAAGAAAGAAGCCCCTAAACCTAGTGAATATGTCCTGCATTTGACTTCAAAATCTACAGGCATACAACTATCATCATGTCTTCGGAAGAAGAAAATATCTAATTGCATTCTATAATGATGTTGATTTGTTTTAACAATATGATACAAAATGCACAAATTAATATATACATCTGTACGTGTTACCTTTTAATTTTAACATGAAAATGGCAAGTATTCAAACAAAATATATCGTTAATGTAGTGCACGAAATAATTTAGAGGATTTGAGAGACTTAATTATGTAATTACTTAGTTAAAATATTTAATTAACAAAGGCTAAATTAAAATCCGAAACAAAGTAATTTTACTAGGATTAGTGTATATAATATTATGAAAACCACCATTTTGTAATACAAGTAAATATGTCTCATATTCTTGAACATTTCATTTTACACTTTTCTAGTAGAATGCTTCTTTAAGAAATTGACCAAAACATCTAAGGAGGCACCCTTCAATAAAATAAAGCCACGCTCTTCGCCATCGAGGGTTGATCCAGATGATTGTCACCAACACTAACAGTATCGTCACATAGGATGCAGCAAAACTCCAATAAAAGCAAGTGAAATCAATTGCAGAATCATTTTTCTCTTCGTCATTCAAGGGAATTGGAGGCGAAGGTAGTGTTGCAACACCTCTGTTGCTGTTATTCCAAGAAAGATATGGATTTCCTTCGTAGCTTCTCTCATCAAAGTTTGCGAACTGTCCCTTGTCAGGTGCTTTGCCTGACAAATTGTTGTAGGACACATTGAATACAGATAAATAGTTCAAGTCTTGTAATTGAAGAGGAAGTCGTCCACTCAAGTTGTTATTTGAAAGATCTAAGCTCTCTATGTTTTGTAACTTGTGGAAGCTTTCTGGAATTGGTCCACTCAAATGGTTGAGATAAGTTGAGTGAACGAAGGGCAAGTAGATCTCCTATTTGCGGTGGAATCTCTCCTGTCAATTGATTGGATGACAAATCTAATCCACACATTTGACGAAGTATACCACCTTGATATGGGAGGGATAAACCTTTTGTTATAAATTGCACTTCTTCTACACCATAAGAAGGCCTCCTCATTCCATCACTCGAAAAATGGGGGTATTCATAAAAATAATTAAACCATGGACGACCTCCTAATTCCAAAGAAAGCCTCTCCGGAGAAAAAAAATAGGGGAGTCTATAAGAAGAAACACAAGGTGAAACTTCTGATGTACAATGAATGTCTGTTAATGAGAAATCACATTGCCCCTTCCCAAAGGACATATTATTGAAGCAAGAAGGTAAAGGCCCAGTGAAGTTATTGCGTGAAAGGTCTAAGATATTTATTTTCTGTATCTGACATATCTGACTAGACAATTGGCCTTGCAATTGATTACCTGCCAAAAAAAGGAACACCAAATTCTCAAGCTCATAGAAACTATCTGGAATACTTCCCGTAAATTTGTTGTCGCTCAAGTCAATAGTCACCAAATTGGAGCTACTTGATAATGCCTTAGGTATGGTACCATTAAGACTGTTTCCCCGCAAATGAAAGAATTCAAGTGATGGCAAGTCGAAGCAAGAGGGCATTTCACCGGAGAATCTATTGTGAGAAAGGTCTATAAATAAAAGTTGATGTTGACATAATTCTTCTGTTATTTCACCTTCGAAGTTGTTCCTTGATGCACTTTAAGACGGAAAGCCCATTAAGTTTTCCAATCGTATTAGGAAATGTTCCATTGAACTGGTTATTATCCACCATCAAAATACTTAAAGATACCATGTTCACGAGTGTAGAAATCCCCAGCAAGCTATTATTTGATAATCTCAAAATTTGTATTGAGATGCATCCAATGCGTTTTGGTACTTCACCAGAAAAATTATTGTGGGCCAGATCCAAAATCGTCAAGTTGGACATCTCTCCAATTGAAGAGGGAATGTGACCATCAAACATATTGCTTGAGATAGCAAAATATTCTAAATGTGGAAGGAAGAATCCAATGTTGTCGGGGAGCTTGCCTTCGATCTGGTTGTTGGATAAGTCTAGTTGTTGTAGATCCATGTGAAGACTTACGTCAAGGGGTAGTTTAAAAGGTCCAGTGAAACCGTTATTGTTTAAAAACACACCTTCTAGTTTTGGGTTGTTCACTAGCAACCAGTTGGGAAACATACCAACCATGTTGTTGTATGAGAGATCAATATATCTCAAGCCATGTTGATATGAAAGGAAGGTAGGAATAATTTTTGTAGGAAAGTTTACTTGACAATTGGGCATTTGTAGAAATTCCAACTGAAATGAAGGAATCCAGGAGGGATCTTCAGTTTCCACTTGAAATGTCTTGGTATCCATATCTCCAAGTTTTAATACCTTCAGCTTTGAATGGTTAGCCAATGTGTTTAAAGAGAATAAGCCCTCAAATTTATTATTTGAAAGGGAAAGATACTCCAGGGATGCAAGGCGAGCAATGAAAGGTGCTGGAATGCTCCCACTTAATGAGTTATATGAGAGATCAAGAGCCCGAAGTGAAGTCAAATTGCCAAGGCATGTATCCAAAGTTCCTATGATAGAGTTCTTTGAGAGATCTAGCTCTTGAAGTTGCTTCATTTTACATAAACCTAGATTCAAAAGAAAGTTATAGCATTTTAGGTAAGAATACACTTGTGAGGTGAGGCTACCAGACCTATCGACATACTAGATTTGAGGCCTAGGCAAAAAATGACATACTGACGAATGATATATTTACTCACCTTGAATTGGTAAAGATCCACCGAGGCTTGAAGATCTTAGGATAAGGACTTCCAACTTGCTTAGATTAGCCAAAACTTCACAAGTATGAAGACAGATATGCATTAAAACTACAATCGGATTGGGTCAAGCATTACACCACACTACAATCGGATTGGGTCTTCCAAATATATATAAATATAAAATGCAAAATGACAAATGTTAGAGAAACAAAAAGATAACAGTTAGAGTCGTTAAATTCCATGCGAATTCATGTAAAAAAAATATGATACCACCATACACAAATGTATAAGAGAATTTAATAATGCAGAAATAAGTTATAGGTTTATATATATATATATATATATATATATATATATATATATAAAAGCTTAATTTCCTTGAATCAGGAGTAATAACGATAAAGTTTTTTTTTTATTTTTTATATATCTTTTTTTTTTGCTACTTGTAGCATTACTCATTTAATCTTAAAAAATATAGTGCAACGGTTTGTGAACGAGTCAACCATGACGCCTAAGATAATTGAAGTCAGTGGCTCGTAAACTTCCTTTTTAATCTTTCGAAAGTATAAATATCATGACTTTGGTTTTATAAAAAAATATTAATATTAATTTAGCCCTGGCTCATAAAAAGTGACATCACTTTAATTCTCTAAAAAAATTAATATCAATTTAATTTTTTAATTATTAAAAAATATCATGAATTGACATTAAAAAATTTGACTCATGAAAAGTAATATTACTTTAGTCTACTAAAAAAATTAATATCAATTTAATTTCTCAATCTCAAAAAATGTCATGAATTTAACTTTTTAATTATACAAAATTGACATTAAATTAATTCATTAATCATAAAAATTATATCAATTTAATATATATCCGTACATAGAAAAATAATTTTAAAGTCATTTTTCATGATTTAAATATTAAATTAATATAAAAAAATTTTAAAAAATTAAAATAATGCACTTGTATCTTTCAAGAGTTAAAAAGGAGTTTAATCTAATATTTATCTGAACAATGAATTAAAAACAGAACTAGCTATGTATATTCAAGCGGCTAGCACATACCTTTATCATCTAGAACCCCTTCTATGTCATTGTCAGATAGGAACAATGATTTGAGGGCTGGGAGAGCAACCAAGGACTTCCATATTCCCTTTTCAAGATCATTGCTGGCCAAGTTCACTGTCTTTAACTTCTTTAAGCTGTGCAAAATATTAGTATCTGAAAGCTTGAAAGCAACAAGAGAGTCAAAGTCACAATTGAATACTCGTTTATCACAAGTAAAACTTAAAAATTAGAAATTTTTATTTTTAATTTATTTTTATAAAAGATATGTAAACTGTAATGGATTATGTTTTCATACTAACATGATCAAATGTTATGCTTATGAATAATGAAACATCCTGTCTTTGGATTTTTTTAAAGTGTTCTTTTAGTTGTGTGATTTTCAAGTTATTATTTGTATTTCATACACATCCGTGTTACACCAACCAAATGAAGTAAATTAAATGATCTTCCAAATGCATCGATATCGGAAAAATGATACCACTTTCACATATTAAGGCGCAAGTAAAAATTCGAATCTCTTAATAGAAATTTACAATAAAATTAGAGTATGTTGGTGTAAATAAGAAATTACTATGGTATTCTTTTTTTTTTTTCAGAGTATTGATATCCTACATTAGTTATTGAGTATTTATTGTTTTCTAATTATACTTTATCAAATTTAATCATTTATTATGAGGATCATCAACCAATAAATATTTAACAAATCATCACATATAACATAATAATTCTTGTGTAAATATATATATATAATATACTTTTAGGGTGTGATTGGCCGACCGTGTAAATAGATTATATGTGAAAATTTTAGAATGAAAATCATTTTACACATACTTAGTATAAAAAAAAAGGTAAAAATTAAAATATATTTTATAAAACATTTCTGATTGAAAATAATTTTTTATCCATTCTCTGTTTTTAACTTTTTACTTATTCAATTAAGAGTTCATTTGGATGTGCTTCTTTTGATATGAAAAAATCTTTTTTTTTTTACAAAAAAAAGTACTTTCCTTATATTTTAGAATGTTTGGATGAATTTTTGTCAAAATAATTGAAGCACTAAAAAAAGGTACATTTTGTATTTTTTTTTTTAGAAGTTAGATTTTTGTGTTTTTAAATTAAAAAAAAATACTTTTTAAATATTACATTTAAACATAAAATACCTTTTACTTTTTTAAAAAAATTCAAAAAAACTCATAAAAAAAGATTTTTTTTTTTTAACAAAAACTCATCCAATTGAGTCATAAATAAACTTCTAGTAAGTGCCAAGTGCCAACTAGGCATAAAGTCTTTGAAAAGGTCGAAACGACACACGAAGACAACATTACACACACAAACACACGTACCTTGAGTTGTCACGGGACTGCTAAGGTGATTGCCACTAAAATCCAACTGCTCCAAGTTTCGTAAAAGTGATAATTCTGAACAAATATTGCAAATTAGAATGCACAGAAATTTACAAGGTGTGAAATAAATAGCTACATACATACCTTTGATAGGTAAGGGTCCACTTATTCCATTACTGGCAAGAAATAAATTCTTGAGGGATGTGAGAGCACTCATGGGTTTCATTATACTCTCGTTGAGAGAATTATCACTGAGATCTAGTGTCTCCAACCTCTTCAACGTTGACTTGCTTCTATAATCTTTGAACAATTACTTCAAAATATCAATTTCATGATCCATACTCAACAGAAAATATGGAATATTATTATATAATCTTTTAAAAAAGCTCAATTTAATTAACTCATCGAATATAATTTTTTTTTTAAGAAACACAATCATAAAGCTGTTAAAATTGCATAATTGTGTTTTGAGCGAAAACAAGTGCTGTATGGGAACACTTTTCTAGAAGCGCCGAGTGCATATAGTTGATGGCTAAGGTTTTATTTTATAATTACCAACAAGTGAGACTTTACAAAACAAAATATATATATATATATATATATATATATATATATATATATATAAATGTCTTTAAAGAAAAAGAAATAATATATGAGTGATTAAATACAGTTTAAATTAAGAAAAAAGAAAAAGTAAAGACGTGCAATGAAGAAATCAGAACTAAACTTTACGGAACTTTTTTAATAGTTTAATTTAAGAGATTATTGGATATTTTAAAAGTACTATATATACTAATTCAGTTAAAATATAATGAACCAAAAACGTCTTTGGGTAAAATCCTCTGATAGTGTTTTGAAAGAGTGAGTTTCTTTGGATTATATTGGTAAAATTTAAATTTAAATGAATTTAATTTTGTTTAAAAATAAATTAATAACGAAGTAGTTTGTATTTTAAAAAATATCATTTAATACAAAAGTAAAAAATACTCACTTCATACTAAACAAGCTTTTAAGGTTAAAATCACATTTAAAAAATGATAGAAATGTCAAACCAAAAACAAAATAAAAAATAAAAAAATCTTGTTTGAGTAATTATAATTTTAGTACTTACATTAATAGAGATATAAGATTGATTATTGATTTATTGGATAAATCTAAAAATTACTTTATTACAATATCAAAAAAATAAAATTTATTTTTAATCAATTATAATTATAAAAAATTTTATATTATTATTTAATTATATATTATTATATTATTAAAAAAATTTAATTATGATAACAACTATTTTATGTCAAATTCTTTTAATGATAACATAAAAATGTTTTTCACTTATTTCAAATGAATTAAAACTAAACTAAAAAAGCATTCAACATGCACAATTGGTTCATGAGTCAAAGAAAGAAATTACTAAAACAAACAAATACACGAGATTAGAGTGTACCTCCCATCCGAATAAGGCTATCAAAACAATTATCAGCCAAATCAAGGCTTCTCAATTCCTTGAAAGGTAGAACAAAGGACCAGTTCAAGCTTCCAACGCTGAAACATGGCCCTTCCCCTCCATCTCTATTTACACTGTTCAGAGAGAGATGGATGACATGGCCAGAAGAGGAATCACAAGTGACGCGCTCCCAACCACAGCAATTGCTCTGTGTCATTCACCCACGAAGGCAACACAGACTCAGTTGAAGAATTAGTCTGCAATTTCAAAAACGCCTTGAATTCCAGCAGCGCCGCCTTCTCTTGGAGGAAGCAACCACTGCTGCCAAAGACTTGAACCAAAACTATTGTTACTCCCAACAACAGCAACCACGGCTTCTTCCTCTGCCACTCCATATCAGCAGAATTTAAAGATTACTTTTCAATACTTAGTGTTTTTCTGCCCCATGCAATGGCTAGCCACATGTATTTATAATGACCAAGTCTAAGTCTTCGAAGAAAATTAGCCAGCTGTAGTGATCCACGAGTCAAGTCGACGCATTATCAAAGTTGGTTTTCATCTTAAGCACTGGACCACCAACACCACGCATTCTGCACCAAAAACCATTCACATGGGAACCATCACCAAAAACGACTATAATTTGATCTGAGTTTCAGAGGAAGTTTAACGGAACCATCACCTTACAATATATGAACTTGCATGCAGACACCTTTATGGTTGTGTAGAACTGTGAATGTAAATTACTCCTTGTGATTTAAACTTACTATCACGGGTGCTACTGTTCTCCTACTTTTCTTATCTCAATATATAGCTCAATTAATCATGTTATCTTTGCTTCAAATTTGTAGAGAAACATATATCTATCAATCCATGTTCTATTATTCTTGTTATTTACTAATAATTAATTCTTTACATTAGCGTTCCTTGAGATCTAGTAGCGCTGCCTTTCTCTTCCTGCAAGCAACCCTTGCTGCCATGGACTTGAACCAAAGCTATTATTACTCCCAAGTCCCAACATTCAACAATAGCAACCACGGCTTCTTCCTCTGCCACCTCATATCAGAGGAATTTGAAGATTACCATTCAACACTCGGTTTAGTTTTAAGCGTTTATCTGCCCCATTTGCAGTGGCAACATTTAGTAATATATACCCAAGTCTCGGTAGAAAATTAGGCAGCTACAGGGATTCATAGGTCAAGTCAATGCAATAAAAAGTAGCTTTCATCTTTTTCAACCTTGCCCGCTGTCTGCTCCCAAAATCATAGACAATTTTATGATGTTCTCAGTGGAATTTTTGCCATTGAAGTCTTTCTTGTCAGTGGTATCTTTTTTTTTAGACTATCTGAACTTGGATTCAGACAACTTTATATTGAACTGTGGGTTCTTGAATAGCGCATCAAGTCGTGTTTGGGCTTTGGCATATAATGGCATTTACGCAGAGCGTGTGCTACTACTCTCCTGCTTTTCTTAATTTCAATTGTTCAATGATGCTATCTTCGCTTATGCAGGCTATTTCCTGTTTATAACAGCCACTGATGTCAAAATTTAGAAAGGAAACAATAACCACGATTATGTACCTACTTGTTTTGACGAGGTAGAGATTGAACATATGAAGAACTAATTGATTAAATTTCAAGGAAGGGCTATGTTCCCATATGCCTTAATTAACTGCATCACCTCTATAAAAATGAAAAAGTTCTTCTATGTGAGAAAAAGCAAATTATGCCAGATTTTGGTATTACAAGAAATATGATTATAGCTGTCAAAAGAGATTGAATGGAAACGTCGCCAATGTGGGATGGCGTTTTTAGTTTTAAAAAATAAATTTTAAAAATAAATTATTCTTAGTTTTCTTAATTATTCATTAATTTTACTACAAAAATCTTAATTAATTGAAAATCAAAAGTATAAAATGTTAGAGCAACAACTGAAAATTTCATGAAAAGCTTAATAGTCTTCTAATTATACAATAAAAATATTGATTAAATATTTCTTCGTCAATGGGAGACTCATGCAGGCATTGCTCATATCTCGACCTTTCATGATTATATTTTACTTTATCTACAGTAAGTATGTTGTTTTTTCTTCAACATTTTGATGACTTATATGGTTTTTCTTTTCTTTTCTTTTCTCTTATCGACAATTATGCATCTGAAAATGTGTGGTACATTAGTCTGCAACCTTCGGTTGCCCATGGGTTACTGAGTATGGACGAGGATCCACAGATTTCCATTGGTTAATAGAATACCCCTGTGCATCTATGGAGAATTTTCATTCTTTTCATGCAACCCAAATCTTTTAAAACAGTTTTGAAGAACATAAATTTTATATTAATTATTTTGATGCGATAGTTATAATAATTGAACTATTTTACCATTTTTTGAACTATCAGTGGCGGTTTACTTTGATTATTTTTTTTTATGGATGTGATTTATGCCATATATCTTGCGTAATTCTCTTGAGCCTTAACCCAGACAAACAGAGTAGGGATTCACGAGTCAAGTCAATGCAGAAAAGTTCCATCTCATTCTACCACCAACAACACGCAACCTGGAGCCATTTGCAGAAAAGTTCCATCTCATTCTACCACCAACAACACGCAACCTGCACCCAAAATGGTTCCATACGAATTGCTTAATCCTTTCGAGCCTTAACTCGACAAACAGAGTAGGATTCACGGGTCAAGTCAATGCAGAAAAGTTCCATCTCATTCTACCACCAACAACACGCAACCTGCACCCAAAATGGCTCCATAGGAACTTGGAAGCATAGGACAATATAATTGATAATGTTTTTCAGTGGAATCTTTGTCGTTGAGTCCTTTTCGGGCTATATACACCTAGCTAGCTGTCCACGTTAGTCACACATTACTGTAGCTGTATACGACTATAGTTTGATCTGAATTTACTTGGAAGTCTGGCGAAACCGTTACCTTAAACCATCTGAACTTGGATTTAGACAAGTTTATATACTTGTGTACAACTTTCAATGTAACTCACTCCTTGTAATTTAAGCATAATGAACTGTGGGTTCTTGAATAGCGCATCAGATCGTCTTTGGCATTTATGCAGAAGCGCGTGCTACTATTTTCCTAGTTTTCTCATTTCATTTGCTCAAATTCAATCATGCTATCTTTGCTGCAATGATATAGGCCATTTGTAACATCCACTGATGTCACAAATTAGAAAGTAAACAATGACCACGGTTATGTAACTTTCTTGTTTTGATGGGCTAGATAGAGAATTGAATTGAACGGATGAAAGAACTAAGCACAAAGTGTGCAGAAGACGCGTGCCACGAACCTAACTATTCCAAAGTTATCAGGGCTTCATTTGGGTCATCAGTTTAATTAAGCATTTATTGGAGTAAAGCTTATTTAATAAGTTCTATTGTCAAAAGCGTGATGTAAAACAAGTTAAATAGTATTGAGATACAAAGATATAAAAGTACTTATAACTGTAAAAATTAATAAAGAAAGATACATATAAGCACTTAAGGTCAATTTTAAAAATCTATTAAGCTTAATTTTGTCATAAATTATTATAAAAACAACTAATTTTTAAGTTATTTTTAATTTTCGCAAAGTCTTATTGTCGTAAGTTTCAATTTTTAGCTTATGAAAATAAATTAAAAATAGTTTATTAAAATTTTAAAAGCTATTTTAATAAATTTGTCCAAATAAAACATTTATTCTTTATAAATATTTATTATAATAGATAAGCCTAAATAAACTATTGCATGTTGATAAGCTCGTCCAAATAAGAATAAAAGTCTATAAATAATTTTATGTCTTTAATACTTTTAAGAAGATAACTTTTTGAAATATCCATTTATGTGAGAGCACTTGGGGATATGAAGCTTTGATGAACTGCGGTTTTGAGTGGAGACAAGTCAATTCGCACTCTCAACTTGATGTCAATACCCTGCAATTGAAGCAAAATGCAGCAGTATAATTAATCTTTTGAATGTGAAATTCCCTTCTCCCAACCCCCACTTTAAGGGGTATGTTTAGAAGTTTATAGAGAGAATAAAAAGAAAATAAATTTAAAAAAATAAAGAGAGAAAAAAGAAAAGAAAATGAAACACTAATTAAATAGACTTTCTTTTCTTATTTAAATATTTTAAATCTTTTAAAAAATTTTAAATTTAGAGAACTTTAAAATGTTTATAAAAATTAATAAATTTTTTTTTTTTAAAAATTACTTAAAAATTCTTATTTTTTTTTTATAAAATTTTTAAATAAAGAAAAGACTTATGATAAACTTCTTTATTTTTTTATTTTTTTTTTAATCCCCAATCCAAATATAGTATAAAGTGTTATATTATAGAAATTGAGGTGCGTTACCTTCACTCAAAATGCAACCATGAAAACAATTAGAGGACAAGTAAAGGTTTTATACTCCTTAAAGGGTAGGAACAAAGACAAGTTTAAGCTTACGAAGCCGGCCCATTCATCCTGCAGCCGGTACGAAAAGCCAAATATACTATCAAGAGAGCGAGGGTCACGTGACCTGAGGAGGAATCGCACATGACACTCTCCCTGGCACAGCAATTGCTCTTTGGGTCATAGACCCACGAAGGCAGAAGAGAGCCTTACGAAGCTTGAGAAATTCCTTGAGATCTAGCAGCGGTGCCTTTCTCTTCTTGTAAACAACCCTTGCTGCCATGGATTTCCATATCACATGAAACTATAGGATTCATTAGGATTATCTTTGGAAGTTTACAGAGGAAAGAAAAGAAAGGAATTTAAAAAAAATAAAAAAAAAGGAAAGAAATGAAAAACAAATTAAATAGATATTTTTTTTTATTTGAGTGTTTTAAATTTTATAAAATCTTGTTAATTAGAAAAAATTTAAAATATTTATAAAAATTAATAAGTGAAAATTTTAAAAAATTACATAAAAATTTTTATATTTTTTTTTTATAAAATTTTTTAAACAAATAAGAGACTTATAATAAATCTTTGTCGAACCCTCATTTTTCATCCATGACCTCCAATGCAAACATAACATTAGGACCCAAAGGGTGATTGCCTGATGAGAGTTTTATGGCCCAAAAAACTGAAGTTTATTTTATTATCAAGAGGAGGATCACTGGATCAGCATTTTCCACCCCTGCAATTAATTTGCAAATTTTTTTTCTTTCATTGTGGAATTTCAGGATGAACTTGTATGTCTGGGAAATGGAATTTCTTTTACAACCCCGCAACATAGCAAACTGAGCATCACATAATTCTTACTAATATTAGCACTAGATCGGATAAACAAGCTAAATGTAGTTAAATGATCAAATCTTCTATCATTAGATGAGAAGCCGTTGACCTATGAAGGTGCCCTGCATCTAGTTTCAGCAATTACAAAAACAAAAGGTTGCAAAACAGAATCACGTAACATACGGTGCTTTCTGAGAAACATCTGGCAAAGAGAATCCGCATTTTGTTTGCTACTTTTGTTTTTGTTATTACGCACTTCAGCATCATGTAAGTTATTTCATACATCCAGAAGACTCTCAAATTCTCAGATTTTAGAAAGAGTTACAGAGCCAAAGAGTCCAGAGACATTTTAGTTTGCAGGTGACTCTAACCTGACATAGTAGGACAATCAAAAGCTTCCCTGAGGAACACTCGGCTTTTTATGACTTCGGCTATACAAGGACACTGGGTATTTCCCCTTGTAGGAACGTGACCTTATATGATTGAGAATTTGAGTAGGAACGTGACCTTATAATTGAAAATTTGAAATAGTTGGACTCTGCAGATAATTCCATTTGGATTAAAATTCATGTCACCCATGACCCTGTTCTTTGTCACCTAGAACAAGATGCAATATTCTTTTTCCTTCGGTGTGTAATTGCAAGATGAGACTTTGTGGCTTGTTTGAATTGGTGGTATGTAATAAAAAAGGAGTGGAATGAAATGGTAAGAAATATTATTATTTAGATTTTTAAAAATAAGATACAATGAAATAAAATTGCATAAACTCCGTTCCATTCCATCCCATTTCACTGAATATCCTCATTTTGTCCCTCCCAAATTGGAGGTAAAGAATGAAATCAACTAACAATTTTTATCATTCCATTCATTTTCATTAGTTCTCATTAAAGTTTCCAAACATTCCTCTATTTCATCATTAAATATCCAAATAATAATATGAAAATTTTATTTCATTTTCATTCCATCTTTTCCTATCTCATTCTATTACATCTCTTCCTATCTCATTTCATTCAATCTACCATTAAATATCCAACCAAAGATAGGTGAATGGAATTGTTTTTATAACCCCAACATTCCGGCTATGATCTGAAAATACATACAATATATCTTACGAAGGTTCACAAGTGAATAACTTTATGGATTAAGTGATTAAATTCTTACTGTTTTAGATACGAAGCCCCTAAATATATTAAGGGTACATCACTCTGGATAAGGAAAAGATCTACTTACAGTTTGATGGTTGGCTCTTGAAAACCAGAATATCATGCGAATACATCATACATGGCAGTGGCACTTTCTGAGCAAAATATAGATAGCAAGGATAATCTTCATTTCGCTTGTGACGTTTTGCTTTGCTATTATACCCTGGACTTGATCATTACATCATGACTTACTTGATTCATACACAAACCTTTCAATCTCTCGGCTTGTAGAGAGTTACAAAGACATTTCAGTTGGCAAACACCGACCTTATCTAGGAACCTAGGACGAGGGTCAAAAGCTTCTCGGAGCAGCATTTGGCTTCTTCTGATTGCGGCTATACCAGGATAGTAGGTTTTTCCCATTGTAGGAACGTGACCTCTTCATTGAACCTGGCGCACTCTGCAGATTTCTTACCCTGGAAGAAGAACTACCTTTTGCAGCAGTTGGCAAATACTCATTTCCAGTAACCCTCTTTGAATTTCCGTTGGATTCCGCTGATAGAACAGTGGCAAGAGCAAGACTGATCTTAGCAGCAGAAGAAGAATCCAGTGACACTGACCTTCTTGGATGTATGTTTGCTTCCTCTGCAGCTGAGCTCCCAGTTTCACATACCCTTCTCCCATCTTCAACTTCCAGTTGCCCTTCTTCCTCTGCTCCATTCCTCAACTCAGGAGAACCATTTTCCACTCCACCACTGGTTTCACCACTATTTTCCAAAACTTCCATCTGGGTATTTTCCATAGAACTTGAACCAACAACATTAGGCTCCAGAGATGGAATCCTTGCCGGGTTCATGACGATCGGAGCCCGGCACATGGGGCAATTTGTGTGTGATCTAAGCCAAGTATCAATACAAGGTAAATGGAAAGCATGATTACACTTAGGCAAGAGCCTGAGATTCTCATCCTCTTGAAACTCACTCAAGCAAACAGAGCACTCTGTCCCTTCAATCAAGCCCTCCCCTTTCTTATACTTACAAACTGTGATGGCGCTGATAATTGATTGTTGGAGGCCGGTGGTGCGGATATACCAGATGGGGTGGTCCACCACAGGGCCATGTTCTTCATCAAGAAAATCATCACGGGACTCTTCTGTTTGTTGCCGCGACAAAGCCCTCCTCCTCGACCTGTTCCAACCGGAGAAAAACCTGGCATAGATGGCGTAGCAGCAAACAAGGAAGAAAACAGCAGCAACAAGAGCAACACCGATGATCAAATAGGTGGAGACATTGTGGTGTTTGCTATGATCCTCGTTTCCACCATTGTAGACAGGAGGAGGAGGACCTGGCGGGGATGGAAGGAGGCATTTCTTGACGCAATCGTCATCATATTGTGAACATTTCTTGACGCAATCGTCATCATCTTGTGAGCATTTCTGGAGGCAATCTTTGCAATACGAGGAACAATCTTGGCAGGAGTTAACACATGGCATCAACTTTCTGTGATGAAGCCCCATGTCAGAGGCAGGGATTTGGGTGCGAAGGGGAAGAGAGCAAGCATCAAAGCAACATGGGATGCGGAAGACGAGGCTGGGAATGGGTGAATACTGGGTGAGGTGAGGCCTGAAGGTTTGACTTTGGACAATTGAGAAGGGGAGAAAAACTCTGCTTTTTTGCGTTATCTTAATCTTCTCCGCGTAGCCGGTTTTGACTTTTCCGTGGTTTTCTTGCAGTCGTTTTCATGGCGGCTGATGTCGGAGTACTTGGGCCCACTTTGCTCCGGCCCGGCCCAACTTACTCCAACTAGCAACTATAACATGAAAAATGTTAAATAAGCAGCAAAATGCAGTAAATGGTAGGGCGTAGTGTTCTAGATTCCTAATACTACCAAGCAAATTATATAAATAATAGCATAGTTAGGAGATGTCTTATTATCCCCCCAACTTCCAAGGACTCATCAGGAGAGACTTTAGGTACCCCTTCAAGATGCAAAGAGTTATATGGCTCTCGTAAGTTCTATTTGTCTGGAAATTTTAGAGCAATGCTATACTCTGGTAACATGTTTTTCTTATACATTCTCTTGCTACGAGAAAATATGTTATAATTAAAACATATAGAACTTCTGGACATACTAGATTATATATATAGTTACGAGAATATAGCATTAAGAAAATGTTATTAGATTAATAAAACATGATCTGAGATATTAAGTTTTGAGATCTCGTAATGTTTCTCGTAACATATTTTATTAAGGATTAAAATCTTTTTTTATTAATAAAATAACATGAAAGTATTTTTTTTTTAAAAAAGATACAAAAAATTTTAAATATTAAAAATAAAATATGTAACTCATCATAATAGGTCTTAATATACTATAATCTATATCAATATCTTTTCAACAAGATAATCTTATTACAAGAGAGGATTTGAATCTTTTTATTAATGCTATTTATAAAACATGTTTTCTTTTTACCCCTTCAAGATGCAAAAGAGTTTTATGGCTCTCTTAAGTTCTATTTGTCCGGAAATTTTAGAGTAATGCTATATTTCTCGTAACATCTTTCTGCTTTGTTGAATAAAAAAATATGCTTTATTGTCCGGAATTTCTCGTAAAAATGCTATATTTCTCGTAAAACATGCTATGTTGAACCAAAATTGTCACTAATACATTCTATCTAACTTTCTGCTTTTCATAAATCTTATTTTGCGTAGCCTACGGTTCAATATGATTTAAATATGAGATCTCTAAAATAAAAAATTCAATGTTCAAATATTAAAATGCTTTTGATTCGATATTAAAATGTTTAGATGTCAATTGGCTCAATTGGCAAAAATTCTTTGCAATTAATACAAGGACATATATAGGATCAAATCCTACATTTAATAAGAGAATTTAAAAAAGAAAAAGGTTACATTCTGTTATTTGACCTACCCCAATAGAACAAAACAAAAGTGTTTTCTTGTAACACATGAGAAGTTTATATTGCCAGAAAAGCATTATTTCATCTTTTTTTTTTTGACAAAATTGTGTCTTAATGCTCTAACAACTTGATCAAGAAAAATATGTCCAGCATGGTCTTCCATTTTTTTCTTTTAGTATATCGCTTTTTTTTTTTAATGGTTTCATACCTTTTTCTTTGTGCCACATACTTACTTCATTTTATTTTATTTTTGTCATGGCCTCAAAATTATTTCCTTTTTGGTCTTTTTTTTTGTCATCTATTTCTTTTTTGGTCAAAAGCCACAATAATTTCAACTGTTGTTAAGGCAATCTCAAATGAAGCCCTTGTTTGTTTAACTAGCATGCTACTAGGCCCAAATCCATTAATTTCTTCTTCCTGAGGTACCGGTGCCAACCCAGAAGAAAATCTCACACACAAGTAAACCCAAAACAAAAAAATTGAAAACCAAAAATAAGAAGAGAAAATCTCACGCATACTTTCTCTCTCTGCCCTATGACGTTGACGATAAATTATTGTGTGTTGACCAAAAAAAAATAAATTCTCGTGTACTTCATAGTGTATAACTAATTAAACGTTGAATTAAATTTATAATTTTATATAATATAATTAAAATTAAATATGAGTCATTACTATTCTCTTGAGAGTATTATTGTGAAATTAGATAAGAATTTAGGCTTTTTTATATAAATATTACAAATTTTTTATTTATCATTTTTTGATTTTTTTAATATTATTTATTAAAATACACTGAAATCTAATAACATAATAACATAAGAAGTTGCTTTAAGTCAAAGTTATTTTTTATCTGCACAACATAATATTTTTTTTCAAAATTGATTCGAAAGTCATTCTAAACTATAGCAACTTTTTAATTAGTTTTTAAATAAAAAAATTAACACTCCAATTAAAAAGTAGTCTTAGGCTATAATTAATAAGGTTAGATAAAAAAAATTATATTTTTTCATTTACAGTTAAGAAGTCGTTGTAACTTAAAAATAATTTTTTAACTTAGTTGTTAAATTTTTTTTCTCGAAACTGATTTGGAAGTCTCCATAGTCCAAGACAACTTCTTACCTTATTAGATTTCAACTCATTTTAATAAATAATTTTTAAAAAATAGATAATGATAAATAAAAAATGTAATATTTATATAAAAAAGCCTAAGAATTTATATTTTTTTTTTGGTGTTCAGAATTTATAGATGTTGAAACAGGTTGAAAGCCCACTTTCCTAACTCCTAGATTAGGTCCAAACCCAAATCTAGTTGACCAACTCGACCAAAGAAAAGGGCTCGACGAACTTTCAGCAAGCAACTGAGGTCAGAATGTGAATAAAATCGATGAGCTTTGCCTTCAAAACCAGAAAGTTTAACGTACATGAAGCACAGTTGACCGAAAAAAACAAAAAACAAAAAAATGTACAAGAAACACACATAACAGATCAAGCAGTTAGCGTACGTTTCCCTTTTTTATGCCATAACTTTGCTTGGAGTAACCAAATTCATATCCAAAATACTACCTTATTTCTCTGCACTTTGGCTTCCTTTTTTTGTTCTTATCGAATGCTTTCTTCCCAGTGTTTAGCCTGCAAGTGCAACCAATCCCACAAGTAAATGCCAATGGAAAAGATAGGTATCTTTACAGCTGAATTGGTTGCTTTAAACTAGAAAGCAACTCTGACAAGGATCCATCATCGTTTTCTCATTCCATCTGTTGTGAAGAAATTGAAAATCTAATCAATATGTCGAGAAGAGGCGCATGGGTAACCCAGAAATTCAGAAGTGTTCTTAATGTAGTTCATGCCAGCAAATTTCAATCGACTAGCTATGGTGGACAACAGAGAAGCAGTCCAATTATATCAGCAGCTAGGCTTGGAAGTGGTTATTGGATGCATCCTGGGCTGCACTTCTTCAGCACCCATGGCAACACTAGCACTAATTCAAATGGGTAACTACCCACAACCTTTATTTTGTTTTCATCTTCAATTAATTCTAATCTGAGTGTTGAATTTGCATACTAAAATTTGTTTTCAACCTCTACTTCTAGAGCAAAGAATGTCAATGTTAATCCACCAGGCCCTGCTTCTCCAATCTTCACCTTCCCTTCCTGGTATGAACTAACATACCTTAACACTACTAACATGACTCATTGATCCACGTTTAATAGCAAAATTCACCTAAGAAAAGGAGGATTGGGATTTGAAATTTTAATTATGAACATGCAGTCTAAGATGGGTTTTGGGCTCGGTAGTTTCTCTCTTGCTATTGGAAACAAAATTGGGGAAAACTGCAGAGAATAGAAGGTATACACGTGGAATATTGAACAAAATACTTTCTTAACTTCTCCACATTTACTCTAAGAATTACATTAATTGTTGACTGGGGGAATGAAATTGTGCATGGATGCATTCAGGAGAGGCAGAGGTTGTGGTTGAAGAGGTTGAAAAGATAGCAAATATAGTAGAAAAGATGGCAACGGTGGCAGAAAAGGTATCAGAAGATGTAGAAGAGATGCTTCCTGAGGATGGTAAGCTAAAGAAAGCAGCTCTGGTGGTTGAACATGCATCAAAAGAGGCTGTTCATGATGCTCAACTAACAAAAGAATTTATGCACAAGGTACTATATAATATATCGCCATTTACCGCCACCAATATTTGATCACATGGCTTTGCCAATTCTACAAGTCACAGCTGATTTTTTGCTTCTATTTTTGATGACTTGGGTAATGAACAAAACACGGGTTGACGAACTCAAGAATGACCTGGATGATTTGGAGTCCTTCGTTGAGCCCTTCATTGACAAGATTGTGAAGAAAGAATCTGAAAGGAAGTGATGCCAAATTAAAATTACGTTTTCTTGTACATCATTATTTGTGCTACTGTACATAAAATCCTCTACAGTCTATGCACATAGATTTTCTTTGCTGCGATGTGAGATTGTACTATTTGTAATTTGTTTGCCATGTTTGTTAATTTAATTTTGATTGTTTCCTCTAAGGTTCCTTTTCAATGAGTTATCTTCAAGTATAACTTATTAATAAGAATTTAAATTGCAGATGCAGCACCCTGTTGCGGCTACAACATCTTAGTTGCGGCGGCTACAACTGCAACACATTGTAATTGCGGCTGCATCAGTTCATATCAGCTTGCGATGGCCATAAAGTAACCGTGATCGCAACCACAACCACAATTTAAAATTTTACTTATTAATGAAACAAGTTTCTTGATCATACTTTACTATTAGGTGCATGTTTTGTATGAAAGTAAAAATGGGATAAAATTTTTATATATGAGATCTCATCCATGAAAATTTCACTCACCCCTATATCAAACACATACTAGTTAGTACAAATGTTAATCCACACTCATTTTCCTTTTCCTCTTTATTTGTATTTTTATTTTTTAGTCGGTTGATATGTGTTACACAATTAAAGATAATTCTTTACCTTTCTTAGACCTTTTTCCTTTGTGATGAAGTCAAAATTCAATCTCAAGTTCTAACACCCACTACAAAAACCTTTACTAGCTGCTGACACCTTCCTCCCCATTTTTTTTTTTTGACATGGAAGAGAGATTTCAATGATTAAGGGCTCAAAAGGTCCAACATAGCTAAATTACAAATTGCCACAGGAGCCTCCTTTATCCAAATAGAGTCAGGACTAAATAAGGCCAGTGGGCAAGTTCATGTGTAACTTTGTTTCCTCTCTTCCAAGTATGCGACACATTAAAAGATCTGAACATCTTTGATAAAAAGATACAATCCTCTATAATGAGGCCAAAATAATTTGAGTCTTAGTTTGTCTTTGTGAGTGCATTGGTGACTTCCAGACTATCTCCTTTCAGGATGACATCCCTAAAGCTAAGGTCCTGGGCTAGCGAGATACCGAGGCAGGCTGCAAAAGCCTCTGCTGAGCTTGGGTTCAGACCATTGAGGAAGGTCCAATAAGTTACGCCATAATATTTCCTTCACCGTCTCTAATAACTGCTCCTGCCCCACACTTGTCAATCGCTCTAAATGCAGCATCAACATTTAGTTTATATTGGTGCAGGTTAGGTGGCTGCCAGTAGTCTGGGGAGGTACAGAGCCTCTGGACTAAATGGTTCTGATTTCTGCTGGGCAGTTCATTGGACCTCTTGAACTCCTGGAAGATGTCAAGAGCTTTTTATAAGACTTGGACATGTGGTCTGCTCTTGTTCTGGAAGCAAATGTTGGTTTTATCAAGCCAGATTGCGTGGCGTAGTACACAGACCATCTCCACTGCTTCTTGATCTGTCATCTACATAGGTCTCCAAACCACACTATCATGGGTTTATCTTCCAATCCCTCTGTTCTGAGGGCAAGTGGGGATAAGAACCAGTAACACTTTTCACCTTTACAGTCCATGAGGGCGTGTGCTAAGGTTTCCATCTTCTGTAAGCACCTTGGTCATAGGGGTGTGCATTTTACTCCTCTGGAGAACAAGACTTTTTGGGTTGGGATAACATCATTTAGGGCTCTCCACATGAAGTTTAGGGATATAGAGGGATGTTTAGGCTCTAGAATTTCTTCCAGTTTACTTTTCTTTCGGTCTGTTGCTTACTTGTGCCCTCTTCTTCACTGGAAAAGTCTCTGATAAAGTGATAAGCTGAATTCACCTTAAAGGTTTCAGTCTTTGTCTTGCTCCAGAAGAATTGGTCTTCCCTGTTGAAGCTAGACAAGGGGATCTCTACGATCTGAGAAGCTTCAAAAGGTAAGAACACTCTACTTATAAGTTCCCAGTTCCAGATCTTCAAATCAATATCAATTATTTCTTGGACTGCTACTTTTGGGGTCTAGTAGGGAGCATGGACTCCACACCTTGGAACCATACTGGTTTAGTAACCAGTTGTCTTCCCAGATTTCAATTGCTGAGCCATTTCTAATTCTCTATAACCAACCCTTCTGCAACACTCATTGGGTAGAGTGGATGCTTCTCCAAGTATAGCTTGGAACATATCCTGTTTGGGCACTTAGGAAATTTGATCTAAGGAAGTACTTTGCCTGAAGAACTCTTGCCATAAATGTGTCAGGGTAGTTCATCATCCTCTACCCATATTTAGTTAGCAATGTTGAGTTAAAAGCCTCGAAGTTTTTAAATCCCAACCCCCTTTTAGATTTTGGTTCATAAAGCTCTGACCATCTTATTAGATGGATTTTCCTCTCTCCATTTTTTGAGCCCTACCAAAAATTATTTATCATAGATTCAATGTGCTCATAGAGGCTCTTAGGAAGTTTGAAGCAACCCATAATGTAAATGGGTATTGATTGAGCCACCAATTTGATTAAAACTTCTTTTCTAGCTCTAGAGAGGCATTTCTCCTTCTAACCCTTCAGTTTCTTCCAAACTCTTCCCTGGACGAAGTCAAAGACTTATTGCTTGGATCTTCCAACAAAGGTGGGAAGGCCCAAGTACTTAGCATGATTCTCCTCTACCTTTACATTCAACCATCTTTAAATACCTGATTTTCTGAGAGTTTGTACATTTTGGCTAAAGGACATTTCAGATTTCTCTAGGTTGATCTTTTGGCCAGAAACAAATTGGTAGTTATGGAGAATTTCTTTGATGCAATTGACTTCCTCTTGTGTAGTTCTGGAGAACAATATACTGTCATCTACAAAAAATAAGTGAGAAATTTCAGGGGCATTATTAGCAACCTTTATACCATGTAATCTACCCATTTGCTGGTTTTTTTGGATGAGACCAGATAAGACTTCTGCACACATTATGAATAGGTGGAGTGATAGAGTATAGCCCTGCCTAAGCTCTCTGTTGGGCTTAAAAAAATTACATGGACTGCCATTCAAAAGGACAGAGAAAGTCATTGTGTTAACACATTTCATAATCAGCTCCACCCAATGATAGGGAAAGTACATTTGAGTCATCACCTCTTAGAAGAAAGCCCACTCTACCTTGTCATAAGCTTTTGTCATATCTAGCTTTAAACTAATAAAACTTGTTTTTCCTTTTTCTTTTTTCCTCATGTGATAGAAGACTTCATAAGATATGAGAGCATTATCAATGATAAGTCTATTTGGGACAAAACCACTTTGGTGTTCACTGATGATTTTGGGCATTATGATTTTTAATCTGTTTGCTATTGTCTTTTTGACTAGCTTGAAAATAACGTTACATAGGGAAATCGGCCTAAAATGCTTTGTATGCTTAGGTTTCTTGACTTTTGGGATAAGGCAAATAAAAGTGTCATTAAAGGATTAGGGTTCTGCACCTTTGTTGAGAATGTCTAGAACAATATCAGTCACTTCCTCGCCCACGGTGTCCCACATGCTTTGGTAGAAAAGTGCTAGCATTCCATCCGATCCTGGGGCTTTGAAGGGATGCATTTGCCTTAAGTGCTGCATGGACTTCCTCTTCTATAAAGGCTGGGTTTCGGATTGCAAAAAGCTCCTGTGCCACCCTGCCTTTAACCACGTCTGATATATCTTTCTTGTTTTATGTCCCCTCCATGGAGAAGAGCTAGTCAAAGAAGCCTGTAATTACCTTTGTAATCTCATCCTCCTCCTCAAACTATCTTCCCTGATCATTTTTTATTTTATCTATCCAATTTCTCTTCTTTCGTTGTGAGGCCTTTCCATGAAAGAAGTTGGTATTACGGTCCCTGTGTTTCAATCAAATTGCCCTTGACCTCTAAGGTCATCATATCTCCTCATCTTTTAAAAGTGTATCCAGCTCTTTTTCTATTGCTTTGATTCTGTCTAAGATTTCTTTTGTTGGGGTGGCCTTTTGTAGTTCAACAAGGTGCTTTTGCTTCTGCTTTATCCTTTTGGGAATGTCATCGAAAATCTTATTGCTCCATGAATCCAGATTTGTCCCTGTGATTTTTATTCTGTCCTTTATAGGAACAGATCTATTTAACCAACAGAAACTTATGATATTATAGCAATTCTCCTCCCTAAACCACATATCCTCAAATTTAAAGATTTTCTGTTATCTCTTTTTTTTTCTTTGTAGCCCGCTTGAAATAAATTTGAATTGGGTTATGGTCTGAACCAAACCAATGAAAGTTCTGGACAAAAGCTTCTAGAAAGGTGTCCATCCAATTCTCGATTGTCAAGCACCTATCAAGCCTTTCCTTGATGTTATTTTCCTCCTCCTGCCCATTTAACCATGTGTATATGTCCCCCTCAAAGCTAAGGTCCACTAGACCTGTAATGTTTATGTCGTTTCTGAAGCCTTCAATTTGGGAGAAGGTAACAGGATTTCCTTCCCCCCTCCCCCATTTTTCCTCCTGAGACAGCACCTGATTGAAGTCCCCAAAACATACACAGGGAAGCTGTGATTGTTTCCCCAAATCCTGTGGCAGGGTCCAACTTAAGTGTTTTCTGCTAGCTTCTGGATTTCCATAAAAATCAGTAGCTCTCCAAGTCAGATTTAATGCATCTATCATAGTTATATCTATATGGTTGAGGGACCATGAGTGCACATCCACTTGGTACTCATCACACCATAGACAAGCAAGACCCACTGCCCTATCTTTCCCATCACCCAAACAGTCTACTGCTATTATGTTATTCAAAACCCCCATGTATCTGAATTTCATCATTTTAGAGGACTTTTTCCTTGTTTCCATGAGGAAAACAAGGTTGGGAACTTTTAGTTTGAGGAGCCTCAACAAGGCTCTAACTGCACATGGGTTCCCAAGCCCACAGCAGTTCCAGTTAATCATACTCATTGAGCCTGGCAGGGCTGCTGAGCAGCCTTCACCGATAAATTCACATCAGATAGCTTCCTTCTCTGGTTGCCCATCTAGTAATATTCTGTCTCCATCCAATCTATCTCATCCATTCTCTTTTTTGTTGTAGTGGTTTCAGGTGGGTTTAGGTTTACATTCTCTCTGTCCCTATAGGGAGAATTTCTTTTCCACTTCTTTCTCGTTCCTTCTGAATTGGTTTGGGTTCTTGTCTGCTTCTCCTCCGGTGACTAGTGAGTGTTTGAGATATCCCTCAGTTCCCCTGTGGAATTTTTGTTTAGGGTGTTTTGATCTTTAAGTAAGTCCACCTGGTTTAATAATGTCTCTTTTGACTTCCGTAGAGATTCCTTTGCAGTTGGGGTTGTGCCTTTTGTTTGGGGGATCTTTTGGCTTGTGATCGCCTCTGTCGCTGGGCCGTTAAGAGTAAGAGGAGGTTGGTGTGAGGTTTGTCTTCAGTAATGGGGGTTTTTTTTATCATTTTTTAAGAGTCTCCTTTCCACCCATGTGTGTTTCTCTATTCTCAAAGGGGTCCATATCTGAGAGATTTCCTTTGCCAAGTGGAGCTTTGTCTCTAGCTTCATCTCTAGGACCACCCTCTGCACTCATCTTGAGGTTAGCAATCCTTTTCATCAACAGTTCTGTTGCCTTGCTTTTCGTTTCTCCCGCATTCCTCTCCTAGGTGCTTTTAAATTTATCTTTTCCATTGATATCTCTTCTTTTATCATCTATTCTTCTCCCAACATGACTTGCTTTTATCCATGTCCCCACCTTTCTTGATCTGTGTCTTCTTTCTCTTATTCACAAGCCACTGTGTATAGTCTTTTCTCATATCCAACAAGACCACAGTAAAAGCATATTTGTGGAAGCCTTTCGTACTTGAAGGCCAGTCAGTGAACCCTATCTTTTCTGTTCCCCCCATTGACCCCTTTCTTTAAAGGTTTTGTGACATCAACGCGTACTTGGCTTTTGACTCTGGCTCCTTACGCCCTTGGTATTGTGAACAAACAAGCATCAAGAACGTCTCCAAATGCTAATCCCATTTTTTCCCCCATAGACTTTGTCCTGCAGTGCGGTGGAAGATCCCACATTTGGACCCATAGTGGAACATGGTTGAAATCCATTGTGCTTGTCTCTTTTCCCCTTTCCCATTTATGAAGTATTAGCCAACTATTCTTATGTATCTAAGGACTTCCTGTCAGTATTTTGAGCATTTCTGCCTCCACTTCGAAGAAAATCTAGTAAATTTTGTCTTACATTTCCTCCACTCTGAATCCCCTAGGATTGTTCGATATTTTTTCTAAGGCTATTTGGAGCCCTATTTTGTTTACTAACTTAGTAGTGATTAGCCTTCCTATTAGGCTGATTTCACAATCTTCCACTCCCTCAACGACATCCTTCTCATCATGGATGGTAAGTGTTTCCTCCTCTAGCTCCTCTTCCTTTGTATTCCCTTTGTCTTTCTTGCTCGGTCCTGCGCCTTCCTCTTTGTATTTGTCATCTTTGTCCTCTCTTGCATTTTCGTTCTCCATCATCTAAGATAATGGGAAAAAAACTTACTGCCCTAAAGCAAAATCACACAAAGAAATCGAATTTTCCTCACAAAAACCTTGACAAGCCCTTGCAAAGCTTCTCGACTTTATGATAATTTTTGAAAAAGAGAGCGTGGGAAGCATTGCCCATTGTGTTAATAGGTATGTATAGTTGGAAGCGCAACTATAATATTAAGTATCCTCCTTCAACAATTGAAGCAAAAACATGAACAAATTTTGCGTCCCACGTTATTGAGAGAAATTCATTTTTTAAGGAGGTATAACTTTGCTTAAAAATTAAAATTCATTTAAGAAGATAAGAATGACATTATAAACATGATCATGTTCTTTTCCATTAATTTGGATGTATGAAAAGAAAATAAATTAAAAAAAAATATGAGCAAAATTTTGTCGACTTTCTTACTTTATAAAACATGTTAGAGATCAAAAAATTAATTATATTAAAATCTTTTTTATTTTTCTTTATTTTATAAATATATCCTCCTTAACAATCCTTCCATTAAATTATTAAAATTACTTTGCTCACATCCTCTTCGTACCAATCAAAGGAAAAACGTTTCTTGGGTATGTGTAAGGAATGGCATTTATTGCAGTCATATACAAAGTTATTTTCTTTCTTAACTTTTATTTGTAATTTAAATTTTTTTATAAGAATTAAAAATTATTAAATAATTTTACTTATAAAAAAAATAATTTATCATGATTAAGTTATTTTTTATTTTATTAATTTTTTAAATTTTACTTATTTTATTAATTTTATCTCTATTAAAATATAAATATAAAATTTAAAAAATATAAAGGTAAAATTAAAAAGTATTTCCAAGGCAAATGAAACTATACAATATGACTTTTTTTTTTGTTCAATACTTAATAATAATATTTTTGGGTCAACTTTCATCTCAATGGGCATTGAATTCTTTTCCAAACAACTCAAATTTCAAACAATTTTAAGTACACATCTAAAAAAATTAATTCCCATTTGTTAAGTGCCGACCAAAATATATCTGTAAAAAGTTTGAAACAATATTGATCCAAGATTTCTTGTTTTAATTAAGAGAAATACTAAATGTTCGGAAATTTTTCTTCCAAATTTTTTACGAATTTGTTTCTCAATATGCAAATATTTCTCATAATTATTTATTTCCATTTTTTTTTTACCTTCATGATTTTTGTCTCATTCAAAATCTGTCAATAATACTTTGTAAAACTTTTCGTAGGATATCATGAGTGAAATAACATAGCTGTTTAATTAAAAAATTTTCTAAACTTGAAAATTCCGGAAATTTTCGTAAACTAACATAACGAAAGATTGCGGGATCAAACAACTTTGATTGGTACCAAATTACCAATCAAATTTTAATATATGCAAATCACTCAATGAAAGCACCGTACACAAACTCAAAATGGTTCATAGAAATTAAAATTAAAATAAATAAACTATATGAAAAAATAAACTCAAAAATAAGGAGAAAATAAAATTTCTGAACTTTCCATATATGCCGCTCGGTGTGAGTGAGAGAGCTGCAATTCCAAAAGCGGCACTTCACATGGTGAAAACGGCGGCGACGAGGCCAACGGCCACGGATCCGGCGACGGCGAAGCTATTCGAGGCGGCGCCATTCTCGGACGGTGCTGGAGCCTCGGAAGGAGGAGAAGAGATCGATGAGGGAGTGACGGAAGGCGACGGAGAAGACGACGATGATGGAGGAGGAGAGGGCGGAGAGCTGACGTCGGTGGTAGGAGACGGAGCGGCGGCGGGTGGATTCTTCGACGAAGACGGCGATGGAGCTCGCGCTGGTGTAGGAGTCGCCGCTTTCGGAGATGCAGCAGGAGAGGAGGCCGGAGATTGGGCGACGGCGGAGAACACGCACATTGCCATGAGCACCAGAACAACGGTGCTAGATTGAGCCATTTTCAGAGTTAGAGAGAGAGAGTCACTGACGCGGGGTGTGAAGAAGGAGAGGACAGAGTGAGAAATTTATAGAAGAGAGGAAGGTGTCGGGGAAGACTGAGCGTTGGATGATGAGATGGTGATAAAGGAGGATCAGATGGTGGAGATGTCTCCGGAAACTTTGTTGGCGTTGGGGGTAATGATGAAGGAGATGGTGGCCCCGACGGTAACGGTCAATAAATAGGAAAGTGTTAAATTGTGGGCATCCACAAAAGTTAAATGGAATATTTCAGTTTTTATTTTTTATATTAATATTCAAATTGATTTATAAATATTTATTAATAATTAATTTTATTTTTTAAACATTAAATATTTATAATTAACAACGGTAATTATTCTTTTTATCTATTTTTATATGTCATTTAAAATTTTTATATAAAAATTAATAAAATTATTAAATAATTTTAATTATAAAAAATATAATTTAAAATAATTAAGTTATTTTTTTATTTTTATTAATATTTTTTAATTTTACTTGTTTTATTAATTTTTTTATTAAAAAATAAGAATAAAATTAAAAAAATTAATTAATATTTTGTTAACATTATTAAATGATTGATATTTTTATATAAAAAAATTATCTTATATAATAAATAAAAATAAATTAAAAAAATAATAAATATACTTAATAAATTATTTTGAGTATTGATATTTTTTTAAAAAAATAAAATAATATAGCAACAGGTAAAGAGAAGGACAATGGCTGACTTTTGTCTTTTTGCTAAGAAAATCATTGTAGATTGACACCTTAATTACAGTACACAGTATATCAATATGATAATTAATGTTTTTGCCACCTTGAAAAGATTAAAGAAGCTTTCTAAAATGTCAAATCCTCCCTCAACGGACAACTTTCTCTTTTTTCCCATTCTTATCTTGTGCTCTAATTTGTATGATTTTGCATAATCCAGTACCAGGGAAATTGAGGTGCATCTGATTCATCTCATTCTCATAGAAGATCTTGTTCATATCCGTGGGGCAGGTTATTGGTTTATCTTATTACCTTAATTTCATTTTAAAATGGTAAAATTATGTATGTCTTATTCCATGGATTTTCCCCTTACTCTATTACCATATATGTACTGTTTTTTGAGATGCCATTTTTCTCCGATGTAACCAAAAAGTGTAGTACTAAAATTTAATAAACTTAACCGAAAAGTAAATGAAATTTAGTTTATAGGTTTTCTTCAATCAAATTAAATTATGTTTACTTATTAAGAATTAAATCATCTTTGTAGAGGAGTATATATATATATATATATATTAGAGATATAAAATTATTCATGTGTCTTCATCTAATAACTTAAGTTTTTAAGATAATTGATTCATGACATGGTATCAGAACTTTCATGACCAAGTGGTCAGAAGTTCGATCCTTGCATAGTGTGCCCGTGTATTGTATACGCTTTAAGTCTAAAGGATTATTGCGTGATAAATAACTTAAGTTTTTTAAATAATTAGTTCATAACAATATTATTTGTGATATAGATTTTTCAAACTTCATAGCTAGCAGATTGTTACCGGTCATAAAGTAGTCGTCACTTGAGAAAAACTTTACCGTACTACTCATGATCTAAAATTGCGTATGCAATTATTTGCATAGTTTTATGTATAAAAAATAAATATGAAGCAAAGTTTATGTTATAATCATTGTGTAATTAAGATTTGAATTATTTAAAGTGGGAAGTACAATGTAAAAAATAAACTACAAGTGTATAATCATTAATAAAAATTTAAGAGAGAAAATTTTAATAAATTTATTGTTTGTTATCCATGACCATATATTTGTATTTTATCAAATCTCAGACTACTTATGTTTTTAATGAATTGTTATATATATATATATATAATACTTCACTCTCTAAAATATAAAGTTTTATAAACAAATTATAAACATTACATTTTTACTTTGTACAGGTCATCTAGAACGACTTTCTTCTCTTTCTCCTAACCTCCTTGGTTGAATTTATGTATCTATAGTTTATAAAACATTGCACTTTAATTCATAAATAAATTTTATATAAAAAATTTGCATAAAAAATTCATTCACAAATTTTTTACTTTCATTTTTGTTCCTATATCAAACTGACCTTAGTGAAAATTGTAGCAATGCAATCAAATTTACGGTTACACTATAAGCATAAACCAAATTTATTCAAAAAAACAAGCATCCACTCTAATAAAAAGAATGGACATTTTATTTACCACGTCTTCTTAAACAGAGTCCTCTGTTATATTGGAATCTTTTGACCGGGAAAGGGTCGTCAGTTTCGTGCCACTTCACTTTACTTTACAAGACATGTGAGCTTGTTGGCTCTTGGACTGTGACCAAACCTCAATAATGCATCTATTCATCGTACAATGAAAGTGAAACTGAAGAGAAACTCATGTCCAAAGAAAGAAAGAAATGTTATGAACAAGCTGTCCGAAGTATAATTTGTCTCGTTTAATTCAGGGGGGCCCCAACTTCGAGGGAAAATTCTTATCAACTCTTATTTTAAATTTGGATAAATGAAAAGAAGATAAGAGAAATGAAAAATTTTAAATTTTTAAATTTTTTTTTATTTTCTTTCTTTCATTTCAAAGAGTGCGTTAAAGTAATATTTTTAAAAAGATATCAAAAACTTATATTTAATTTTAATTATATTATTTAAGAATTACATATTTAATCCAATAATTAAATGATTATAAAGATGCACCATTCTCACTGTTATTTTTGGATCACAACAAATAATCTTCTTATCAGAAGAATTGAGGGAATTAGGATTTTTTCCTATGAATACCTGTATAAAAAAAAAAAAAATTATCTATTTTTCATGTGATAGAGGAGGATCCAAACTTGAATTTTAGTATCTGCATATGCCTATAATTTGAAAGAAAAAAAATTGAAACAAAGCAAACTTTTATTATTAGGAAATATATCAAAGATTCCAAATGCGGTGCAAATAATATAAAAATACATTGCAATGGACGGAGATAATAGAAAGATAAAGCTGTATCATTCATAAGAACATAAGCAGAATACACAAAAATAATCAAATGAATGAATCATCCATGACACTCAAGAAAGAAGAGCAACCAAAAAAAAATGTAGTACAAGAATTCACGATTCATGAAATTCGTGATAATAAAAAAAAGAAATAAAAGAAAAAAGAAAGATATATAACTTCATATAATTCTCTACATCAGCAAAGTCGCAGCGAAGATCACGACGGCAGCAGATCCGGTGACAGTAAATCTGTTCAGAGCCGCGCCGTTTCCGGCCGGTGCTGGTGCTTCAGACGGCGGAGTGGAGATCGATGAGGGAGGAGTGATCGGACCACCAGCTGGTGAGTCAGCAGTAGTCGGAGGAGGCGATGGAGGAGACTTGACGAAGGCTGGTGAAGGAGAAGGACCGCTCTCCACCGGAGCAGGAAGGGAGGCCGCAGGTGACTTAGCAGGTGGAGACACCACCGGTGACTTAGCGGATGGAAACACCGCCGGTGACGGAGAAGAAGACTTCGGTGGAGTGGCCACCGGTGACTTGGTCGGAGAGAAAGACGGCGAGGACGCCGGAGATTCAGCCACTGTGGAGCTCACGAACAATGCAGCCACTAGCATCAACACAACAGTGGAGCTTGCCATTCTAGAGAGAGAAAGAGTAAGATTCTAGAGAGAGAAAGTGTTGAAACAGAGAAAGCAGAGACAGAGAGCGAGCTCTGCGAGAGAGTGTGAGCGAGGGTGAGGAGAAAGAGAGGGTTGGAGGGTATTTATAGAAGGGTAACCGCGTGAAGACGGGGTTCATAGGGGCGAGTCGATATGAGCCGTTGATACGCAGAATGATTATCAGGGGTAAATCAGACGGTGGAGATTGGTTTCTGTAAGCCTGGAAGAGGAAACAGAGGGTGGAGTTGCTGTGAAGGGCATCACAAGACACGACACGCGGAGAGACAGAGACTGATGAGTTCGTCAACGTGCGAGTCCAACTGGTACAGCTGTCCTCGAATCTGGACTGTACACGTGGTCAGAATTTTCAAGGATGAAATGAATTTGTGACCGTTGGATGGGTGGAAAGTGGCAACGGTCGAAAGGATGATGAAAAATAAAATAAAATATAGGTAATGTGAACTTTAACCAAAATTGCTGGCAGGAAACGTGGAGGGACCACCTCCTCGATAAAGCTTCTAGTTTCTTCTGCTAGCCGTTGAACGGAAACAGGAAGCATTTTAAAGACTGAAGAGCAAATAGGTAATTATTTATAAAAATATTAATTTTTTTTTTAATAAACTCATAATTTATTATTCATGTCCTATTATTTTATCAAATTATAAATTATTAATTAATAATTATAAATATTACATTTTATTCTTCAAATTCTAAAAACATACATATATGTTATTTTATAAAGTATTAACTGATATTATTAGAATTAAATCAGACGATATAATCGGTTTAATTATAAATTTAATATTTAATTATTTATTATTTAATCTTATAATCAGATTCATTATTAGATTATTTTGAATCGAGACGAAACTGCTTGAATCAGTTAATTCAAACATTTCAATCAATTATTTATTATTTTTTTAATAAAATTTTAATATCTTTTCACATTTTCTAAATTTTTTCATAAATTTTCATTATTACAAGTAAATTATTTTTATAATGTCATTCAACTCAATTAATCATTTTAAATAATTAAATCTAAATTAAAAGTCTCAACAATTTACTATCCAATGTGATTTTAACAACATTGATATTAGTCAATGTTGCAAATTTCACCTTACATTACTGTTATTACCATGCCAGCTGAAAAACACAACATTGAAAAGAGCATTAATGTAGAACAGGTGAATCGAGTCTCGATAGTGTTTTCCAAAAACCTTAAAGCATGTTTTTGAAGATAAAAGTTTCGGAGTGAACATAAAATTATTATTATGACATTTTGAAAACTGCCGTCATGAATTGGTGCTATCCAAACAGATTACAGTGAGTGCCAAAATGATGCTATTCAATGTGTAATTCAAGTAGTTTGGCTTCAAATTTGTTTTGTTGGTTATTATTTTTCATGCTAAATGGAATTGAGCTATGTATGACTACGAGGAAAAGAAAGTTTCGTGGGCATAGGAATTTGACATCGTTGGAATATCATTGTAAATAATCAATAAAAATAATATATTATAGTGATTCCCAAAATTGAAACACTCCTATCAAAATAATATATCGTTTCGCGTGAAGAATGTATTAATCTTGTTTAACTAGGCTTTGACAAAATGACACAAATATAAGTAACAGAGTAGGGAACAGGGTAGATGATTAAGCTTCTATTATACGTGATTAATCATTGGTTATACTACTGAATACTGTCACAACTAGTATTCTTGTTTCCTAACTATCATCTTCATTGCGTTATCATTTTTAATGTATGTTTGATACATGAGTAAAAATAAAAGTAAAAACTTTTTGGTTATGTATATAATTATATAAAAAATCCATCTATAAATTTGTTTACTTTCATTTTTATCTTCGTATTAAACTGATCGTTACTATGTTATTTTGCAACAAACTAGGCTACATGCATTGTCAATGCCCCATTGTTACTACTGCTGTAACTACAAATTATATTGATGGCACCTGTAATTCAAGCTATAGAGTTAATCAAGCTCTTATTTTGTATAGTAAATTACACTCTACTATCTTGAAGTTTATCAAAATGCTAGCAAACTTAAAATTTGGCAATAAATTACACTCCACCCCATTGGTTTTGAAAGATGCTGAAGAATTTACTTAGTTATTATATATGGAAGGAATTTACATTTATTATATTATACACAATTTACAAATAGGGTTCAATTTGATGAAATTAAAAAAAAAATTTAAATGTGATTTGTGATTGCAAAGTATCTATTAAATTCAAAGGAAGATTTTATTAGGCAGCTACAAAACTAGCAATACTATATGGATAGTAAGTCTTCAATAAGGAAGTGCCAATATGAGGGGAAAGAATAAGTATAGAGAAGATGATAATATTGAAAGGAATATGTGAACCTACAAGATTGAGAACAAATATCTGGGGAAGAAAGTTGAGAAGTAACACCTATTGAAGAGATGACAAACTCACCTGAGATAGTTTGGTAATAGGAGGCTTCAATGAAGAAAGCATATCAAATGAGAGATAGTCAGATCGAAAATAATAAAGATCTAAGAAAATTTAAAATAAAAAGCATTAAAAAGGCATTGTTCTAAATGATTTGTCTGAAAATTTAATTTTCGATTGAATCCAATTGTGCCTATTGATCCATTTAACTTATCTCACCACCTATTGTAACAAGGTTTAGTTATTGTTATTACATTAAATTACCATTTACGGACTTCAATTTTGACTCATGTTCCCTAAAACTTTACACTTTGTGTGAAAGATGCCTTCTGTTAATCAAATTGTTAAATTTAACAGAGTTTTCACTTTACTTGCACGTGACATTAAAACAATTAATAGAAAAATCACAGGTGACATCTTAATCTAAAATAAAAGGTTGTTAGTAATGAAAATGAATTGATTCTGTCAGTTATTCACTTAAATCCACATTAATTTATCATTTTCTCACTAATCTTTTTAGTGTCAAGTACAAATTACATGACAATTTTATCATATATTTAACGATTTGATTAACATACAATATTTTTTGCAAAAATAAAATAAAATTTTTGAGATTATTTACACATTTTCAAACTTGAAGGTCTAATCCACACATAAACCAAAGTTGTGATATTATATACACTGGAGCTAAAAACATGGGATTCATTCCATTAGAGGCAACTGACTCCAGAGTCAAGAAGAAAGGCAAAGGCACTTTCACATAACCAACATCTACAAAAGCCACAACAGAAAGCAAGAAAAGAAAACCTCAAATTTGTCTAGGCAATGCCCTTGTCTATTATCCATGGCACTAGATAAAGTTTCAGAATGAAGAATATTAGAGGAAGCATATCATTTAATAGGGCCTGCCTGAAGAAAAATCTGGCAACTGAATCAGAAAAACTAAATCATGAGTAGAATCATGATTCTATCACTTTTTATATTCATCTGCAAACTTCCCTTACTCTTCTGCTGTGTCTAACAAAATGTGTGTATCTGGTAGTCAGAAGCAGGTTTATAAGCCAGTAACAGCATTAGCATCATCAGCACTACTGGCTTTACCATTGCCACTGTCATGAGAGTTCAATTGGCCGTTAAATTCCAAGCCATAGGTGTGGCCCATTTTCACACGTTTGGTCTCCAAATATCTCTTGTTCTCCTTTGTGATAAGTGTTACCAATGGAATCCTACCGGAAATTGTCAAACCATAACCTTTGAGCCCAACATATTTTGCTGGATTGTTTGTCATCAGCTTCATAGAGCGTACACCCAAGTCCCTCAATATCTGCAAGTAGAATTTCAAATTCAAAATGTTCACAGTATGAGAGTGATTGACGTGTCTGTGTATAACACTTTCCAAGCCAAAAAGATATTATTGGAGAAAATAATAATAATAATAATAATAATAACATCTCTTACTATTATGGTGGAAGAGTGAGCTTTGTTCATTTATTCAAGCAAAACAGAAAAAATACATGCAGGGTTCTTACCAAAACAACTAGGCAGTTAATTTTAGACTCAATTATTTACCTTATCCTTTCAACTCAATGCAATAAAATATAGCATCTGGATGTACCGACCATATATATATATATATATATATAACATCTGGAATTCTAGGTTGCAACGGACAACACTCCGGCGAACTTCCATAAACATTGTAAATCACCATGAATTAAAGAGTCAAATGCTTAGTGAGTATAAGATGTCCAATATTCCAGCCATTAAGTATTTCTACTATAATTACCTGTGCACCAATGCCATACTCCCTTGAGTCAACAGGCAATCCCAACTCCTCATTGGCTTCTACAGTATCCCGTCCATCATCCTGTAGGTTATAAGCACGAAGCTTGTGGCCCAATCCAATACCCCTTCCTTCATGTCCCCGGAGATATACCAGTACACCTCTACCAGCAGCCTCAATCTGTTGCATTGCAAGTGCAAGTTGATTTCCACAGTCACATCTGGCAGATCCAAATATGTCTCCTGTGAGACACTCTGAGTGTACCCTCACAAGAACATCTTGTCCATCTCCAATGTCACCCTGTTAAAGAAGAAACAGTCAACAGCACAAAAGTGGTTAAAAGTTGACTATTAAATCAAGCAATTTAAAAATCAAAATTGGAAAACTTCAAGACAATTGAAAGAGCTTGCCAAGTTTGCAAGCCCTTCAGGCTTATCCCCTCACTAGCAAACAACTTCTTGAAGGCTAAATGATAAAAAATGGGGGTGAAAATCGATCTATCCCTACAGAAAACAAAACACTGACAGTGTTAAGTAAATGATGGTAAGTAGCTTGATTGCCCTTTTAAGTCAATAAGAATTCATTTCCTGGTGAACACATCCAAGTCCAGAGAGATGACTGTATACCTGGGATTACCCAAGACTTATATTTAATCACTTGCAGAGGCATAAGAGTGGCCTCAACCCATAGTTGACCAACTGGCAGATCCTATGTCCGGATCATGGAGTGGAGAGATGAAGCTCTTATTCAGCTTTTCTCACACCATTTTGACAATATCATTAATATTCATCTGCCTGCTCAGGCTTCTAAAATCTAAGTCAGATTTGTTTTGTTGAACACACGGAGAAGAAGATAAAACAGCAGCATGGATGAGACTCAGAAGAAGATAAAAACACATTTCATCGTCTGTATCTCTTGTAATTTAACAGCCCTACAGAAAATTGACAATATCAATATCCCTTTGTAAAGTAAAAAAGGTGGGCTTGAAGAATAGGGAATAGGCTTTACTGCTAGTGCTATATGATAACATGGAAGAAGCCGGCCATTGAGATAAATCATATTGGCATCCTTCAATGCTCAAATTTTTTCTTGTCTGCTTAGTTAAAATCATTCAGTTCAACATAAACTCTAGCTACTGTTTAGCAGTTAACCCCAGATTTAGATCAAATGGCAACCCTAGAGAAGCTTGCTGACAATAACCTGGTCAGTTATAAGGAAATGATATTTTAAGATGTTTCAAATTTAAAAGACAGAAGGTTATCTATGTCATTTTTTGAAACAATAACACTTTCATTATGAAAACAAAATTTGATATTATATGATGCAACAATATTTAAACAGCGCAGCCCAAAACAAGCAGAAAGATGAAACCTCAAACCTCAAAAAAAAAAAATCAAAATAGTCTTACTAAAAAACAAGACAAAGCTAAACAAAACAGATAGTCTATTAAATATGTCAGATGACAGAAAAATATCAAAAAGTAAATATCTCACTGTTCTCAACTTCATATGGCCTTGAAGCCCTGCATTCTCAATCATCTTCAAGCTTGTGGTAGATCAGTGGACATATATTTCCACAAAATTTAAAATCTTTCTCCTCCTCCTCACTCTGTCCCCTTTTCCCACACACGAAACTTCTATCTATTCATCGGATTTGTGACAGAGCATGAGAAAGCTCAAGTGTATCCATGTTGGCTTTGGGCTGGCTAGCATCCTATCTTGGCAAGGTCTAGGTGGGGCGGAGTCCAATCAAACTATGGCACTTGCACTTAATTGAAAAAAGTTGCACCCTAACTATCAACTACAACTTTTGACCTAGTGATAAGTGCTCAATCTAATAAGCATTACTAGAGTCGAGGTCACAAGTATGATTCCCAAAAAGGCAATGAATTGTTGGACTTCGAGGCAGGTGCTAGGAAGGGGATTGTTAGGGCCCAAACGGGTCGGAGTCAAATCGAACTATGGCACTTGAGCTAATGCACTTAAGTAAAAAAAGTTGCACACTGACTATAAGTTATAGCTTTTGGCCTAGCAATAAGTGCTTGATCCAAAAATCCATCTCTCAATAAATTGGCTTTTGCTTAAACCTTTCAAATTCTAATTCAAAATAGAGCTTAGATTTAATAGAGCTTAGATTTGGATTCTAAGTTATAAGAATAGTGGCGTGAAACTATTACTGTTAATTGCATCAGTTTTGGGTTTTATGTATCATGTTCTGTGAATGCAGGAGCATAAATGTTAGTCATAGTTTGATTTTGGCTGTGTCACTTTCATGACTTAAAAATTCATCTGTGTATCCAAATGTATTTATGATATAGCTTGGGTGGGACATTGTGATATTTAAATCACTTTCACTTTGCTAGTGATTTTTAACTGCAGTTGCAGAAATCAATTAAGGCTAAACCACACAGGTAAATAAGGTTTGATTTACTTAGATGTAACATATTATAAATACATCAACTATCAACAATGTTCACACATTGCTACGTATATGTAATTCAATACGAACACAAGCCTTGCTCACCTTAACCATAGCAATATGCTCAATCCCGTCTAGAAGTGACCTATAACAGGAAGCTATGAATGGCCCCCACATTGTAGGTATCTGAGAAGCACCAGCACGATCTACTAATTTATCTCTCTTCCTTCTATATCTGCCGTAAAAATAAGTGTTAATCTCCTCGCTATGTAACCAAATAAGTAACAAGTATCCAGGAAGTAAAAACCTTGGCAAAGGAGACTTAGGTAAGGAACAAAAGAAATAAAATTACAAAGAATAAAATAACCACTTAGAAAATTCTAATTGTTCATAAAGAAACATTTTCATTTATGAAAATCTAATGCAAGGCCATCAAATGGAAGATTTTTTTAAAAATAAAAAAGAGGATTTTCATTTTCTTAATGGTATGTAAAAATCCATTTAGTGAAAAGAAAAATTGAAAGAAGATTTAAACCAAGATATGTCATATAGCAATTATTAATTGACTGATAGTATCATCAAAAGTCAAAAGTACCAAGTACCACAGAACCCGAGTTGGTATAATTTCTAATTATGTAGTTAGGTTTCAGGCAGATAAATTATGGTACCAGCTTCTTGAAAGAGAAATCTGTACTTGAAAGAGAAATCTAAACATAAAAGGCGTCATAAATATGGATATAATGAATTTTATTACATCTGCCATGACATGTAACCACATACCTTATTAAGTCAGCAATAGATACAATTTTCAAATTTTCACGCTCTGCAAACTGGCGAAGCTTAGGTAATCTAGCCATGGAACCATCATCATCCACAATCTCACACAGAACTGCCACAGGCTCCAGACCAGCAAGTATGGCAAGATCAACAGAAGCTTCTGTATGTCCAGCTCTCTTCAAGACACCACCTTCCCTGTATTTTAGTGGAAAAATATGGCCTGGGCGGTTGAAATCACCTGGTGTTGAATCTCTGGATGCAAGGGCCAAGGCTGTTGTTGCCCTGTCACGAGCTGACACTCCTGTGGTGGTACCATGTTTAGCATCCTACAGATGCAATTTAAATTGTTGAAATGTATCAAATTACTTTAATAAATACCTAAACCACATCAAAAAACAATTCCCACCACAACATAACAGATGATGAAATTTCAATCATCTTTGTTGACTTGATGCCATTTTGGCAAATGATAATCAGTGTCCCTTAAATACTTGGAGATAAAAGCTATTGGGTGCAAACTAAATGCATTACACAAGTGCAGCTTAGATGATAATTTATTCCCCAAAGTTTACTTTCTCATAAAGTGGGGAAATGTATAGTTTCTAGCTGATGATAACAATGAAAGACCTTGGTCAGAGAGAAACAGCATTAACTCCAGTTGTTAAGATGTAAGAATAGTACATACCACTGTCACGGTGAAAGCTGTACAAAGTTTCTCAGCATTTTCCTGACTGTTTACCATCAAAGGAAGTTCTAATCTCTCCAGGTCTTCCTCTTTCATGCTTACACAAACTATCCCAGTTCCATGTTTCACGATAAAAGCCATAGCCTCAGGTGTTGCCAACTGTGCCGCCATTATCAAGTCTCCTTCATTTTCTCTGTCCTCATCATCTACAACCACTACCATCTGCAACAGTAATATCAGTTAATAACAGAAAGCTAAGTTGATGGTGACAAAAAAGCAAAACTTCAACACTATAGGCCTCCCATGCACTAAGGACAAAAAAATTTTACCTGCCGGGGAGAGAGAGAGAGAGAGATTACCAACCTTTCCCTGGCGAATGTCTTCAATGGCCTCAGGGATGGAAGCAAAACCTTCTGTCGGGCTGTCCAAATCAAATTCATCATTGTCAACAGAAAAACCATTACTTGTTAGCACTGTGTCTGCTGCCAGTGTCCCAAATGCTATTGCATTAGGTTGTACCTCAATTCCAACAGATTCATCTCCAACCTGATCTTCGCTTATCACAACATCAGAGCTGTTTGGATAAGAGAGCATGTCACCTCCTCCAGAGATCGTTGTGGCTTTAATTTTACTTACAGCATAGTCACTTGAGGGGAATTTAAAATTCAGTCGGACAAATGCCAAATTAGATCCATGTCCATTTACGAGAGATGAATTTATACTGTGAAATCTATTGAACAATTTGAAGTGTTTGCATGCCCTGCATTGAATAGAAGAGCAGATCAAAGGTGCAATTAGTAATTTTGACATCCAAGCACAACACCAAAAAAAATAATCCTGAAAATTCATAAGTTTGAACACGGACACAAGGAGCAGCTATTCAACTAAAACCTTCAACTCCAGGAAACGGAGTAGGGTTCAGCATGTGGAGAGGTAACGAGAGAAAGTTTACATAAACCTTAGTAAGACATGAAAGCTAAACATCTTTACCATAATAAGGCAGGGCAGGTTACAGGAACAAAATGGTGGACTAGAATTTGCCAGAGGTAGGAAAAGCTCAACAAAGGAAACATACATGCTTGAATCCATGTATATGGTCAATTGCTTGAAGATCAGTAGAGTTTCATTCAATAATGCTCGTGAGCTAGCCCACAAACAAGATAATGCATTGTAAGGTCAAAATATTCTCAACAGCCAAGGATAAAACATCTATAAGAACTGAAAATTACAGTAAATCTTAAATGTTTTATGTGATATGCCCTAGAGTTTAGCTTCAAGCTTTAAATTATCCCAGAAATCAAATGCAGGCTCAACCTTGAGTTAATAGCAGGTTGAAGTTGACTAGTCTAGTTAAACTGAACTGGAGATTGGATATCCTCTTTTCAAGTGGAAATCAAACAGGCATTTTTTAGCATAACTTAAGTTCTCAAGATTGAGATTAAATTAGAATCCAACAAATTACTTCACAAGGGGGGGGGGGGAATCCTTTTTTCTTCTCAACGTCATACCACCATTTCTACCTGCAGTTTCTATTCTCTAGAACTGAAAAATGAACCTCACCAGCATAGTTTTATTAAGGGTCAAAACCACATCCCCTACACAACAACTAAAAAGAGGACGATCTTATGCCAGCCCCAAATCGCAGATCACTAAAACATTGTATACTCAAATGGTTTCTATAATTGATCCCACAAATGAAATTTTAATACTCTATCACATTAACGAAATAACTTAAAAAAAGAAAACCCGATATTGAGTTCAGAATGAAATAAACACGAAAGCAAGCGACTTTAAGCTCAAAGAGGCAATTGCTGAGAGAATCAACCCATGACATCCCAACCCCAGATGGGCTCTTTTATCACAGAAAAACCCTTGTGTTTTCATCTTAACACTCTGTGCGCGGGGCTGTTAGCTCTCAATCCCTCTTCTGGGTTCACCCAGAAGCATGCAATTGTTCAAATGAACATTTCGCAGGCCCATTGGCACAAAGAATTAAAATTTATGGGGAATTTTGCGAGAAAGATTTGCTTTGCCGCACTTTGAAGAAGGAGAGAGAGAGAGAGAGAGAGAAGGGAGGGAAAACTCACGACAGCGCTGCTGAGGAAGAATAGGAGAGGTGGAGAGAAGCCATTGTTTGGTCAAAGGTTTCAGACAAAAACCGTATCTTGGTTTGGTTCCTGTTGCTGATAGGGAGCAACTTGGAGTTGGAAGAAGCAACGGTGAATCGAATTGCTGAGTAAGGCAAGAGTCTGCGACACGCGGTCGAAGAATGAAGATGGCTCCTTCCCTTCCTGCCATAATATATAAATATATGAAAATTACTACTTCCTGTGATACTGATTTTCACGTAACTGACATAGCAACACGTCATGTGATTAGTGCATACTGCATAGTGCTTCTTTGTTTTTGCATTATTTTTGCAAACTGGCGTTTCTGAAAACATTCTTTTTAATGCAGAAGAATTAAAAAAAAATCGTTAAATAACATTATTTATTAAAAAAGAGATTTTTACTGTATACATTTTATAATATAGATATCAACACCTTGTTACAAGACATAATATTATTAATTTATTTTTTATGTGATTTTTTAATAATAATAAAAAAATTAAATTTTTTTATCATTATTTATAATTTTATATACAAAAGTTCTTTTATTTAGAAAAAAGCTCAAGTAAGCAATTATTTACTTGGACAAAAATTAGTACCCTGATAAATTTAAGAAATAACTCAAAAACCAAAAAACCATTAATAAGATGAAAATAGAAAATAACTCAATATTGTTTCACTTCATCTAAAATCATATTATATAAATTTAAACTTGACAAAGTTTTTAAAAGTGTAAATTCACAGTCTCTCTAACATTCTGTAACTTTCTTTAATATTGGCTCTTTAATTTTTTGTAATATTTTTTATAAAAGATTTTTTGAAATTTAAAGTTTTATAGTAAATTGTTTAATAAAATAAATATTATTTATTAAATAGATAGACAAATTAGTAATGACTAAAAAAATTATAAATCAACCTATCATATTTTAACACATAAAAAAAAGTACCAAAACTCTTACAAAGACAAAGGGTACCGAAGAAACTTCTTAAAAAAAATATATTCAATTAAAATGAGCTTTTATTAAAATGTTGAAAATATTGTTTTTTAATCTATTATCTTCCTGTCATTTTATTATATGAAGGATGAAATTAGAAAAAAATAATCAAATGCAATATAAATATGAAAATAAATAGTTTGTCTGTTTCTTATTATCTGTCTTTTTAAAGTTATTGTATAAAAAAACACATTAAATAATTCCATTTATAAGAAAATTAACTATACTTATTATACTATTTTTTATTGAAACACTCTAAGTATTATTATTCATTTTATTAATTATTTTCATTTTGTTATTATTAAAAATAAAATTTAAAAAATTCATATTTTTTTAATATTTTAAAATGATAGATAAAATAAAATATTATTTTTTAAAAAATAACAAATAATAAAAAACGGAGGAAGTATTTCCTATGAAACTGATCTTGGCATACTCATATATCAATACATCAGGTGATTAGTGCTTATTTGTTTTGCTTCTTCTCACAACAAGCAGGCGTTTCTAATGTGAAAATACATTTTTTTATGTATAACAATTTAAAAGGTCATTAAGTGACATTATTTATAAGAAAAATAATTCTATTTGATTAAATTTTTTTATTAAAATATTTAAAATGTTATTATTTATTTTATTATTTTTCTAGTACTTCATTAGTATTAAAAATAAATTTAAAAAAATAAGATAATCAAATATAATATACTTATGGGAATTACTATTTCCTATGAAACTGATCTTTAAATACTGACATACCAATGCCTCACATGATTGTTTTGCATTTTCTCATGGCATGCAAGCGTTTCTAATGTGAAAACAGGCTTTTCAATGCATAAAAACTAAAGAAGTCATTAAATAATATTATTTATATAAAATAAAAATATTTAATAAAAACATTTTTTATTAAAATATTTAAAATATTATTGTTCATTTTGTTATCTAGTTAACACTTCATTGATATAAAAAAAATTAAAAATAAGATAATTAAATATAATATAAATATGAAAATTACTATTTCCTACTAAACTAATTTTCACATTACCAGCATGTCATGTGATTAATGCTTGTTTGTTTTGCATTTTGTCATGACAAGTAGGCGTTTCCAATGTGAAAAAATGTTTTATGATATATAAAAATTAAAGAAGGCATTAAATTATATCATTTTCAAGCAAAAATAGTTATATTTACTTAAAATGTCCTTTTACTGAAATATTTAAAATACTATTATTTATTTTATTCTCTCTCATTTTATTAATATTAAAAATAAATTTTAAAAATAAGAATAATATAAATATAAATATAAAAATTATTACTCTCTTTGCTCTATATTATCTGTAATTTAAGGTTCTTGCACGTGAATTAATTTTTTTTACTTTATTAATATTAAGATAGAAAATTAATATTTTTTTAATATTTTAAAACGATAGATAAAATGATAATTTTTTTCTTAAAATGACAGAAAACAGAAAAAGGAGGAAGTATTTCCTATGAAACTGATCTTCACATACCCATTTATCAACACATCACATCACTAGTGCTTATTTGTTTTGCATCTTGTCATGACAAGCGAGCGTTTCTAACGTGAAAACATGTTTTTTTATGTATAATAATTTAAAAAGTCATTAAGTGACATTATTTATAAGAAAAATAATTCTATTTAATTAAAATATTTTTTTATTGAAATAATCAAAATATTATTATTTACTCTATTATTTTTATATCACTTCTTTAATATCAAGAATAAAATTTTTTAAAAAAATAAGATAATCAAATATATATATTTATGGGAATTATGATTGTTTTGCATTTTGTCATGGCAAGCAGGCGTTTCTAATGTGAAAACAGGCTTTTCAATGCATAAAAATTAAAGAAGTCATTAAATGATATTATTTATAAAAAATAATAATATTTGAATAAAATGTTTTCATTAAAATATTTAAAATATTATTATTCATTCTATTATCTCTTTATTACTTCATTAAAATATAAAAAAGTTTTAAAGAAAATAAGATAATCAAATATAATATAAATATGAAAATTACTATTTCCTACTAAACTAATTTTCACATTCCGACATACCAGCATGTCATGTGATTGATGCTTTTTGCATTTTGTTATAACAAGTAGGCGTTTCTAATGTGAAAACACGTTTTATGATACATAAAAATTAAAGAAGCCATTAAATAATATCATTTTCAAGCAAAAATAATTATATTTAATTAGAATGTCCTATCACTGAAATACTTAAATATTATTGTTCATTTTATTATCTCTCACTTTAATAACATTAAAAATAAAGTAAAAAAAAATAATCAAATATAATATAAATATGAAAATTATTACCCCCTTTGTTCTATATCATCTATAATTTAAGGTTTTTGTACATGAATTAAGAAGTATATCTTTCTAATCCATTAGTCTAATAATTTTTTTAATTATTAAATAAAGAAAGTATTAAAAATACTTTAAATTTTTAAGACATTAAATATTTTTATTTTTTAATTAATATTTATTTTATTAAATATTAAAAAAAATATTTAAAAAATTATTTAAGGGGATATAGTATTACTCTAAAAAGAAACGGATGGAGTATTTTTTATGAAATTAAATATTTGTTTTGCATTTTTTCATGGCAAGTTGGCGGTTCTAACGAGAAAACAAGCTTTCTCATGCTAAAGAATTAAATAAGGTATTAAATGTCATTATTTACAAAAAAAATACTTATAAATATTTCATTGCTATTTTTTAGTATGATTTAAGAATATTTTTATAGAGTTTGACTTATTTGAACTGTCTTATAAATTTAATTTTTTTAAATTAAAAATAATAATTATATAATTTTTCTCTTAAAATACATTTCATTGTTATTTGAGAATGATAAATAGAATAAAATATATTTTTTACAGTGACAGATTAAAAAAAACAAGAGTATATATAGTTTATTATGTCACAAGTATCAATAAAAATTTATAGTGATATTTATAAATTATTTATCTTAAGACTTTTAAATCGATATAACTCTATTTTGTTAATTGAGTCAATTTTTATTGACTTTATATTATCATTTATTATATGTTATTATATTATTAAACTAGTTATGATATTATAATATATAATTAAAAGATAGTGTAAATAAATTTTATGTTAATAATAAATTAAAATTAATTTTTTTGAATAATCATATATGTAATATCGTGAAGCATGATATTTATAATAAATGTTGGTTTAGTTCACAATTTAAACTCTTTGCTATATCACATTTTAATTACTAGAAAAATATACTTGAATGAGAGAATATAATTTTTAATAAAAAAAGTTTTAATTATTGATTCATATCAATAAACTAAAAATAATCACTAAATAATTCATATTTTACTCTTGTCCGTTTTCTTTTCTTTTGTTTAAATAATTGATATTCTAGAATATTAAAATGATGGAGAATGAAACAGAGAAGATTAATTAATTAATGGTGTCCAGCATCCTAACTCCTAAGGAGGTGAGTGGATTGGGACGTCGCAGGATTGTGTTGGGTAATTAATAACATCTAAAATGTACAATATTTTTGGATGTATCTTCAAATGTAGAAAAATAGAAAATGGAGTGGACCACACCACTGAAAATGTTTCTTTCCACAGAAACGCAGGGGCCAAGGCAAGGGCAGGTACATTGAAATTGAGGCCCGTATTGATTCCGTCCTCATCCATTCAATTAAGTTCGCACTTTTGCTCTAACTTCTAATCTGTCGCATCACTTTCATTCCTCTACAGCACATTCCAATTAGTTTTGCTTTGGCTGCGTTATGCATATAATTCCCTCAGTTTAACTTTGATCAATTCAGTGTAAAAATTTTTTAAATGGTTTTTTTATCATATATTATTATATTGATAAAAGTGTGATACTTTAAATAATTATTATCATAATTAAATTATTTTTAAAATAAATACTTAATTTAATTATTAAAAAATATAAGTGATATTAAATTAATTTTTTTTATTTTTCTTTGAGTTGGAATAGTTATTAGAGTAAATTTTATTTAAAATAATAATTTTATAATTTAAACTTTGACTTGCATGAATTTTGAAAAGATGTCGTACGAGTACATAATATAATATAATATTACATGACTTAAAAAATATCATATCAATACATAAAATGTTGTGATACTCTATAATTTTAAAAAGCCTACTTTAATGAAAAAAAAGATTTTATATTCTCTCAATATACTACACTTAATAGTTTAGATTTTATCTAAATTTTATCACATAACATTATAAATTTAATCCCAAAGCCTATATGTGAAAGTGTCATTTTTTTTATTGATATAGTATATTTCTATGAAAGAAATATATTGTATATAATTGCACATGGGTAGCTTCCGTCGTTACCCAATTTCATTCCAACATGGCGAAATCACATGACACCCTAAATGTCCAAGTCCCCACTTTTCCCAAACTCAATGGAAATAACTATAATTAATGGACAGAATTTGAGCGTCATGCTTACAAGGTATCGACATGATAAAAATTATGAAAAATATTATATTATTATCATTCATAACTTAAAAAAATTAGACTTATAAGATAATTTAAATAGACTGAATCCTATAAAAATATTACTAGTTCAAAAAAAAAATTCGAGCATCATCTTTTTCTTGAGTGGAAGGGTGAAAATTTTCTTCCTTTGGGGAATTATAGAGTTTCCAATGTTCTTTATCTCTTCTTTCTTGCTTCACATGCACCTAAGAGAACTCCAATTGGTATATATATTGTCATTAGTTTTCCTATAATAAACACTAGTTTTGCTGTCATTCACTCATGCCCATCTTTGCTTTAGAGTTTAGCCTTCAAAAGAGCTAAACATTCCTTCAAGAACATCCCCACCAAAATCCCTCTGATTGTCTCCTAAGAACCTTCACCAAACCAAAATTTGTGTTCCTCTATGTATAGAAGGGGGTGAAATAGAATATACGGGTAAAAAGAAGCAATGGTGGAGATCTCAGATGCGAGAAAAATGGGTGAGCCCACCTTTACATCTATGTAACAAATCTGCAGATGGGTAAAGAGTGAAAGCTTTCAAGAACAAGAAGTTGCCAAGAATCTCATAAAACAGCAACCAGCAATTGAAAAGTTCGCCAAAAGTACTTCGGCAACATACGTGAAAAGCTTGAAAATAAACAGCAACAACCGATTGAAAAGCTTGCAGAAAGAGAAAGGGAAAGGAAGAGGGGGCGTAGGCATTTGCCTCCGGTGGGTTGGGATGGGGGATTAACTCTGAAATTACTGTTTCGTCATCAAGGAAGAGAAATGGGGGCATTTGGTGGTATCCATGTGGATTTTGAAGATTACATAAGCAAATATCAGACATGTAAGACATTCATAGTATGACCATTTTGATGGATAAAATAGTTATTCAAAAATTATTAATGTAGCCTATTAGTAGAGGATCAATATAATGTCAATTATATTTTTTGATGATTAAATTAAATGTTTAATCTTCACAATATATAATTAAATAATAATCATTGTATAAACTTGTAGTTTAGATAATATCGAGAATTCTAATTCTTGAAATATTTAAAATTATGAAATATATTTTTTAAGATAGTTTTTTTTAGTTGTCTGATAAGAATATTTTTGAATTAGCTTTCACATTAGTAAAGATTAAGTTCTTTTCAAACGATTTGAATTTTCAAATGCATACTTCGCACATTGATATAGTGTATTTAGTATATTTAATTCCTTAAAAACTAGACCAATTCATTGAATTTAGAAAATGTTTAATTTAAAAGTAAGTATAGCCACATGCTTAAAAACAAACTTTAGCCAATCTCGTTGGCGGTTGATAATTAAATTGGGATAATAGTTATTGATGATAGTGGTAAACTGTTGCAGAGAATCAAAATTAGATGATTCATGTGAATTAGATTATTTAGTTACATAACATTCAAGGATAATGAAGAATTTAATAGGCTTTTTCTTCATGCATTCGTAGGCTCGATTTTCAGTAATTTAATAAAAATCAAGGGTTTAAATGAGGTGAAAAAGAGTACTACTCAACATAGCTAAATGATTATATTAAATAGAGATTATAAATTTAATTTATAATAACAATCCAAGAAGTTTCTTATTGGATAATTAATTTAAGGTTCAAACTTGATCTTTTCTTGTACTTATCACTTTTGTTAGTTCTTATCTCATAAAGAAGTCTATTCAAATGATTTTTAAAAATTACCTAAATTGATGTCTACCTCATTGCCCATGCCTAATGAGAGTCACAAAAAAAAAACAAAAATAAAAGAAAACACGAACTACGGAGCATAACTTTTTGTAGAAAAACAAACAATATGTACCATGATTTCCCTCCGCACATCAACAGACCGAATAACCAATGCCATAGCCCATAAGTTATTGCTGACATTCGCAACTCCCCACAATGGAAGTACCGAACTCACCCTGACCAAAAAAACAAAAGTACCGAACTCACGCACGCACACAGCCACACGACACAAGTCACAAACGAAACAAAAGGCTCTCTCCAACTTTCCAATCTCCTTCTCTTGTTAGTTCTTTCTCTTTCTCTGAGCAATCAAGCATCACTCATTGCTCTGCCAATGGAGAGCTATGCACTCCACTCGCTCTCCACCTCAACCTCCTTCTTTCTCTCCTCTTCTCGCTCTTCCTTCCTCCATCATCGTGCTCGCCCCATCTCCAAATCCCAACTATCTCTTCCATTCAATCCCAATTCTCATTCAAGTCTAACCCCATCTCTCCGATCACCCATCTCTCAAATTTTCTCCTTTCCCTCTAAAGCTTCTACCTTTACTCCTTTCTCTATTCCCCGCGTAAACCCAATTCAAGCTTCTTCGTCTCCATCACTCTCAACCTCACCCCCTGCTGCTCAAGGTGCCAAGCTCGTCCCTTTTGTCATCTCCATATGCATAGGCTTTATTGTTCGCTTCCTAGTTCCAAAACCAATCGAAGTCACCCCTCAAGCATGGCAATTGCTCGCAATTTTTCTGTCAACGATTGTGGGTCTTGTTCTGAGTCCATTGCCGGTGGGAGCTTGGGCTTTCCTGGGCTTGACAACCTCCGTTGTGACCAAAACTCTGAGCTTTTCAGCGGCTTTCAACGCCTTCACCAACGAGGTGATTTGGTTGATCGTTATTTCGTTCTTCTTTGCTCGTGGGTTTGTGAAAACTGGGTTGGGGGATAGGATTGCGACTTACTTCGTGAAGTGGTTGGGAAAGAGCACGTTGGGATTGTCTTATGGGTTGACATTCAGCGAGGCTCTCATTTCGCCCGCAATGCCGAGCACCACCGCCAGGGCTGGCGGAGTGTTCTTGCCAATTATCAAGTCACTCTCGCTCTCTGCAGGGAGTGAACCGGGTAATCCTACGGCTAAGAGGCTGGGGTCTTACCTCGTTCTGAACCAATTTCAGGTTTGGTTTTGCTTTGTTGCTGTCCTGCATATGTTGTTTTACCTGGATGAATTTAGTTTCTAGTTTATTTGCAACCCACTTGATTAGCCTCCATGTATAAGTATGCGAGTGATGCTTAATGATTAGCAGAATTAAGTTAATTTGATATTATAGTAGGCGGTGGTGCTAATCATTGTGCTATCATAGTGTGGCTCACTAGCTTGATCCCCATATAGTTTGCACAATTTTGTATGTCTCTTTTATTCTTGTAAATAGGTATCAAGTGCTTCTTCTCCACTCATCAGGCATATCTGTAGACTTCATTATCTTATTGAACAACTTAATAAGGATTAAGGACACTATCATGACTGAGTTCTAACAACAGTTTTACTGCATTTTTTTTCTTTTTCGTTTTGATATTATGTAAAAGCCTAATAAGAACCTTCTTACAATCTTGAAGATCTCTGGAAGACATAAAATTTTCTCGTCTTTGAAAACTCCCTAGAGCAAACACAGATGAAATGTTTGCACAGAAGTTTTGGTTTTGCAACTGAGCACAAGATAATAACATTATACAGCTGACTCAGTATAAAAGAGTATCTTGTTCTCATGATGCAATTTCCAATCAATACAAGCCCTCCTCTCATGCATGTTATTGGTGTGTCCTCACACTCAGGCCCTAATGCCGAAATAGGAAAATCTGCAATAAATTATGATTCAGTTCTTTCTTTAGTTCTTTTTCGCTTTTCCTGTTTAAAAAGGACATTTCCCCTCAACACAAGTATTATGGAACTTAGAAGAAAGAAAACATGAAAAGAGAGGTAACTCTAAGATGTAAGAACCTTTGATTTGAATGAGAAGAATCATATTTACTTTGATCTCAGATTGCTAAATGAGTATATATATTATATTTAGTGAAGATCTTGACAAAAAGAATTTAGACAATTGATTGCCTCTGCTCTGAAGAATGCCTGGACATCAATGTAAGGGAAAATGTCATACAGTTTTAGATTTTAACCAATTAATCATTGGGGACAGACTTCATAAGATTTCTCATTTCATTTTGAATTTGACTTTTGCAAAACAACTTTGAAACCTTTATTGGATATTGTTAATTTGGTATATGCTTCACTGCCTCATAAAATGTTTTTCTTTATTTTTTCTTGGTTTCGTTTTGTTTTTATGTGATATGTTGCAACTATATATGGCTATTATAATTATGTTATTAGCTGTGATTATCTTATATTCTGCTTTTGCTGAATTCTCCTCTTACATGTTTCATTTGCTTTCTGTAAATTGCTATCATGTGATGAGTGACTTGTGCATTGCCTTTGTGACCTATGACAGTCTGCTGGTAATTCTAGTGCACTTTTCCTAACTGCTGCAGCTCAAAACCTGCTGTGTGTCAAATTAGCAGAGGAGCTTGGGGTGATAGTTTCAAACCCTTGGGTTTCATGGTTTAAGGCAGCTAGTTTACCTGCACTCGTTTGTCTTCTTGCTACACCGTTGATTTTATACAAGATCTACCCCCCTGAAATTAAAGACACACCAGATGCACCTGTCATGGCTGCAAAGAAATTGGAAAGAATGGGCCCTGTCACCTTAAATGAATGGATTATGGTTGCTACAATGGTTCTTGCAGTCTCTTTGTGGATCTTTGGGTATGTGATATGCCTTTTATTCTCTCTCTCTTTCTCTCTTTATCTCTCTCTCTCTCTCTCTCTCTCTCTCTCTCTCTCTCTCTCTTTCTATATATATATATATATATATATATATCACAACTTCATGAAGGATTTATTAATTCCTTGACTTTTTGGGTGGAGTACGTGGTCTCATGGAGATACTGAAAATATAGTTCATATATATTTTGAAGGAATAATGTTTCTTTAAGTTATAGTTTTTAACCTTTATATTTTTTTAGCCATATAGTTTATATCCCTTTGCTAAACACATGTATATAAACATCTAATTAGAACGTTATATCATTGGTACATTTATGTGAGTCATCATGTCTGCTGTTGATGGCTGTAGAAGAGTCCACTTGTTATATCTGCAAATTGTTGTTTCTCTTAATTTTTCCTAGTTGAATTCAGTACTATCAATAGTTTTTTGGGTCCTGCAGAGACACTCTTGGCATAGCAAGTGCCGTAGCTGCAATGATTGGGTTATCAATACTCCTCGTATTTGGAGTCCTTGACTGGAATGACTGCTTGAATGAAAAATCAGCATGGGATACTTTGGCTTGGTTTGCCATTCTGGTAGGTATGGCAGGCCAGTTGACTAACCTTGGTATTGTAAGGTGGATGTCTGATTGTGTGGCCAACTCCCTTCAGTCATTCTCTTTGAGCTGGCCAGCTTCTCTATTTGTTCTTCAGGCAGCGTATTTCTTCATCCACTACCTTTTTGCAAGTCAAACTGGACATGTGGGGGCTTTATACTCTGCATTTCTCGCGATGCACCAAGCAGCTGGTGTTCCTGGTGTTCTGGCAGTGCTTGCTTTAGGTTATAATACAAATCTTTTTGGCGCAATAACGCACTATAGTAGTGGTCAGGCTGCTGTATACTATGGAGGTGTGCACTTCTCTTCACTCGCACAGCTATTTCTTTCTTTGTTTCTTTTCTTTCTAGTTATTCAGTTCTTTAGCTCGTGTTTGTTCAGCAACTTTGTTCTATTCACTATGTTTCTAGTGCACTTAAACTACATGTCAATCATATTAGGTCCTGATGCGTTATTTCTCTTTTCTCAATCTGGAGAATGTTTGTTCAATGGTATAATGGGTGGAAAGAAAATTAATTGTAATTTTCAAAAACCTTCGAAAATAAATCTTTTAGGCTGATATTTTTATTTCATTTTCTGCTGATTCTATTTGCAACTTGTAACCAAAAGGCTATTTCTTTCTGTTAAGGCATGCCTAATCTTTATGATGATCCCTGCCCCTCTTTTTCTTATCAATTTAAGATATTAAAGCATGGTGGCTGATATAATTTCAATTCTCCTTTTTTGACAGCTGGTTATGTAGACCTTCCTGACATATTCAAAATTGGGTTCGTTATGGCTTTTATTAATGCTATCATCTGGGGAGTTGTTGGCTCTTTCTGGTGGAAATTTTTGGGGTTGTATTGATTTTCCATTTCCATGTAAGTAAATATCAGTTTTCCGTGTTTGAATAGGCCTTTCTTCTTCCTGGCCAAAAGCTAAGGTCCTTCTATGTGAAGGACAGTTGAGCTCATCATTTTGCCATGAAATTTTTCTGCTTTTGGTTTTATTTTTTTGTTAGATTTAGTATTGTTACCATTGCTTTAGTTTATTTACAGTCATTAATATATGGATAATTGTATTGATAGAGACACATAATTAAAGATTTGAAACTGATCTGATCTTCCTCTTTTGTGGAGGTTTAGCATGGTTTGACCAAGTTACCATGTCAATTTTAGTATTCTGATCTACTGTGGTGTGTTTGAGTTATTTTTAACATGTTTTATTGCTTAGCTTTCCACTGAATATTTTTATGTGTTGTTTCTACCCACTTAGGAAACATGAAACCAATAATGATATAAATTTTCTGTCATTTGAACTAGAAATTTGAGTCTGTAAAGCATGTGCGTCAAATTTGGATTTGGATTTTTCATCCAAATTGTAAAAGTAGATTGAATTTTCAATGTTGCCATAAGTCAGTGGGGAACATACGTCATAGCTTCAAGGGTGGCAGTTAGCCTCTGAAAGCCAACACCCTGCACAGGTATTGTGAAGAACTGTTAGATCAACACCTGCACAGATCTGTACCAAAAAATACACCTGCACCGATTTGATCCAATTACTACCTGTGCTGGATGTGAAGAGTGTGTGAGTAACATTTTTCTCTCATGAAGATACAGCCGTAGGTACTGTAAATCCTTTCAAGACTCTTAGCACATAAATCAATGTCTCTTTAGCAGAATTGAAAATATGCAAACTCACCCTGCAACTTGACTATCAGCATGCCAAGAATCATCAACACTCAGAAAAAAGGGCCCTTATTTACACTGATTCAACACTGATTCACTGGTTCTGACATTGAGTTCTAGATTTTTGGCTTTAGAGGTTTGACTTTATTGGCTATTGTTCCAGTCTTAGTTTTCCTGATTTGACCAAATTCTCAAAATGATGCTTTTTATGACTACAAAGTTACAAAAGGTAGAAAACTGAGAATAAAAACAAGATTTTTACGGTAATTATTGAATAAGCTGCACTTACTGTTCAAGTTTAAGATTTTTGTTGAAGTTGAGGATGATTTATTTGATGAAAACAATTTTTTTCTCTAATGTAGATAGATATGAATCTCGTCGGTTTAGAAATTCATTTCGCATTATGCTTGCAGTTAAAATTAACACATGTATACTAATTTTATGAGAAATATGTTTAAAAAATGATTTGAGTTTTCTGTTTCATGACTAAAATCTAACCAAAATTTATTCAGACATCTTTCCATAAGAAACTTTACTTATTTTTTGTACCTCGGGTCAGATAACAGTAGAATATAAGGAACACTTTCTTGATAAAACCATAACCGAGGCCTGGCATATATCCGTTACATTACTTCTCAGATTAAACCGAAGTTCATTTCCATTTTGTCTAGGGAAAGTTGAAGAAATTGAATGTGACAAGTTTTTTTTTTTTTTAACAAAAGAGAACCAAAATCTGTTTACGTAACTGTTGCTTCTTCACCCCATAAATAAGTACCTCTGTTCCATGCATCTCCACAGCCTTTTTGTGATCATCCCAACGAAGGCCATCATCATCATCATCTTTTAATCATGAAAACTTCTAGTAATTTTTTCTCCATGATGGTCTTATTCATGGCCTCTGGTGCTTTGTTGGTCACACCAGGGATTGCATCTGAAGCTTCTGAGGGTCCTATTCCCATAGTCTCTAAAGAACACACACCAAGTCCAAGTCCATCACCATTATATCCATACTATTTGAAATATTGTCCTGAGCCAGGTTCCAAGAAAATGGACCGACGTTGTGAACTACAATTTTTCTTTTGCGGTTTATATTACTGTCCAATTCTCAGCGACGATTGCTGCCTCCAGCTTGTAAACAGCATGGGAAAACGTTGCCGCGACGAGATAACAAATTACATAAGAAAATCGCCAGAGGAAAAACAAAATCTCTACCTAACGAGTGCCCGAATTTATATCAATTGTGGTTTGCTTGCATCGTCTCTACAACCTTCCCCTTCCACTTAAGCCAAAGACTTTGTATTCATCATTTCATATTTGTGCTCAAGTTTAATGATATTTGAAATTCATATTCGTTTAATTCATGGTTGTGTCTTAGAGTCTTTTACTGTTAATTTATGAAATGTGATGCTTTATTATTCCATTCTCTCCATTTTTAATTTGGTTCATGTATCATAAATTGCAAGTTTTACTAGTTAGATCATGTTTTTCAAAACTATAAGTTTGTGACTAATTCTATCATATCAGTTGTGGTGCTTAATTTTGTTATGAAGGTATGCAGAATCACTTGAGTTATGATTGGCACCCCAATAAAAATCTCAGTTAAGCCTGTCAAATTGTTCCTTCATCTTAAAAGGTTAACGTTCATTTTTCATTTCAACAGGTTAAGATCAGTTCACAGAACCTTGGATAGATGGATAGAGTTTTTGAAGTAACTCAATCATATGTATACCATCCACGGCCAAATTTGAGGGAAAAGAATGATCAAATCAGTGGTTCAAAACTAGTCTAGGCCCTGTAAGTAATATTGTTGGTGTCAATTATAACGAGGAAAATTATAGAAGCAATTAGCAATTCGAAGTGTCAAAGTTGCTTTGCCCTAAATAACAGATGAAGAGGGGCCTGGTTAGCAAGTGCTATCACGATTTAATATCAATCTCAAACCAGGAACTTCTTTCTGATTTCTCTTTTACTTTCAACTTTGCATCATTAAATTACCCAAAAAAACAAAAACTTCGCATTGTAAAATGATCAGTGTGACTGTTCACAGCTACCATATTTAATTGCATATTTCTCAAATATGTATATCAAAAGGGAAATCCTTGCTATCTGAACTAGTAATCCACAACATGCTATCCTGTCTTGTGCAAAATGTTTGACAAGTACATTTTGAATCTCTTTTATAAGTTATATGTTACTTACACCCACCTATTAGTCAGGTCTTGAGATAAATAGGAACAGAACCTACATTAGAAACATGAATATTGTACAAAAATGGTCAAACTCAAGTAAATTGAATCTTTACGAATGAATCAAGAACAACTCACATCATTTTTAAAAATGACTTTGGTGCATGATCTCATTGTCATTGCAAAATTTTTGGTGATAGGCATGACTAGGAAATATTGGCATCTGTTGAATGTTGTGATTGACAAATCACAAAGGTTCAGCGAAAAGATACCAGAGTAAGGGAGCAACAACTGCTATACTTAGACTGTTCCCTAGCAATGCATACCTACAAGAAAGAAGATTATTGATCTAGTGAAAATACAAGCAATAGATATACCCATGCCAATATAACAACAATCTCACCAATTAATCATGCAATGCACGGTATTTTGAAATAATGACAATTACTTTTACATCACTAACAACAACAATAATAAGGTGTTTCTAAATAGAATGCATAATATTCATTAAAACCAATAAAATTTCATACCGTTGTTTGAGACTAATGTGCTCTGGAAATTCAAAATCTTCAGGAAAAGAATGTAGATTTGCAACCTGGTTATAGGATGACAAATACCTTGTAGATTAGTAATATGTATTGAAATGAAGACAACTTTACAGACACATTCACACATACATAGACCTGAAGACTAATGAATGCATGCATGCATGCTATTGACATTCTTGAGAATAAGGGATATAAAGGAAATCCACCCACCTCTCTTGGGGTAAAATATCTAAGGCACTGCTCCTTCAGTGATGTTTTGTCCTTTTTCTTTGGCTGCACATTCAGAATTTGAAGTTATGGAGGAAACGAAAGAGTGAGGCCAGTTTCATAGCCACGGGAACTGCTACTAAAATACCAATATAGTAATAAAAGAGGAGATAATTAGATTTAGATAGTATACAAGGTTTTAAGGGTGTTTAACTGTAGAAAAAATAATGAGTAGCTGTTATTATAATTATATTTCCAAATGAAACATATAATCAACACCCCCCCCCCGGAAGCAAAAAAAATGTTTGCAAAGTTAATTTTCTAAAAATTGTTCGAAAATCAGTTTTCAAGAATATTTCTTCGTACTTTTTATTTTCTGCTATAATTGTTCTTAATAAAAAAAAACTGAAACTAAATGAACAGTTGAAAAAGTGAATGAGAAGAAAAAGAATCAGTTGCAGCATCATGGTAATATTAAACCTACTACTCAATATCATAAATGACTGGATATTTTTTATCTCAAATATTGAGTCAGCTTTTGACACCCCATGGGATAGTCATCCCAAAGTCTGTATCATAATCTAACCTATCAAAGTCATAACTATCAAATAAAATTTGCTACCAAACATAACATATGAAGATATTAGGCTAGTATCGGATGATTATAAAGGGCAGGACAACGAGAGTGCTTCAAAGATAAGAAAATGGATTGCATTGTTATGTGAATGCCTTAAAAATATGGTCAAGACTCAAGAAAGGTTCTCACTAAATAGAAATCCTACCTGGACAGTTGCCAAAAGGGATCCAGTTCCCTTCACATATCTGTAATAACTTTTTGTAAAACAGCAGCAGCGCTTTGAATCAGGATAGACAATGTCTAAGCTCTTTTAAGGAAAAGGGAGTCAAGAAAGAATAATGTTGACACTTTTTATTAGTGCATAGTGCTCAGATTATAACATAGTAAAATTAATATGCTGTGACCAATTAGAGAGGACAAGGATACCCATAGCACTTCCCCACCGCTCTACCAAGCTTGGGGGAACAAAATACTGGTCTAAAGAAATATTATATGCTTGATCATTAAATAAACCAGTGACTAAAGATGCAGATTCAACATCTATATCATTGCTAGGGTTCTTTAATTCAAGAAATCTCTCAATTGGTTGACATGACTGCAGCAACATATGCCTGTCCTCTTGTGGTCGATCATCTTCATAAGCCACTGTATGAGCATGCTCAAATAATGGTATTGGAGATTGAATCAGCTGGCTGTTCCAAAATGCATTAATAAAAGATGAAGGTTTTCTCTTAGCCTGAAAAACATTATACACATACAAGTCAATAATTACAAAAGGTTTAAGCTAAAGGTCCCACATCTTCAAATAACAAGAATTCTAATGGAAGAAAAAATAATAACTAATTCTAGTTTTGCCCCACCATCTGTGAAATGTGAAATAAACAACACAATTTGCAAGTGAAGGGATCAAGAAGAACTTAAGGCTAGACCTTCCTTGGGACAGTATAGTTATCAAGGTTTCCTTATAGTGTTCAGCTCATGGTTATTTTTCATTAGTTTCCCTTGAAAGGCATGCAAAGAGACTGGAGAGCTATACTGTATTAACATTTCATTTTGTTTCTGCTTTGTTTGAGGCTATCTTATCCTCCTCCTCCTCCTCCTTTCTACTCCTTCTTTCTTTCTGATGAAATTTTCTTTCTCTAAAAAATTTAATAATAATAATAATAAAATAAAGAAGTTTTTGTCAATAAACTAATATATATCTTTATATTTTTAATCTTGTTCATGAAACTATAAATTAATATCATAGGAATAAACACCCGATTGGCTGTGGCAAAAAAATGTATCAGACTACTTCCTAAATAATCTTATTTTCTTTTTCTTTTTTCCAGGTGGTGGCTCTAAAACAACATATCAAAACAGAATGCATTTTTCTGTCTCATAGATCCAAGACCAGAATGGATTCTGCTCCATTGAGTACCTAATATCTGATATTTCATTTGAAGGAAGATGTCATTATAATACATTGTAGATATCAATAATCATAAAGGTCCATACTCCATATAGTTCAAACAGTTATATACTAGACACTTGGATGACAAACTAAAATGTGAAGGTAAACTCAATTTAATTCAACAAGAAGACTTCCGATAGAAACTGAAACCCTTGCAATAGCTGTAGTACCCCCAATATTTTTTTTTTTTTAAATTTCTCCTTTGATTTAAAAATGAAGAAGAAGACATAAGGTCTAAATTTCTATTTAATAACAAATTTAAGTACAACTGCAAAGATTACAAGCATATGATCATATCCCAATGCAGATTGCCTAAGGGCAGCTGATTCCTTTATAATGTAAAACACATTCTGAATCTTTTGAAACACATATTAACATGAAAGATGAAAATAATATGCCAAGCATCAAGAAAGCCTACCAGACAAAAATAACGAGGCCTGGAATATGGGATTCCAAACTGTAATGGGCTTAGAATGAACTCCTGTGTGATAAAATCTGTTTTTTCCAAAATTTCAATCATTTTTGCATGTGTATCAGATGTCTGTAACAAAGGCAGTGGGGAGGCAAGGAAAAAATGAATGAGCAAAGGAAATTATTCACAAAATTAACTTAGCCAATTAGTTGAATCCAAGAGAACAAACCTCAAATCCAACAACATTTTCCACAAATAACATACTCGGAGGCTGCAATATGAGTTGCATAAGTTCAAGAATCTGAAGAAAAGAAAATGCCCGAGCATCACCAGTGTCCTTCTGGAGACCTAATTCAAGATGTTTGAGGAACATTTCACCAAAAGAAGAAATTAATCCATAGAATGAGAAGAAGAAAAAATCCACCTTGTCGTGTGTAAGGTTGGCAGGGAGGAGACAGAAGCCATGCTTCTGCTTCATAGTTGTCAAGATCAGCAGCAGTCAGGCTTTGAATGTTTCCCTAAGTCAACCAACATAAACAAATCAAGATCAGCATGAACAGTTCAACACAACTAATGTCTCAGCACTCCAAGAGGCTCATTGGCAAATCTTGAATGCAAATAAGATCAAATGAGGAAAAAAAAATTAGAAGCTTAATTTTAGCTAATCAAAGGTAGATACTAAAAGCTTCAAGTTTATGAGTAAAGCACATTTATTTTGAACAGCTAGAAAGCCCGATGTAAACTTCCAATAGGAGTTTAGAGGGATTTTAAACATTTATGGAATATACAAAATAACTGATTAGAACTACAATTTCTACACATAAATAAGCTAAAAAGATTCACCCAATCACAATTCATGTGTAAACCTTTTATATCATAATTCATAACTACAACAGCCCAAGCCTTATCCCACCAGTGGAGATCATAATTCATAACTCATCAAGAATAGGAAAACAAAAAAATAAGCTATATCCATGGAATTTGGCTCTTCTAAAGTGAGGGTACACTCTAGAGAGTAAATTGCAGTGTTTATAACCATTGATTATAAATCTAAAACATCAACGGTTTAGGATTTGATAAAATATAAGCACATGGATAACAAACTATGGATTTGTTAAAATCCTCTCCCTTGATTTTCTCATCAATGGATATCCGCTTGCACTTTACTCTCTAAAGTACAGCCTTCACCTTAGAGAATCCAAATCCATATCCATGAACTCATCACATCCTCCAAGTTCTAAGGTAAGAACATATGTCTGAAAAGGTTAAGCAAGCAATGCCTAAGAATGCTTCTTGCCATGAAATAAATATCCCTAACAACAATTATATCATTTACCTCCTTTACCAGTTTCCAACAAAAGATGGATCAGTTCAATAATTTATGACAAAATGCCGATGGGGAGATCTTTCATAAAATCACTGCTTCACTTGGAGATTATCAGAAGAAAATCCCTAAGTTTAACATAGTTAACCCTATAATTACATGGAAATGGGATACTGAATTAATTCGGCCAATAACAATAACCACTTAGCAGTTCAACATCCTCTGCTCTTATTACCATGATAGACTCAAAATTTCAGTTTGCAATACAGGAACAGCAGGATTTATCACCAGTAACTACATTCAATCATCGAAGTTAAACCTAAAGACATAGACTTGATACAAATTATATAAAGAGAGTGATCATCGTGAGCATGTTGCAGTAACCTTGATGCTAGATTGCCCACATTGGTGTTTGTTCTTTGCAGCTTTTTGCAGGTTTCTTGCTAAATAAACTTTTACGATTCACAGAAAGTCTCAACATAGAAGGACCCAGCAAAGATAAAGCAATTCGTTGCAGAATCTCACTCACTCCAAAGCTCAAATATTAATAAACAATTTTACTGAAAAAAAAAACAGTATTTAAGAACATCAAATTTAGAAAAAAAAAAAAAAAACCTGATAAGGGCGATGCCCAAAATTATGTTGGTAAACATCATTTGCTTTGTCGTTGATTTCAAATGCTTCCACCACTTCAGCGTTCACCCCGGCTTGCATCAGCGAGTACCTCTGACAAAACAAACCCAAGCATTTTAAAAAACAACGAAGAAGGCATGCGTCTATCTACTTCGCTTGCATAGGCGTTTAGGGTTTCGGCGCGTACCATGCCACCGATCCCACTGTAAAACTCGAGGACTCTCCAGGGGCGGCCCCCGCCGCCATGAGAAGCATTTGACATTCCGGTGGCGGTGACTGGTTCAGAATCCTGATGAACGGGAGCACGTTGATTCAGCGATTGGGTCGGTTTCCAGGCAACTGATAAACCGAACCGCGCAAATCGGCCAGACGGAACCCATGGGTTTGGTTCAGTGATGGGCCGCTCTAACAAACAAAAATTATTCCAGGTAAAACTCAGGTTGGTGTATCTATTTTATTATATTGGGAATTTTTTTATTTAATTTTATATTATTTATAAAATTTTATTATTATTTAATTTTTTACAAATTAAAATAAAAATTATGTGAGACAGGTTAGTTTCGTAATAATGTATGAAGGAATACATTGATCAAAGACTAAAAATTAAAATAAAGATAAAATATTAATTAAAATTATAAAAAGTTATAGAAAGTTATTTTTAAAATTTAAACATATTTAAAAGTTACAAGAAGTTATTTTTATTTTTATTCAAATAATAAATTTATAAATATAATAAATTAATTATATTAGTCAACCAAAATAAAAAACACACATTAATACATAAAATAAAAATCAGTATCTATGTTGTGTCTGTACCCTAATCGAAAGACAATTGTATGCAGGCCTTAATTTTGAAATGAAAGGTTCAAACTTCAAAATGTCCTTCACAATTGGAATGAAATTTAAAAGTGCAATGGGTATTAGAATTTCTTGAGTACTGGGGCTACCGTATCTGACTCACTATCTGGTGTTGTTATTTCACATTTTGGCTTAAAATTTTTGTTTAATAAATTAGAAAGACATATGAAGTGATAAGTGTACTTGTGTATATAAAATTATATATTTCAAATAACTACACCCTGTATTTTCTAGTAGACAAATAGCTTGAATTAAATCTATTTAAAAGACTATTGATAATATAATTTTGATTTGTTGATAAGATCGTGATATTTTAAGCTACTTGTATAATTACTTTAGTTTATACAACCGTCTATCAAATAGTAACTCTTTTTAATAATAGACAAATTTGCAAGCAGAATGGAAACTTAAATAGTTACTATTTACATGCTTGGAGTGGTCCAGATAACACTTCTTCAACCGATTTCTCCACATTCTATGCGTTTTATTTTGCAGAATCAACTAATACGAGATGTCACTAGATGATCATCACAAAATAAGATCTGTTCATGCAGTTCAGGCTATATCTCTCCTCAGAGCACACTTGTTTCAGAGGAGGAAACTTGCCCATTCTCACTATAACTCTTTTTAATTGGTAAGAACTAAGAAGAGAGGTACAGTTTATCTTGCAGAAGCCATTTCCCTAAAGTCCACTCCATGATCATTTTAGTCAGAAGAATCTCTATATTCTGAACGCGGATGTTTCAATCTCTCAAATATTTCATCAAGGGATTCTAATGAAGAGTGCGAGTCCAGAGTGGTTCCCTGAACATTGCCAAGAGGAAGGAATCTCTTGGAGTCAATGTTAGACCTTAAACTTTTAAATCCATGCATCATTGATTCCCATTTTGAGGCTAATGCGGATGATGGTGCTGAAGTAATGTTTTGAGAACTATTGACATCATTTGTCAAGGAAGAAACTCTTTCTTGGGTCAAATCTTTACCAGACACCTGTTCATTCAGGTTTGTCCTTAAGGCTGCATACTTTTTGCTGCCGACCTTTCTGCTCATGTCACTCTGAGTGCCTTGATCTAATGGTCTGAACCGACCTCCATTTTTGTCCTCCACTATGTTGGTAGTGTTAAGTCCAGAGGCACTCTCATCCAGAGCCTGAAGAAGGGGCAAGGGGAGGGAGGGCGAAGACGGTAGTGAGTAACATAGCACTAGCATCGAGATAGTTTCAGGTTATTTCTACAAATATAAGTTCACTAGCTTACTGGTTGCTCTTGGCTTTAGTGGTGAAAGTCATCTTATCTTCATATAACAAATAAGTGACCAATATAAATAAAAAAGAGGGAAAATCAAGTGAGGCATATAAAATTTTCTGGGGCAACAGATTGATAGGAAATTGAAATATATGACAACGAATTTGAATGAATATTACAAATGGCATGATTTCTAAGATTAAGCCGGAAAATGTTCAAAACCCAGTGGTTTTAGATGTTTGCCTACCTTGGTTCTGCTGGCAGACTCAACATCAACATTCATGCTGAAACTCCTTGCTAAAGGAAAAACAAGTTCACCAACATTATGTCCTTGCAGGAGAAGAGAACGCTCTGAGGAGAAAAAATATGGTAATAAATTAGGATGTTATGTCTCTCAAATGACAGCAGATGGTTATGGTTATTCAAAATTGTATAAATAAGGAGAAAACCTAGTTTTTCAGAGTTGTGCTACATTTGATAATTCATATCATTTAGTGTTTTTAACTAAAGTACACTGCCAGAATTTATAAGAATGAGAAGTTGTCATTTACTTTTTTTAGGAAAAAAAATTGTTCAAATGGCTTCCTCTCTAATCCTTATTGTCGACATTTCACTTGATAATGCAAGGCTTTGCTGTTTCAATTTTAAGGTCTTATCCTTTTTCCCCCTTCATTTTTTTCTTTGTGATCTTTTTGTTTTCTTTTTACTTTTCAATAAATTTATTCTTTTCTACCTGTTGCAGCCTATTAGACTACTAGTAGCTACACATAACAAAACTGTCAATTTTTTTATGCAACATGGGATATTATACATAAGAATTAAAGTGGCTTGAACTCACCTCTCTGCAAGAGTATTACTCCGGATGGGTCAAATCCATCCATATCTTCTGCATCATCAGTAAACTTGAATATTTTCCAATTCCCACAATAATTGATGACCCGGTTAAAACAATTGCTTGCTATTAGCAAAGTGTATATAACCATGATGAGGGGGTAGATCTTGTTGAATCCTTTCCCAAAAAAAGGAACAGCATCATCAATGTTTCCCATCCTCTGCACAAAAATTTGAGTTTTAGACACTCCAGTAAATTAATCATTCTTCGGGAAGAGCAAGGAATGTAATTTGCTACGCTTATGTGTGGTTACTGTAATATAATCTGTCACTGACCAGGGGATCCAAAGAATATGCAATGTCCATTAAAGGTATACATAACAAAAATCTGATGTTATCATTTTATGGTTGTTTGCCTGATGGAAACACTTCTAAATATTTCTTACCGCTGTGACCTTATGTTTATTCATTGCTTCACCAGGCATTAAAGTTGATCCATATAGAGAAAAATTAGTAACCTGAATAAATTATTGAGTGATACTGGGAATTTCCATTTATCTCCTGGAATATGTCAATTATTTGTTGCACGGAACTATATTTAAGTCTGCAGAAGATAAGCATGGCTGTTTGCCTTATACCAGCAATTTCCATAAATTTCTTAGGTAATGAGGTTTATCCAATTTAATGAAACCCTTCTATTGTCTGAATATCTGGAAGAAAAGAGAAGGAAGAAAGGAAAAGGAAAAAAATGTAAATTAAGGCCAAAGAAAACAAAAAACAATGTAATAAAAAAAATTTCTTTTGCCTACCAAAAAGAAAAATTTCTTCCAGGATAATATGGCATACTTTATTATCTCCATTATTTCAAAGTTTCTGCCAGAGAATTTGTATATTTATACTATCATGGTGAAAAAGATTCCATAGTATATAAATACTAGGTAGAGTGAGGAAAAAAATTTCTCAACTTAATCTGCCCCTTCACAGAAAGAGAGAAATTATCACTTTCTCTAAGCTTTTGAACATTGAGTCTTCTATTTGGAGGAAATGAGTGTAATTGGACAATTAATGCATGTAATAATGAGAATCATATAGACTAGCTATGAACACCATAGTGATTAATAACAATACCATAATTGTAGCACAACCAATTAAGCACCAGACAATAGTAAAAGACCTTTTCAAAAATGGTTTTTGCATGGCCACCAAGATTAATGAGATTGAGAAAGTTGTATGAAATGGGCGGTGCATACCTTGCAACCATCCTACAAAAAGAAGTGAGATGCAAAGGCCAATAATTTACAATAATTATAGTATTTTACTACATACAAATGAACAAAACGACAAAAGAAAAAAGTGAAAAACTTACGAGCATATCATGAGCAAGCTTACTGAGCTTGTGTGTCTTGGTGTTAGTGAGTAAAACATCAGCATTCCCATTTTGAACAAGGAATAATATGTACATATACACATATACATCAAGGGGATGGAAGCAGCTAGCTGGGTAAAAGAATCCAACAATCACTTTTCAGCAAGATGAATAAAGAAAAACAACATTTCATGTATGAGGCAAAATCAATTGTAGCTAGTGGTCTAAACAGTGACTTTTAAGGCATGTTTCTTCTCTCTCATAGGAGAAGTTACCCTACCTATCTGCTCTGCAAGTGGATTTGCAGCTTTTGCTGGCTACTTGCTCCTAAACAGGCTTATATAAATTAGAGAGTTCCCTTCTGCAATCAATATCAACTATTTGAACTTGCAAAAATGCACTGCAACCAGCAAGCCTCTAACCCACTTTGTGTTTTATTCACATCAGAATGGGCCTACCTAGTACCTATGACTTTTGCCTTGGGAAAAAAACAATTTATGGTAATTAATCCATTCCACTTCTTTCAACTTCAGTTTTCCTGGTTTCTTAATAACATCAATTCTGTAAAGTTAGTTACTAATGGTGTTATTATGTATTAGGCTCAATCCTCAAATACTAACTTACAAAGAAATGAATAAAACTTAATGAGATTTAAGAAAAAAAATATAGCCTCAACAGAAAGGAAGTAAGATAAAGGAAAATAAACTTATTTCCAAGAAAATGACAAAATTGGAACAATTCTACAAATATTACCTGCACGAGCACTTCTTGCTTTCCTGCAGCGTGTATTAGGACAGAGAAAAGGGATAAATTAACACCACGGGGTAGTATGGTAGCCTCAGCTAAAAGAATTGCAATCGACATGCAGCCCAATATAACAGCCAGTGATTTTTCAAGTTGCTTCCTCAATATACATCGCCAGAGAAACTCTGATAAATCAACATTTCAAGCAGATATAATTGGTCAGATTAGCACCTGATAAGAAAAAAAATTGTGAAAAGCTAATCACTATTAATTGTGTAAAAGAAAAATTAAATGACTTTCTGGTGATGATTTAGAATTTTAATATCATCATACACAAATTTTCATTCATGAAGTGTAATAAACTATATAACTTCGGCAATAACCTTTGGGAAGAGAGATTTAATTTTAATATTGCTCCACATAAAGGGAAGAGTTAAGACCATAAAGCATAGGGTCATTGGTACCTCAACTTTAGCTCTGATATAGTCAGGTGGAATGTACCAGTAAAATAGAAGAAAGAGTACATAAATTTAATAAGTGGTAAGTACCAATTTTGTCCAAAATTGCACCCAGTCTGCCTATGCGTTCAGGCCTGAAGCATGAAATATATTTCCTGCAAGAATGGAATGACATTTCTTCTCAAAAGTCAAAACTATCACATGTTGAAGCTTTTTTTCCGAATATTTTGTTTCTCTCAGGTGGATTCTTGCCCTCCGCAGTTGTTTTTTATCTTCTAATAAATTCTTCCTTGATCAAATAATAATAATAATAATAAAAATACAGAGCTACTGCATATTACTTCAGAAATGTACACCTGAGAACAGGCAGCCAAAGTAGACTCTAATTTGTTTCTTAAGCCAAGAATATGTCCAAAAACGGCAGCACAGCCAAGAATATCTTAAGCCATTAAACGTCAGTAGATGGTTTTATATATATATATATATATGTATATGAATCATGGAGAATGGGTTTGAATTTAAAAAGAAAAATAAGTTAATCTACACAGCATATTATTCGAGAAAAACAACTATAGGTTAAAAGCAAACCATTCTGTAGCATTATGACGCTCATAGTTCTTTATGGTATCCTCCAGCTCAAGGGCTTCCAGGACAAATTTTGTATATTCACTGCCAAAAAAAAGGAAAAAACAAATAAATGTATTTACCGCTTGAAGAGAATTTGTACATATTCAAACTATGAGTAACTCAGCAAAGTATTATTGTATATAATGAAACAATGAAATGTCAGAAATGAAGCTATCAAATTCTTTTCTAATAAAATATACATAGATCTGTGATTGAATAGCAAGGCAGTTTATCATGTAAACTGAAGGATGTATAATTCAAGGGCAGAAAAAGAAAGAAAGAATCTGGAAAACGACAATGAAGTTTAAAAATCAACCCTCACTACATAAAATTTGTGGTTTCCGTAAATTATGTACACACTCATACACCACAGGCACATACATATACAAAAGGCTAACTCATCAGCCCATATTTTTTCCCAACATATTGCATTTAAATATCAAAATGTCATCCATTTGTACGCTAGTTCCATGTCAAGGCAGAGCTGGGCAAAAGGATTTTTTCAAAGAAAAAATTACTCCTACAAAACACGTGCATATATCCCACCAGGCAGAAGCTACTCATCATAAGAACACTGGTTTTGAAAGTTCTGTATGATCAGAACCCTCTACCAACACCTATACCAAGTAGATCAGTGTCTACCTTCTATATCGATAATACTGTTCATGAGCTTGTTTAAGATGACGTCTTAGTGATGCCATAGACTTCTCATCAGTATCATAATCCATATCACTTTCTCCTAGTCTCCCACCCTGTGGTTTGAAAGAGGGGTCTTCCTTCAACTAGAAAAACCAATGTTATATAAACACCTAGCAATAGAACATTTAGATTCAAAACACCTGTATGTATACACTCATAGACTTTACCATCTGAAGCAACATTTTGTCAATGATATTCATGTAGGGTCTCAAAGAATCACGCTTCGACATCTGCTTTGATGTTGCCTGTGTGATCTGACAATGCACACCGTCAAAAATTATGTCTGCAAAGTATAAAGAACAGAAAGAAAATATCTTTTTTATAACATTCCAATGCAGATTTTATATGATCTGCTAATATGTACACCAAATTTCAGAATAAAATCATTTATAAAATCTCAGTACATGGGTGAGATACCCAGTAGATTATAGGAAGAGTGAATGTAATTTATCAAGATGGAACAATAGCCAAAATTGTCTACAGTTTTATATTCCTTCACAAAATTGAATATGGATTCACAACAAGAATTATGGTTGGTATTGCAGGACACAAACTTTGATCCATGTCAGTATTGCAAGATTTTTGTAGAGCTTGAACAACTACTATCATACATTTCTCCTTTCACATTCCATAATATAACAAATACAGAATCTTTACATGCTAGCTTTTATTATTTCTTTTCACAAGAGAGAAATACTTGACGATTACATAACAACTTGATTATGCTTAAGGATTACATCCAACTTCCAGGGAGATACAAGATACAGAACTAAGAGTTAGAAGAAAGAGCAGTAAACTGAACACAAAAAGCAAATTCAACTGTCAAAAGGATCATGATAGGCCAATAGCATGACTAACTTACAACAATAGCATTTGAAAATTCTTGATGAGCATCATCTAATTTGACAGCCATTTTTGCAACTTTGTGGGAAAGGACTTTTTGCTGAATGGTCCAATCTGCATTTATCCAAATGCCCTTTGGAATTTCACTCAAACCAAATCCAAGTAGAAATGCACCAGTAACCAGTCCAAATGTATTAGAGCAAGCCATGGCGAAACCCAGAATGTTACCACTCCTGGAAATTATTAAGCATTTAGATTGGGTGGGTTAGCTTGCAGTGAGTTAAAAAATCTGGCAGTGTGCTGGAACAACTTAGCAACAAAATTAATTGTAAAAGCAATCAGGAGATAACAAAAGAAAGGATCACATTCAAGAAAAGAAATGAGCAATAATACCAAATGTAAAAGAAAGAAACAAACAAACCAATCTTTGTGCAAAGAAATTAGTAATATCAGTCCGAAGAGTGCTACAGAACCAAGACACAGATAGAATACTAGGTTTCCATGTATGCTTGTCTTCAATCTTGCTTTCACTGTAAAGTCTCCAGCATCTTCATAACCCTGAATAGTGGGAACCACAGCCCTGTTTAGAGAAATAAATTTAATACAAAACTATGAGTGTGTATTTCTATTGACCTAGCTGCCATAAATATCCTAAGTGATTCCCACCAGAGGTAAAGCAGAAGTAAAGGAAAATGAATAAAAGATCACATCAGTGATCATACACAACTTCATATCAATAAGGACACCTGTTGATAAAATATGAAATACAGTCAACTAAAAAAGCAGTGGAAATATTCTAGATGCTTAAAGTTTTCAAGTTTCTTCTTCTTTCTCTGTGTGTGTGTATGTGTATGTGTATGTGTATGTTTCACATGTTATAAATAATAAGGGGTAACTGATGGCTAGCTTAAAAACAATTTGAATATGTGTAGAAGACTTGATGGAAGCACATCAACCAATTACCAACATCATATAGAGCAATTAAATTTCAGAGGAATTAGTCAACGGGTACAAGGAAGTTCCGAGCTTTATAAAAAGGAAGCAGCTTACCACGTAAGTAAGAAGGTACTCCAATATGACAAACTCCATAAGATGGAAATCGCTCCACTTTTATCACCATTTATTGTCTGGTCAATGAAAGGAAATGACTTATCTAGGTCTCAATCAATTAAATATCGAAAAATAAAGAACTGTTAATAAAAGAAACAGATTCTATAGCTTCAATCTATTTGCTCAATAATTTGTTTCTCTTAAGAGCATAGACGTGAAAAACTACAATCAACAGGAAGCTCATTATCTCATGAATGTTTAACTTATTTCCTTGTCTCGTGGCATATGAAACAAACAACACAGAACTGTTAATAAACTGAAAAATGGTATTCTATTCAACTAATGCAGTTCAATTGCAATGTGAACAACAGGCTCCGTTTATTTTCCATAATGAACCAACAGAGAAAACCAGAAAGATGCAAATAAACAGGAGAAGAAACTGGTTTTCCGTTAATGAACCAGATATGGAAATACCGTCCATATGTCAGCAGGGACGAGGATGATGATGGACAGGGAGCAGAACCAGGTGTATGCAACGGTGAAGAACACATATTTGGGTACATCAGGTCCAGAGAAATAACTCAACGTAAAAATCACCATGCCAATAGTCATAGGCAAGGAGAACATATAGAACACCCACATGTTTAGGCTAATATATGTTATTATTGTTCAAGTTTCACGTAAATGTATGTCCCTTTCTTTTCTCTTCCTTTTCTCTCCTTTCCCTATCTGCAGAATAAGACACAGAAAAAGGGGATTAAGAGAGTCAGGAGAAGAGGATGTTTGAAAACTGAAAAGAGCATTTTTAAGTTAGCGCTTAACTTAAGAGGAAGGAGAACCGGTCAAGGGGAGCCCTTTTTTTGGTCTTCACAACCTCATTTAGCATACTAGTTCACCCAGGTGTCCTCATGTTTGTAAATGCCATACGGTCTTGCACAAAACGTTTGTTGAAAAGGGTCAGCCCAAATACACAAAAATTAAAATACTACAATCAAGATTATTTGCAAGCTAATAAAGATATACTACTAGGGAAAAGAATATGCACCCTCTTGAATGATTTGTAAATACCTTTTAAATTTTAAAATTATTCTAATTAATATTTAAATTATAATAAATATATAAATTAATTTAATTTAAAATAAATAAAAAATTAATTTATATAATTATTATAATTTAAAATATTAATTAAGACGATTTTAATATTTAAAAATTATTTACAAATAATTTAAAATTTAAAACATTTGTATATTCTTTTTTTCTTAAAACTATATAACTCAGTCCCTGCATTTTATTAGCATTGGTTTATCATATTCATAATAAAATAACAACTTTAAGAAATCACAATGAAAAATATTGTTCTTAGTTACATTAATTAAAAATTTAAAATGTCATGGCCAGTAATTTTAGTCATGAATAAATGAAAATCAGCTACACAACAATCACTTTCAAAAGAAATTATCAAACGTATAATAGAGATAAAAATAAAAGAAAAAGAAAAAAATTGTTGTTACTAATGAGTCATGATTATGCGTAACATGCTACCAGGGATATTATTTAGGAACTCGCAACATCCTCAATCGATCCAACGGAAGAACATCAAAGCTGCAACTTTCTCTTTCTAGCTACAACAATGCATTCCAAGGGTAAACATCATTTTTCAAAATTAAACCTATAAATAGATGTAATATATCTATTCCCTGCACTGCATAAACTATTTCTTCCCAGGGCCTACGCGTATCACCCAAGATCCCAAAAACTAGGGAAATATTGGTCCTGGTGGCTGGTGGCCACAGAATATTAACAACAATGCATGTGAAATTAAATACAAGACCACGCAACAAAATTATATAACACAACACATAATAAGATAACTCAGATAAGAAGGAATCTCAGTCATGCACTGCGGCACTATAGTAGACATTTTTAACAAACATACAACGTGGGTACTACGAGGTAAAGAAGTTATAATGTTCATACATTCGCACTAATATGGACATTACCAAAAATTGTAAAATGTCTGTCTAATAATAGTTTCCATCTGCCTAAACTGCAATTTAAATGAACATCATCAACTCTGGTCTACTGTATACATTGTTCTGCTCATCATTCAGGATTGGGTATGCAGCTACAAGAGCATCCTGTGCTCCGATATAAAGTGAGTTGTAGATCTTCCAATACACTTCCCTAACCTTTCGGGCAGGGTGGAACAGGCCCTTGGAGACAGTAGTTAAGAACAATGGCAGCACCCAAGGCTACCCTCATCCCTTCAATGGCTTCCATCACAGCATTTATCACATGTGGAGAAGTTTCAAATATGTTTGGCCAGACATAATTCAGCAAATGGATTAGTGCATCCTCACAACCCAAACCAGCCACCCCCAGTGCCATGTGCTTCACAGCAGAAGCAGCTGTCTGCCTATGAACCAAATCTCTGTCCATAAGAGCATCCTCAAGCAATGGAGTCACAGCATAGATGTAGTCCTTTCCCATTTCACCAATGTACTCAAAGAGGAAAGAAAGGGATTTAAGGACACCATTTTGTACATTAAGCTCTGGTACACGATACTCATTCATCAAAGCTGGCAAAACTGTGAAGGGTGAACAGGTTTCTGCAACTATTGCAATGGCCACAGTTGTGCAGACTCGGTTCTGCCTCTCCTTGCACCTTGAGATTATTTAATAGAGTTAGCCAGGACATCTTGTGGTCCAATGGCTTTAGCAATATATCCAAAAGTGTTCACTGTAGCTCTACGAATTCCCTTCTTGTGTGCCTTAAGCATCTCAAGAAGCTCAAAACAGATCCTCATCCATTCTCTTGCAGGTACAAACTCTGCCTCCACGGTCAGCAATTCTACCTACAAGGTCAATACAGTTCTCCTGAACCTTCTCATGCCTATTCTTTCAAAATTGGTGTCAACCTGGGAAGCAAATCCTTAATAGGTGGAGTCATCTTTGTCATACCAATAACATTGACAATTCGACTTGAGAGCTCCCAGAATTGATCCTAAAACTTCAGGATACTCTTCTCCCAAATACTCATAACAAGACAACACCAAGATGACCCATCAATTGTTCCTCATGGCACTGCTTCATGACAACAGCAATCCTTGAAATAAGATCCTGCTGCTTGCTGTCTCACCTTTGCACTTCTTGTTGTTTAACCGCCATTTGATGGTACCACAAATCTGAGGAAGATATGGCTTCACTCTCTGCCCAAGAGAGTTTCACAACTGCACCAAACCCGTTAAGCATCACATTAGCATCATCACTGGTCTGCTCTTGGAAGGCATAAAGAATACCATCAATCAGAAGCTCTTCCAACCGCTTGCATCTATATCAGATGCTCCCAAGTTAGTAACCACCTTCTCAATAGTTTCCATAACCATTCGCCTATAAGGTTCACTCTCATCTTTAAGGTCCTCAACAATTCTCCCCACTATATCAGCAACACCAACTTTGTTTGCTATCTCTACAGTTGTCTCCACAAGTTGCCGATAGTTTCTTCGATCCAAAGCCATCCTCCTAACCCAGAAGTTCCTGAAAAACTCGGGGAGAATATCATTTCTAATATAATCAGCCTCAACTCCCTCAGTGCTTACACACTGCTTCACCACTTTCAGAACAATTTTCTTCATTTCTTCATCAGGTGACTGGAATTCACGAATCAAAATAAGCATGACTTCCTTAGTATAGTAACTGGCATATAGGGCTTCCATCAACGGGAATGATAAAACCAATTGCCTTCAAAAATGCAGCCAACACCTTCCCACGGTGTTGCCTAATACCCTTCCACAGTGGCTTCAAGACAGAGTCAAAACTTTCAATGCCATAAGGAGCAGCAGCCTCGGCAAGAGCAGCAAGAGACAATGCAGTGATTGTTCTCACCTTCTGATTCTCATCATTCAGACCATGCTCTATAATTTCCACAAGAGATCTCAGATGTGGCAATACAGCACAACCAATTAAAATGGCAATCTGTTGAACAATCTTAATCCCTGTGTGTCGAGCTTGCCATGATTTCTTACTTTGACACACAGCCTTCAAGAAGGGTAAGAGAGCAGGAATACCAAGAGCAGAGGCAACAACACTGAAAGCTCTAGCAGTAGTGTTCCTAACATATTCATCGATGTTGTCTATGTCAGGTCGCATTGCAGCAATCATTGTGGCCAGTCCAGCAGCTTTACTGAGATTAGAGATGATTTCTCTTCCCTCCACACGGGCATAGTAGTCTTCATCAATCAAACAAAGGTTCAATAACAACAAGAATCTTATGCACGTAAGGACGAACTAACTCATCCAATTTATACAGAACTCTGTCTATAACCTTAACTAAAAGGTGCCTCTCTTGGTCCTCCAGCGTAGGTTGCATGAGCAATGGCAGAATTCGGTTAAATAATGGGCCAGCACCAAACTCACGAGCTTTATCAGTAAGCTGTCTTAATGCTGTTTTCCTTTGAGGTGGTGTACCATTCTTCACTTTAAGCAGAAGTTTCATAATCTTCCGCTCTTTTTGTTCGTCCGGTGACAATTCCTCTTCATTTTCTTCATTTAACAATGCTCCAAAGTACTGGTAGTCTTCAGGCTTCATGAATGGCAAGCCACCGGGTGCTTCCTTAGGAACATCAAACTGTTGACCACGATTCTCTTCTGGGATTTGATAAAGAGGAGTCCCCAGTGGAGTAGGGGTGGCAAGAAGCTTCCTTGCAGGTGTCCTGATTGGCACATATGAAGCTGGAGGGTCCAATATCTTATAGCCTTCTTGCGGAAACATGGCATCAAGTTCCTCATCAGTTAATGGGCGATTCCTCTCTTCAATATCCCTTTCCCACCTCAACAGATTATACTGCTCTGGTGTGACGGCACCACGCAAAGCCCCAGGTGTTGGAGTAGCTAGCTCAACTCCTCCAACAGGAGTTACACCAGGTGTATATGCAGCTGCAGGGGTGGCACCTGGCAATGGTGTTGCACTGCCCATGGTAGCAGGTGTCTCATCCCACCTTGACCTCTGCCTCTTAGGAGTTGGTGTAGCCATCCCAGAAAGCTTTGGGGTAGCATCCCAAGTCATGCCAGCAGGAGTTGCACCAGGGGTAACACCACCAGCCGGAGTGGCATCAGAATCCACCAATCTTCCAGGTGTAGGAGTCTCGTCCCACCTATTCCTCCTTCCTGGAGTCGCATCCGTCACTCTCCCAGGAGTTGGAGTAGCATCCCATCTCCCGGGCGTCGTATCCGGCAAATCCCAGTCTGAAGTTTTTGCCTTCTTCACTCCCCCATCATCCTGAGACTGGTCCCACCTATTCCTCCTCTTCTGAGGCACCACCGCAGCTTCACCAGACTCCTTACCCTTCTCGGCAGCAGCCTTAGCTGCTTCCTCCTCCTCCTTCTTCTTATTGGCAATAGCCCTCAAAGTCTCCTCTTTCTCCCTCTTCAACGCCTCCTCCCTCATGACATCTGCATAGGTCCTGACCGAGGGGTCCGGCGTCTTCTCACCGGCGGCAAAAGGGTCATGGCGCTCGGGCGATATGATCCGATTCAACCTCCTCTGCCTGTAATCATCTTCGCGATCAATAATCCTCTGGGGCTTCCTAAAGCCCAAATCGGCATCCCCATCCCCAGTAGCACCAGGCATATCCTTCAACAAGGATTTGGGGGCAGTGTAAGAGGCCAGCTTGCGAGCAACCTCGTTGTCCATAGCATCGAGATTCTCTTCGTCCTCGTTGGCAGGAATGGAAGTGAGATAGGAACCCTTGTCGCTGCCGCCATAGAGATCGGTGTCGAAGGTGACCGATGTAAGGGAGGCCAGTTGCTGCTCCATCCTCTTGCGCTCCTCCTGCGTCTTGGCAATCTCTGGATCCAGCGACGCCATTTTCTGATCGCTCCCAAGTGATTATCACCTCACTGCTAAACCTAAGAGTGTTCCAAAACCCTACGTTCTAAAAAATACAACAAAATTAGGTTTGAACCAGAAATTGGATCGGTAAAGAAATGATAAGAGCTTTCAGAGATTTATTGTTTACCTTTGGATCTGTCTCTGTCCGGTTTATCAGAGAAAATGAATGAAGCAGAATCAGAGGTCGTTCCGTATCGTTGCTATGGAAGTGGAATTGGAATTTGGAACCCTACAATACAATGTGCAAAGCCCTAATCTTATTGTCAGTCCCACCTGGGTTCTTTTTATTTCATTACTATTTCTTAATTATTTAATTTGCTTATGAGAAAATGCAAGTGCTTTCAATTTTATTGATAAGAAATTTTTTTTGTGAGAGATAATTTTATTTATTATCAAGATGGTTGATTTTTTAAAATAATTTTATATTTTTTTAATTATTAAATAAAATAATTTTTAAATAATTTTTATATTTTTAAAGTATTAAAATTTTTTATTTTTATTTAATATTTATTTTATTAAATATTTAAAAAATATAACAAAACTCTTTTTTCATTTTCAATCATGATTCTTTATGATCAAAATATGTTAGTTTTTATAACAGTGAAAAATCACTATGAATTAAGATGAATTTTTAACTATTTATTGAACATAAATTAAAAACATAGGTGGACAACTTTTTACTTGACTTGAAAAATTCGTTAAAAATTAAAAATATTTTTATAAAAACCTTTTAATATATGTTAAAAAGTCATCCTACTAATTTCAACGTGAACTTTTATGTTTTGTCTTAATTTAAAAGTCCTCTTAGCTTGAGGCTAAGGAGGCAAGAAGTGTTTTTCTTATTTTTATTTTTGTTTTCATTACATATATTTATTTATAATTTTCATAAAAAATTAGATATTTACAAATATTTAATAATTTAAAATAAAAATTTAAAAGTCATAAATTAAAAAATATGAATGGATAAATTGTTTAACTATAAATTATAATTTTTTTCTAACAATTTAAAATATTTATAAAATTAAAATAATATATCACAAATAACACATTATATTTAATTATATTTTGTAATAATCAATACATATAAATACTTATTATTAAAATTATATAATTTTTTTAACTATTTTTATCATTATGAACTCAATCACTAAAAAATTTTATTGTAAAATAATAAGAAAATATATTTTTTTATTTTATTTCAAAGAAAAAAAAATCATAATATGTATAAAATATTAAAAGAAAATCGTGAGTACAAAATGTACTTGCAGGGGTGGGTAACGTGATACCTGCTCTTATCCCTATTTATTAAACAAATACTCATTCCACTCTATGGCAGATAATCCTTGTGAATTTCCGTAGGTACGTGAATTTTTTCCATTCTTATTAGCCAAGGTGATTTCTCAATTGAATTTTTTAAAATATTTTTAAAAATTAGTTAGAAAGTTATTGTAGCTTATGATGATTTTCACTTTATTTAAAAGAAATTTGCAAACTACGCTGTTGGTAGGCCTCTCATACAAAAGGCACAATCAAAGATCGAGATATTAGTCTTTCATCTTTCATATGGAAATACTCTAAGTGCACCAAAGAATTTTACAAATTGAAAGTGGGAAGTTTCTTTTGTCCCCTTCTTTTAATTATAGACACTCTAATCACATTCCTTTCTTCTTATATTTTGCAATGACTTAAAAATGTTCTAGTCGCAAATTAAATCATAATTTTTATATAATTAATAGAGTATTAATTTGTCAAATATAATATTATCAATAATTTAAAATAAAATAATCACGTAAGAGTAAGAACTTGTTCATCTTCAAATGAAATTAAGAAACAAAAACAATCATGCATACAAAAATTAAGTACCAAGAGGTATATTTCTTAAATAAGTGATATCAAATGCAAGTTTGGTTAAAAGTTTAATTAACTTATATTTAAGTATAAGTAACTAACAAATGTAATTCGAAAATAGCAATAGAAATTTTTAAAAATTTAAATGACTTTTTAAAATAATAAGCAAATTTACCTTTTTAATATAATGATAAATAAAAACAAAAAAATTATAAATCTTATTCAATAAATAAAAAAAGATGACACAGTCAAAAAAGAAAAAGAAAAAGAAAGTACACTAGTCTTGATAAACTTTTTCATATTCAATTTAATGGTCAGCATTATTTGATACAATAAAAGAAATAATCTAGTACTATAAATTATTTTCCGCCAAAATCAAGTTAAAAAGATGTCAAGATTATAATCTAAAAAAAAATGAAATGATTCATTCAGGAAACAAAAAAATAAAAAAATTAAAAAGGTCTCAAGTTTTTTAAGAAAAAAGTAGAGTCTTCAATCATTTTTTCACATCCAATCTAATAATCGGCATTATTTGATATAAATTAAGGGAACAAATCTAATGGCTGAAATTTTTTTCTGTGAAAACCAAAGTAAAAAGGATACCAAAATTGTTATATGATATAATAGTATAAATTAGATGATCTTACCATGAGGGGGGATGAGGCTTAATTATGAGATATCAAATCATTTGGTCTTTTTTGCTTTTTTTTTTGTTTTGCGATCAAATCATTTGGTCTTTATTGCTGACTGATTGTTATATTGAATGCTGATTCTTTAGTTGAGTCAGCTGAGGTGGAGCACGTGTGTTGTTCACTGTGCCAAGGTAGAGATCCTCTTGATGGATTGGTTCTTCTTCTTTTTTTGTCTTCAATTTTAACTTTTCAAAAATGGCATTATGACTTATTAAAATTTCAATCAAGAAAAGATAAAAATGTAAACTTGCACATCGCCGCCTCTCTGCTGCGTACTTCGTGCCATTGACATTCCCTTTGAGCACCGATTCCCAATTTGATCTTCTGCTTCCAATCAGCAAACGAGGACTCCATTGGATTGATCCCCAAGAAACTTCCTCAATCGTGAGGCAAAGTCGCAGGCAAGGCGCCGTCAAATGGGCATATGCTGAAAATATTATATGCAAGCTGCCAAATTTCATAAGTTTCTTGGGAAATATAAAAGAATCCCTAGCACAGGTTGTTTGCTGGGAAGTTAAGTAATTTTCTGATCACTAGCGAGTGGTCAGAATTCAAATACAAACAAAATAAGCTGTTCGGAAGATTTTTGCCAAGAATAATAATTCATGCTATATTTGTCGTAGCAGCAAATGTTACACTGTTTTTATTCAAGTAAGGCCTAGCAGTGAAAAGGCTAAAGAGAGGCGCCTTGCTAGTGGAACCGGGCCCAGCTACTGTCCTGACCCTTTCTGATTGATGCGGTAAGCCTGCTGCATATAACTCCAGATTGGTATCACAGTTTCTTCAAGCTTATCTGGCCACGGGAAGGGGAAGAAATGAAAAGTACTTCAAAAACCATCTCTCCAGAAAAAGTGTTGATGACCCAAAACATATTGCTCTGGCACAACAGAGGCTAGCATCCTTGATCCTTTTGAGCAAACCCCTCTGTGCACATAACTGCCTTTTACCACAAGCCAATCTTCAATGGAATACTTGCCTTGATATAAATGTTGCATTAAGTATTAACCATTCTAGCCACTACCAGTCCAGAAGCCAGTGCAGCTCCAAATAAAGCATGCAACCTCACACAGAAGTACTTGGCCATGAAAATCTTCTGTTTGTCCTGTAAGAATACAGCTTAGGTTTAATAGCAAATTTTAGGAAATATACTGGTAACAACGACTCATCAACAGTCTTTCACTTGCCTTGTGATTGTCTTGGACAAATCTAACTACCAGGTTTCCCATTGGTAAGGTCAAGGCACAAAGGAACTAGTACCGACATATTCATAACCAAAAGAATACATTGTAAGCGCATGGTCCAGAATTGCAACTATATCAGAAATGAGATACATAAATTTGGACAAGTGTTTAAAAGTGCATACAATACAAGCGAGAGGAAGTGCCTTGCTTAGACCAAAAGCAACCAAAAGAGCATAAAGCATCACGACTGCTACTTTCACCACCTCCGCACCTCTTCTGGTGCCAAGTCTAACCTGAAAGAGAGAATGGGAAATAAAGAATATAGGTAGATTCACATCATTAACACTGATAAGTGATAAGAGAGATGTTCAATCCAACTAAGGGCATATACCAATGGTGACATTTTTCCAACTTCCTTGTCGCCTTCCACCTGAGTTATGCATAAGAAAAGTCACCAACTTGAAGTTACTCATAAGCAGAATTAAGAATTCAGAAATGAAAGTACCTGATGGAAATGACTACAAAAGAGGATTAGGGATGTTGTGAAGCCAACAAGGATTGATGCTGAAAGAACTGTTCCAGTTAAGGGGAAATGGTTCATCGCACTATCAAAATCATTTACAATCAGCAAGCATGCCATGAAAAATCAAATATTATAAGTGGCATTGTAATCAAGTAACTGAGATAACCTTGCACTGCCTTGTAATAAATAAAAAGCGCTAGTGGCAAAAGGACCAAATGCTGCGAAGCACAAGGGCTCTCCCAGCCCCAGGTAACTTAACCGAAATGGTGGACACTGCAACAGCAATGGATCAAGCAGAGAATTTGAAAGTTAACTTATTACTCTGAATAACTTTCCAATATGATTTAATATCAATTATCAACAGAAACTTTTACCTGATATATATAGCCACAAATAATTGCGCAGGCTAGAAATGATATGGAACGCATATTTCCTGCCTTAACAGCAGTCCAAGTCAGCCCAATGAAGCCAAGAGCAAGGCATAAGTAGGCAGCAATAAAGGTTCCTTTACGGCTTCCCAAATTCAACATATGAAATAAACAAGCCGAGTTATTATTTTATATCAAACACAGAAGTAAAAGAAAATACACAAACATTAAAGACAAGTGTGAGAGAAACTCACCTACCAACCAGGTTCACAACTGATTCCTTTTTGTTCTTGTCAGCTCCAGTGTCAAAATCGTAAACATCGTTGCTGCCATGGCCACATATAAGAAATTACCTAATTAAGAAAAATTAATGAAAATTATTTTAAGAAAATTGGGTGTACTTGATTAGAGTGAAAATGCATTAGAGGAATGAAGGGGGAGGAGGAGTGAAAATTGGTAATCAATTCAGTTGAGAGCTTGCATCTTTTTCTTGCACGGGCTGGTACCATTTATTTTAAAAGAACAAATTAGATATTCATCTGAGCTCATTGACATATTTTGTATTACTGTTTCAAGGATAAGAAATTAGTGAAATGGTTCAAGAATTATGGAAGACGTTCTGATAGTGTCCATGTTATTACAACTTTTAAATTGACTACCAAACCTGTGATTTGGATGATAGAAGTTTATGTTCAATTGAAAGTTATGGCTATCAAAAGTTCTTATGATGAGATGAGAGAGTTGCGACTGGAATGCATTCTCATTATATTTGAGAAAATAATTTATAAACAGAGAGATTTCATGGTGTTGAACAATAATTTACATCTACTTTTATATTCACTCACTCAACCCTCAAACAGTATTGAAATTCACCTTAAATTGAGCCAGGTAATAACAAGAACTGAAGAAGCCAAGAGAATGAAATAACGCCTAGGTGAGAAGATGCCTGTCTGCAAATATGCTGCTGCACTGCCTATCTATATGTGGCAACCAAGAAATAAGTTAGGGAAGCAGTAACACTGTCACACATGTATGATTTAATACAAAACTGTGAGACCAGTGCATTGCTCGAAACTGACATGAATTCCCATTAAAGAAGTATGATAAGTTCCAACTCAAATACTCTATGATATGGCAATGAGTTCAACATTAAGACAGGAAAGGGAGAGATGATCACTTGAGCAAAATATTCACCAAAACATTAATTTGATTAAAAATATAGTGCCTTACTTCTATATAACTCTTGTGAGCCTTCTTCAAGAGGTATTCAGAAAGTTTAAGTTATTATGTTACTGGGGAAAATGTTTGACTTAGCCCTCAATTATATAGCCTTACAATATATGCAGCCGTAGCTGCAGAATGCACATTTTAAGACAATATAGTTGAGGTTTGCGTTGGTATATTTACTTGAGAAATAATGGTTTACTGCATAATACACGTACAGGAAGACTGCACACATGCACAGATTATACACAGTTTGAGTTTGCAGTGACATATTATTTCAACATCAAAGAAAACCTAGTTGGTCATGCTCAAATTAACAAACTACCCTAAGCATGTAAAGTTAAGATACTCACAGTGAGAGGAACCAAAGCAACAGAGTACATTGGCAACTTGATTGCCCTCCAAATCAAGGTTTCTTTTGGAATATCCTCTTGAATTTCCTCTCCAACGTCTTCACAGCTAGAAGAGGATAATACTGCTCCTCTTGTACAAGGCACACGTCGGTACTGGTGCCTTTTTTTGACTTGGAACTGTCTTCTATATCTCCTATGGAAGACTTTCTCAGCATTACATGTTGAACTTTTGGAACCTAGATGGCACCTGAAAAATAATCAATTTTTATTTGCAAAAAAATTGAAAACCTACCAGGGTCTGGCCATTGTCAAGTTGAGATATGAATTTAACCACTAAACGAATGCAATAACCAAATAGGACAAATTCCAACTTATCATCACATTTGGGCAATGTGATTTGTGAGTGTTCTCTTCAACCCAGTTTTACAGAAACTATTCCCATTCATTGATTTAACTTTCAATTTGCCAGTTCATGAACAGGGAAGGGGAAACTTGCCTTGTGAAGTAGCTCTGCTTCTGGAGGTACTCATTGAGTTTCTTGAAACCAGAGGCTAGGCTACAGTAGGTGGCAGCCATTGAGGTCAATGCACTCCGAAGCTCTTCATCTCTGTCTTGGAGAGAGGTAAGTGAGTACTCTGATGACTTACTTGAGTTTGAGAAATGGAGAAAAGTCAGAAAGCTGAAACAACAGTGGAAGTTTCAAACTTTGAAGGATCCCAGTTGTAAGTTGTAACGCTTCCCATTCAATTGCAATCCTATCTCATTACAATCCATCCGTGGACCAGTAGGATACTGCCATGTAAGATTACAAGTGGGGCACCCACTCTCAACCAACAAGAAGGCAATAATAGAATCTGTAATTGCATAAAAAAAAAAAAAAAAAACTTGCAACGCCGAGAGTCTCCCAGTCCGCATCGATTGCTGTCTAGGATATATTATAAATGGTATACATTCAAATGCCAGACTAATAAATATTTATTATTAATTTATTAATTAAATTAAATTGTTAATCTCATTTTTTAAAAATATTTACTTTAATTCATCAATTTATATTATATTCAAATTATTCTATCAAACTAGGAGTGTTCAAGATCTAACTTGATTTGATAGCTCAGCCTAGACCCGAGGTAATTGAGCCAGGTCTAAATCTAAAAAATTTGATCCAATACATTTTTAGATTGGGTTTTGATTATTTTTGAGTTTTTTTAACTCGATTTAAAGTTATATAATATTTATTTTTTTAAAATATAATATTTTATTTATTTTTTAAATTTATATAAATATTATCGTATTATAATTTAAATATTAAAAAAATATTTAAATTTTTTATTTTTAAAAATTAAAATTTTATAATTTAATTTATTAATTAAATATGTTAAAATATAAATTATATTTAAATTTTGATCAAACTCAATCCCTACTCCAGTTCTATTTGAGATAGCCGTATTCAGATCAAATCAAACCTAATTCTTTCTCATTCATGAAGACGCTTATATCAAACAGTAATCAAAGAGAGAAAATGAAAATGAAAATGAAAATCTGTTGTCTCTGAAATTTGGGTCCACTGGATTATAAAAATGGGCAGGCCCATATAACTATAAGCGGTGCTGATATTTTAGGTGAAATTTGTCTGGAGTAGCATGACGAAAAAGGGTGACAAAAAAAAAGAACAAAAAACGCATGACCAAAGGACGTCAACAACTACTTACCTAGTTTTTTAGTTTCTTAAACCGGTTGAATTAAGAACCGGTCATTTAGCTGGTTCGATTAGATTTACAGAGTCAAAATGCTTCAAAATCAATATTGAACCGCTGAACCAGAGCTAAACCGATTAAACCATGAACCGGTCACAGCTTGGTTGGTTCCCAGTTTAAACTTAAATGTTGGAAACAAAATAGAGCTGCTGAGGTTCGAACACGGACCGTGAGGTTAGGTTTCAAACGCGCAAACCACCAGACCAACATGCTCTATTACTTATATTGTTCCTTTTTTTTATATATACTATAATAAAATAGTCAAAATACTTAACATCCTTTGTTAACCAAAACTTTATTTTTCTTGACCCTTAACATCAGCAGAAGGTGCATAACTTCTTAATATAATCTTTTCATGAGTAATATATTTTATAAAATATATAAAATGTGCAAAAGAGAGAGAGAGAGAGTGTGTGTGTGTGTGTATATATATATATATTAATTAGTATATATATTAAAATTTTAATATATATAAATATAAATATGTATTTAATTATATTATTAGTTTCACCACAGTAAAACCATTAAATCATGAATCAGCTTATTCACTGGTTCAATGACCAATTCGATTTTTAAAACTTTGTTGATGATATACAAATTGAAATTTAGTTGATTTGCATACTTTATAAGTCTTTTGATGGAATATTATTGAACTTATATTGTTTACTTGTTTAAGATTGTTATTGTTAGTATGATTAACTATAATGATAGATTAATATTATGTTAGTGTAAGATTATTAATTGTGAACTATGTGAATTATATTTATTTTAGTTAATTTATATGCTATATTACTATGTAGATTAATGTTGCGTTACTTATATGAATGTAATATTTTTTAATTTATGACACTATTTTTTTATGTTTCAAATAATTTTATTATTGATTTATATTATATTTTTATAATTTTTATATATTTATCAGTATATAAATAATTATATATATATATATATATATAAATATACTTATATTTATATATAAATATAAATATATATTTAATTATATTCCGATTCGATCACGGTTCGACCACGGTTGAACTATTGAATCTTGAATCAGTACTTCGACCGATTCAGTAACCAATTCAATTTTCAAAACCTTATTCATAATCACTAAATAATAATAATAATAATAATTCATAAGATATTAATACTTTTAAACAAGAGGTTGACTTAATGATTTAAAATGTACGTTCCGTAACTTAATTATTCGAGTTTAAATCTTTGACTAACATTTAAAGAAATTAATTTTTACTAAATTTTTTTATGACTAGTAATGTTACACAATTATAAAAAATAATCAATTTTTTTAATAAAATTCAATTAAAATTAAAAAAAATTATTGAATGAAATAATATAATAAGAATAATTCATTTATTAAAGAATTAATAAATATTTCAAATCATTTTATAAAAGAATACTGACAAAAATATTCTAATTATATAGGATTTTCTTTTGTGACTACTTAATCTTAAATTTAAATTTTATTAAAGTCCTTTTACATCCACTTTGATGTAGCGCCTCTTTCCCTACAAATTGATTCCTCTGAAAGCATTGGATCAGTGCGAGGCGCGGCACTGTGGTGGTGCGGCACCCTTAAAAACAGTTGACGCAAAAGATGACCAGAAAGATACCTTCCCGAAAACTAAACACAAGGCTTGGAAATTGGCTGGAAACAGGACAAAATACATCAATGTTGGCTTCTGGCTTGAAAATGATATGACGAGTGAGAGAAGGATATGACGGCTCCGACAATTATAGATGAATAATGTAAAGAAATTGTTCTCATGCGCCAAGCTCATAGTGTACAATCCAAGAACCGAAATTACTTGAGAATGAATGCTATCCTATATATAAAAAATCTTAAGACATGTGAATTTTATATTAAACATATATATATATATATATATATATATATATATATATATTATACCCATATACTTTATATTTAATTATCCAAAATATTTAAAATTCTAGCATACTAGATGCCTCCTTAGCCCTTACCTTAGTCTAATATCTAATTTAATATGTGGAAAAGAGTTCCTAGTTTATAAGCACTTCCAGCATTCATGGAAGAAGCGGGGTTGATCAGTTGGTAACAAATTAGGTACAAAATCTTGTCATCTAACTGAGAAGTCTTTAGTGATTGCAGACAATTAGCGAGGACGAAGACAAAGTAAGTAAAGGGCCAAAGCATTATGCACCTATCCTGTCCTATACTTGGGGTCCTCTTGTTGTATTTGATATATGATATACTACCTTCTCTTCAAAACTAGCTACTAGCTAGCTTGCCTCGATAATGAGTTTACACTATCACCTTTTTTTTTTTAAAAAATAAAATAAAGTTCTCATTCTTTTATATTGGGAGCATAAACAGTTAAAATTCTCTCTCCATGTTTAATGAATTTGACTTTATAATTATTATTTTAGTTAAATTAATTTTTTTTTAAAATTTCAGACCTAAGAAGAAGAATATTCCTTAAAAAATATTTTTTTGTCTTATCTGTACGAATAATTCACGATGCATGAATTGAAATCTATGCTTCATATATTACCTCTATTATTAACTTACTTATTTTCCGTATAAAAATGCTCTATATATAATTTCATATAAGTTTTTAATCAAGTCGCTTTACACCAAATACCATGAATTTCTTTTCTTTTTTAACTAAATGAAAATTTTCTCTGCTCGTCTTGCTTCTATCTTCTGCTTTAATTAGTTGACACATAAAGGATGACTAAGAGAAAAATAAGAAAGAGAAAACACACACACACACACATGTATATACATGACTTTGTATCCGTGGACTAATGATATTAATTTATGCATTTTAACTGACAAAAAGTTTTAATTATGTGTTTATACTATAGAAAATTTGATTGATGAATGAACAATTATGACTCGTTATAAGATAGAAAAAAAATTGAGTATAACATAACTCAAATTTATGAATGCGTCATATACGTATATAACAGTAAACTTGACAGAATTTTAGTGTAAAAGCATACAATCTTTTTTTTTATAAAAATAAAAGTAAATTTTTATGAGATAAATGTTTTTATACAACTCATTTTGTAAAAATTTATCTCTCTCTTTTTACACCTATACCAAACAAACACTAGCAGATAACATACCTCCTTGAATTGCGCTTCAAACAAATTGATATTACTTAGTGTGCATGAATTTTGGAAAGAAAGAGATATTACCTAGAAAACATTACCTGCCTAACCAATAACCATATCCGTACATGTCCTAAAAGCAAGAGACAACTGTGCCAATTGAATTTTCAGTTTCAGCGTTTTGAGTGTCTGGAAGACATTATCTGGCCTTATTAAATAAAGGCATTTCCTCCGGCAACCAGCTTTGGGATGGAGGCATTTCCTCAACGGCAACTAACTCTGGCTGAAAATTCCTAGTGACCCTGACAAAAAGACTTATCTCACTTCAAAATAGGAAAATTCTACGTGGATATATAAGAGCATATGCCTTAGTCTACAAGGTAAATTTTGTGCAATCTACAATGAGTACTTTGTGCAAGAGGCCTCAAACCTCATTAACTGTACCATTTATGTACCTAATCTCAGTAACGTGCACTTTTCTTAGCTAAGAATGTAAACTAGTCATTTAGCATGCCTTGCGTGAATACTTGCATTTTTATGTTTTTAATTAGTAATTTATAAGGGATTATGTCTAAGTTTACGTTAAAACTTTGTATAAATTCATGTATCTATTAATAAGCGAAAATTCGACAGGTCAGTTCATAATATAAATTTGTGTATAATAAATGTGGGTGGAGATCAGAGATGACGAGGCGAGGAATTTTGCTCAAAATAACTACTTGAATGGCCCTCCTGGAATCCAACTTCAATATATAGTCCAAATATATATTCTACCATTCTATATGAGCTTTCTATTTGTATTGCCTGCCCTGCATAGATTCCTCCAATAGGAATAGAACCTCTGAAACAGTGTTGTTGACGATCCAACTCTAAGGATATTCTGAAGTACAGTTATATAACAGCCTTAACATGCAACAGTTTTTTTTTTTTTTTTTTTTACTTCAAGCAGTGTGGAGTTTGCCTCCCTAGCTATCTGCCTCAACCTTCTGTTTCAAACAAAGACACATCACACATGGTTGAGCATGAGTTCCTTTCTTTGTCTACCTCTCAGAACTAAAGCTAGTTACAGTGAATCTGAAACTTACGATGGCTCAAGACAAGGGCAAATTGGCACCAAATTGGAGGTGGAAGCTGGATGTTCAGAGCAGAGGAGCAGAGGAGAAGCTGTTCCAATTCTGGTTGCCGAGCAGGGTGTCTCTTTGACGTGGGAGGATCTGTGGGTGACTGTCTCAAGTGGAAAGGGTTGCAGCAAGGCAATCCTTCAAGGTCTAACGGGTTATGCCAAGCCAGGACAACTCTTGGCTATAGTGGGTCCTTCTGGTTGTGGCAAGACCACACTTCTTGATACCTTATCAGGTATTCATATCACTGGATCAGTTGCGCACTAGCGTCTTATGTGCATGCAGTCATTTTCTATATTCTTATTTTTACTCCAAATAAGTGTAGCATAAATCCAGAATTTGCAAGATATTGGTTGGTGTTGGAACTTCCATTCCAATATTTACATATGAAATATATCTTCTTTGTTTTTGGGTGCATGAGATGTTGATCACGATGATGATAAAGCAGATACAAACAAGTTGTGGGGATTGATTATTCTATAGAAGTCTGACTTAAAATTTGATACATATATATTCAGATTATACGTAGTTCGCGAGACCCTAATACTATACTAATATATTCTCTAGGCACTAACATATTATTATACTGTTTAAGTGGACTTTATATAAAAATTTGAAATCTATTGAAAAAATTTTGTGATAAGGACACATAACATATGTTTTATCACCGTTTTTTGTTTTTACCTCTCTCCAATATCTTTTTTTACCCCTAAAATTAAAAAAGTAAGGACAACGAGTTAGTTTTTAAAGTTTTATAGAGCAGTTATAACTTATAAGGAATAAAAGAGGAAATGTGGACAACAGTAATTTATAATTTTATTTTGTTATTTTATTTTTGTTAAAATATGTAAGTGATTGCATTTTTGGCAAATTAAAAGGTGGAGACGAAACGGAAAAATCCCCGTTATATAATAATAGATAATAATTAATACCAAAAAGATGCGGAAAACTAGCAAAATATTCAGTTGTCACAGACTTCTCATTTCAATATATACCTCACATCATCCTGATTCTTGCTTAACTTATTGTTAAGGACAAGTTATGTGTATTTTTCTTCCGCAGTGCTAGATTATGATACGTTGGAATATTGCAGGTGGGTTGTGTTCAAACGCAAAACAGACAAGGGATATCCTAATCAATGGCAAAAAACAAGCACTTGCTTATGGAACATCAGTACGAGACAAATTCAAAATTTTTTCTTCTCCTTCCCCTCTAACCTTCCCAAACAGAAGGGCAAAAAACACATTGTTCAGTAACTAATTAACGTCATTCTCTTAAAAAAGATTGAGATACCTTAGTGATTTGTGATTCTCAACATGTGAATTTAGGCATATCTGACACAAGATGATGCTATATTGACCACATTAACGGTTGGAGAAGCAGTGTACTACTCAGCTCAACTCCAATTGCCTGATTCAATGTCCAAATCGGAGAAGAAGGAGAGAGCAGACTTCACAATCAAAGAAATGGGTCTGCAAGATGCCATTAACACAAGGATTGGAGGGTGTGGTTCTAAAGGCATTAGCGGGGGACAGAAGAGGAGAGTTAGCATTTGCATTGAGATCCTAACACGCCCCAACCTTCTATTCCCTGACGAACCAACTAGTGGACTTGATAGTGCAGATTCTTATCATGTTATGAGCAGAATTGCAAGATTAGAGAAAAAAGATGGCATCCAAAGGACTATTATAGCATCAATCCATCAACCTAGCAGTGAAGTTTTTCAACTTTTTCACAACCTTTGTCTTCTGTCTTCTGGTAAAATAGTGTACTTTGGCCCTGCTTCTGCTGCAAATAAGGTTGGAATTTGGAAGCCATGAACCGTATATGATTGCAATTTATTGGCTCGAAATTGAAAACCAGCGACGCCTTCTTTTTGTTTCCAGTTTTTCGCATCAAATGGTTTTCCCTGCCCAACTCTCCAGAACCATTCTGATCATTTTGTGAAAACCATTAACAAGGATTTTGAGCAGGTAAATAGAATATTATTTTTCTTGTTCTGAAACTAACTTTCTGTAGCACTTTTCGAGGGCATCCTATACTCAGATTTAACAATAAGTGGCTTGTCTGTTTCCAATTTTTGGCTTTTGCATAAGTTCTCAATCAGCAGCCATTGTGCATTGTAAGTTAATGGTTTACCTTATTATTCCCAGGAGGACCCTGAGCAAAGATTATCTGGAGGACTTACCACAGAAGAAGTTATTTATATGCTTGTAAAATCATATGAGTCATCTGAATTCAGTCACCAAGTTCATACAGAAGTGGTTGAAATAAGAAAAAGGGCAAGTGTATTTTACATTCACTGTCAAGATCATACATAGACATTATACAGACCAATTGATCAAGGATAGGAACAAATTATCTTGTTGTGGAAAGGGTCAACTGGTTACATTTTCTGAAGTTCTAAACTATATTCATGTGCATGTATGCAAGACTATACTTGAGGCGATGGGAACCGCTGATAACTAAAACTAGTGTATGCAGGATTCTAGTGCAGTGGAGAAGAAAAGCCATGCTGGCTTCTTTATTCAGTGCCTCATTCTTACAAGAAGATCACTTGTGAATATGTATACGATGTAGGCTACTGCTGGCTCCGTCTATTTATCAATGGTGCATTGGCTATAAGTTTGGGTACTATGTTCCACAATATTGGCTCAAGCAAAGAATCAACTCAGGTAACAGAGAGAAAGGCAGAGTAAGGCTTACAATGCATAAAGTTGAACAGAAACTATATTATTGTATAATTTCAACTAAGGCCAATTTTAAAGGCCCAATCTTGATGATTTCAGGCTAGATGTTCTTTGCTCATGTTTGTCGCCACATTCCTGACTTTCATAACCATTGGTGGATTGGAGGACATGAAAGTAAAATCAATTCTTCTAGAGGGAATTAGTTCACAGAGGCAATCCCTAGGAACAAAAATTTCCCCCTCATTTGCAATTGCACTTTTTGGCCCAAAAAGTAGTTCACTTTAATTCTGAAGTGGGTACTTCATCAATATTCTGAATCTTCTCATTTGTCTTCAATCAGGTATTTGAAAGAGGAAGACTAAATGGGCACTATGGTGTCACTGCATATATCATTGGACAGACATTGTCCGCTATTCCATACTTGTTATTGATGTCACTGATCCCTGGAGCACTTGTTTATTACCTAACTGCACTTCACCAGGGATGTCAACACTTTCCGTGCTTTACTTCTGTGCTTTTTGTTTCTGTAATGTTGGTGGAGAGCCTTATGATGATTGTTGCTAGTATGGTTCCCAATTTCTTGACGGGCATAATAATTGGTACTGGAATTTTGGGGGTAATGATGTTAGCAGGAGGATTCTACCGGCTGCCCACTTATCTCTCCAAACACTGATCTCCCCAAACATTTCCATACACAAGTATGCCTACCAAGGGTCCTTCAAGAATGAGTACGAAGGTCTAACTTTTACAAAAATTCAGCTTGGGGGACCTATGAACATTAGCGGTGAAGAAATGCTGAAAAATTTATGGCAAGTGGAAGTGGGTCATTCAAAGTGGATTGATCTTTCCATCTTGTTGGGAATGGTAGTTCTGTACAGAATTCTGTTCTTGGTTATCATCAAGAGCATTGAGAAGGTGAAGCCTTGTCTTCAGGTGATTGGCCAAAAAGAAATAGATATGTGATGCTAAGAAGCACCAATACTTCAAAATATCAGCCATACCTGTGTCGGATGCATATTCGTACTGGATACCGTATAGGATATTTCTCAAGCACCATCAAATACTAACAACCTTCATTCTATAATTTTTTTTATTTTTTATTTTTTATTTTTGAATTTTATGCCAATATCTATGAGATATATTATAAGAATTTGATAAATTTTAATTTTTTATTATATCTACAATGACTAATGTTAAAAATAAATTTTTTTTTCTATTGTTCTCCCTCAATCATGAAATGACATAACTATTGTTTTTGTTTTTAATATTTTATGATAATTTTATATGTTTTAAATATTTTATGATATGATATATAAAATTTTTTACATATATGTTATGTCATATTTTATCATACTAGTATTTTAATTTTTTTAAAAAATATTATATTCTCGTATCGTTCCAGTAACATATCTAATATCTGTACCTGTATCCGTACATCATAAACGTGATAGGAGTACATGGCAACCAATTTGATATTTTGCATAGGATTATTGTACATGAATTGGGCAATAAAGTATATAAATCATCTAATTGGTGAGACTTTCCAATTTACAAATAGAAAGAACACTCCCCTTGATATATTCTGAGTTCTGACTTTTTTAAATATCCTTAGACTTTTTAAATCATGTAATAACTCGCACAATTTTGGAAAATATATACACAAGTGGTTGTTTCAGGAAAAATGAATTAGAAATACCAATTAACTCCCGTTTTGTTAACATCAATAGGTTGAATTAGGCCATCACAACATGTGTAACAATCCATGTAGAAAAGGGTGTGTGAGGGAATGCAAGAGAAAAATTGTGGGTGGGCTAACATTGTCCCTTTTCTCTGTGAGTGATGGGAAGAATGAGTAATTACCCCTACAAGCAGTGGTAATAAATGCAGCGAATATAAATAATCTTCCCCACTTGTGAGAACCAATTAGGAAGAGAGTAAAAATTTAACGTGGAAAACTTTGCTGTGTGAAAGAATAAAAACCGGGACGGTAAAAATGCTCCACTATTACCAAATCAAATGTACAAAGGAGTTTACTCTTGTTACAAGCACTATAACATATATTCAACTCATCCACAACATCTAAAGGTCACCCACAAGGGCCTAAATCATCCATAAAAAAATATCACTAAAAAAATAGCCTTTGTTCACAAATTTTATAGGCATTCTAGAAAACTTGAAACATGATCTCCACCATCCAAATTGAAGAAACATGAGTGAGAAGCTCCGGTTAAACTTTATCAAAGAAAATATCACCATTTGAGTTCACTTGATCAAAATTGGACAGAGCAGAAAAAAAAGTTGTTTTTCTTCTCTAAATCATCTCTCTTTTCTTCTAAAACTCAGTCACTCTCTTGACAAGCAGTCAGCTCAAAAGACACAACAAAAAAATATCAAAGTATCGTTAAAAATAATTGGACTTAGGCCTCAACATAGGAGTGACACAACCCAAAAGTGAGTAATATCGTCAGGATTTGTTTGAGTTGAAATGTATGTTGCTTATACTAGAACATAAAATTTATCAACATTTGAGGGACCATGCTTAAAATTTTTTTAAAAAAAACTAACAAAAAACTTTACATGTAACATACTAAGCTTTAAAAAAAAAAAAAACTTTACGTCCAATGAAGGTATATTTTGTACCCATTCAATGATTCAAGCTCCAATTCTTTCCCTTTGTCTTGTTTTTGAACTTCTTATGCCTTGAAGGAAAGGGTCAAATCCAAAAAAAAAACAGAAGCAACTCTCCAAGTGATTGAGAAAGTGAAGCCTATTGTTGTTTGCTTCAAGTGATTGGCCACAAGGAAATAGATATGCGATGGGAGTACATGGCAACCAATTTGATATTTTGCATAGGATTGTTGTCCATGAATTGGGCAACAAGGTACATAAATCATTCAAACAAATGAAAGAATATTCCCCTTGATATATTCTGACTTTTTTTTGTAATATCCTTAGATTTTTTAAATCATGTATTAACTCGCACAATTTTGAAAAATATATACACAAGTAGTGATTGTTTCATGAAGAATGGCTTGGAAATACCAATTACCTCACGTTTTGTTATCACCAAGTCTCACCATATGAGACACTTATTCCAAAATTTTGGCTAAATTACAATTTACAAGTCTTATTTTATTTTATTTTATTTATAATTTTTCTATCCGTATCAAAATAGAGAGGAATGCAGTTACTTTTATAAATCAAGAAAAATATGTAATTGGATTGATAAATTAATATGACAAAGTATAGTTAACCTGGAAAATTATTAATAAAATTTAGTCTCTTTAATTTTTTATATCCAGAAAAAGATGAAAGAAAAAAATGAGAAAAAACTATAAATAAAAAATATTTTATAATTGGATTTGAACGTTGCAAGACGTGTCACTAGTATCAAATAGGAATAAGGCTTTTTTTTTTATTAGTTACACTGTTACATATGAGATGTCAGCACCTAAGGAGAGGAAGAGAATAAATAGCCTCATAGAGGATCGAATCTATAATATCATCACACTTTAATTCTAATCCTAAAGTCTGAGATTGATACCAATTGAGCTAGAAGTTCTTTAGCCAAATAAAAATAAGCCTTGATTACAATTGATTTAACTAGAATGATCAAACTGCGTATTCCTAAAAGTAATGGGTTAAAATTTTATTAGAGTTCTTTATTGGTAAGCAATTTGTAAATACTATTGTAAGCTCATGTCGATAATTGTGGTATGCCTTAGTCTTGTATCGAAAAAAAAAAGAATAATCCTTGATTTAAATGTTATACAACTATATATTTAATTAGGGGCTATTGCATAATTCAATTGAAGTTGACATAACCAGTTGATCAAGTTGTCATTGGTCCAGTTAACATCAATAGGTTGAATTAGGCCACCACAACATGGGTAACATGGATGAATCCGTGTAGAAAGGGGTGTGTGAGGGAATGTAGGAGAAAAATTGTAGGTGGGCTAACATTGTCCCTTTTCTCCATGTGAGTATCGTCAGGACTTGTTTGAGTTGGAATGTACGTCGCACATTGTGGAGTATCTGGTACATGCATACAAAGTACCAATTTTGTGCTTCTTTTGCGTCCAATGAAGGTAGTTTGTATGTACCCTTTCAATGATTCAAGCTCCAATTCTTTCCTCTTGTCGGGTTTCTGAACTTCTTATGCCTATAAGGAAAGGGTCAAATCCAAAAAAACAAAAGCAACTCTTCCCTGAAAAAGTGTTCGTTGTTTAAATCGCCACACGTTCTTATTATATATCAGTGAAACCAGAAAAGATAAAATTACATATGTGATTATCACTAGCAGAACAGGTTCTTTCGTTTAAAAGATGTAGCTTTAATATTGTCACCAAAACAAAGTTAACCTCATCTTCATACCCTCCATTTCGGTTCCATGATCAAACAGCACACATTGATTCACACACACTGCTGAAAGTTGAGCATGACCACTCTTCTTTGTCCACCTGTTCAACCTAATGGTACTAACTGTGCGCCCAATAATAGCTCTAAGGTTTTGCAAACCAAGCCACAAGTTTTTACCACATTTGAGGGGGATGCCATCAAGTCAGCAGAAATCAGTGGAGGTAATATGGGAGAGAAGGAGGGTATAACAGTGACATGGGAGAGTCTGTGGGTCACTGTACCTGATGGAAAGAATAGGAAACCAATTCTGCAGGGTCTTACAGGTTATGCCAAGCCAGGGCAGCTTTTGGCCATAATGGGTCCTTCAGGCTGTGGCAAATCCACACTTCTTGATGCTTTAGCAGGTGATTTGTACCAGAGTCTGCTACAATTTATATATTTGGGATGTGGCAATGGCACATGCATGTGAGTTATGAGTCTCGTAGTATGTGACTAACTTATTATGCTGAGTGACCCTTTGAGTAACTTATGAGTCCTAGTATGTAATTTGACCAACTTATTATTATGCTGAGGGATATCTTTTATGTATTACAACGAGGGGAGGATCTTCATGGGACTGAGCCACGGCCTCCCAAAACTTTTGAAAGCTTTATAAAGTGTTTAGGAAAATTACACACGCTTCCTCCATACATTATCAAAACATCATATGGCTCCCCAAAATTTTTGCTCAAGATCTGCCACTGATTAGAACCAATAGCTTCTAAATGAAGTTGAAACATATTATGGACAAGCATGCTAGGTTTTTTGAAACCTTTATAAACTCTGTTTGGGAATTACTTGTTAAAAGACCACTTTTAGATATGTTTGGTCATTAATGTAATTACACTAGAAACAGTTTATACATTGAAGAAAAAGAAACTATCATTTTTTTTTTTTGCCTGTATTAATTACTTTTTCATGATGCTGCTAAAAATAGTATAGTACAATTAGGAGAGGTAATAAATTTCTATTGTTTGTTGTGATTGGAAGCTAGTTATGTTAGACTATGAATATGATTCAAACAATGTTGCAGGAAGATTGAGCTCAAACATAATGAAAACAGGGAAGATTCTAATCAATGGCCACAAGCAAACACTGGCTTATGGAACATCAGTAAGAGAAAGCACTTTCTGGTTAGACAAAAGAATCATTGTAGAAATTAGAAAAGGAGTTTTATTAACCTGTCTCCCACGCCATGTGAAATCAGGGCTATGTAACACAAGATGATGCCATGCTGTCAACTTTAACGGCTGGGGAAACTTTATACTACTCATCTCAGTTCCAATTTCCAGATTCCATGTCCATAGCAGAGAAGAAGGAACGAGCAGATTTCACACTCAGGGAAATGGGTCTGCAAGACGCAATCAACACGAGGGTTGGAGGGTGGGCATCCAAAGGCCTCAGTGGGGGGCAAAAGAGGAGACTTAGCATTTGCATTGAGATTCTAACACGCCCGAGACTTCTCTTCCTTGATGAGCCAACTAGTGGGCTTGATAGTGCAGCTTCGTATTATGTTATGAGCAGAATTGCAGGTCTAAGTCTAAGGGACGGTGTTCAAAGGACTATTGTTGTATCCATTCATCAGCCTAGTAGTGAAGTTTTTGAACTTTTCCATAACCTCTGCCTTCTGTCTTCAGGCGAAACAGTATATTTTGGTCCGGCCTCCGCCGCAAATCAGGTTAGGAACTAAAATCCTCATAAAGAGTCACAAATTGATTTGAAGTTCACCAGATACATATATTATCTAATACTAATTGGACTGCCGTCACGTGTCAACTTCTAATTTTAATTCATCCAAAAAATTTTCTGCTAATTTATTACTACTAATCTGCATTCCATTCTTCTCATTTTCTGCCAACCCTTTCTCTCTAACAGTCTACCTTGTTTTTTGTTTGTCCAGGTGTGCATGTTTAGTTTTATTGCTCACAGATGTTCTATTGGTACAACTTGTGATCACGGTTTTACTTAGGAAGTATTTGAGTAGTTGTTTGCGTGTTTAAATTGGCTTTTGAATGTTCAAATAAATTTTTATTTATTTTATATTTTATTTATTTTAATATTTATATTATTTTTAAATATAATTTTAATTTTAAAAATTTATTTAGTTTGAAGTAATTATTTTTTATTTTTAAGTTAAAAATAATTTTTTATTAAATATAAATTACTTTACTTAAATTTATTATTGACCAAAATTAAGTTAGTAAAATTAAATTCATCTAAAATTAAATTTATAAATTATAATTCAAATATACAGTTACTCTTCACGCTAAAATGACTACAGCTTTTATTATTTTTCATAGTGCCTTATTTGACCTTTTGTTGTTAATTTTCTTTTATTTATCTTTTCTTACTTTAGTTTTTATTTTTTATTTTTTTAATTTTTCAACTCTAGTTGACTATTATAGCATGTTTAGGAATAGTTTAATTTAAAAAATAAATTATTATTTTTTAAAAAAATTTTAAAAAAACTTTAATTATAAATTCTTTTGATTATAAAATAAATTAATTTAGACATATATTAATTATTTGACAACGAAAATTCTCTCTCCCCCCTCTCTTTTATATATATATATATAATATATATATATATAATATATATATATATATTTATTTTATTTATTTAAATATGTTTTAAATATAAAATAATCTAATACATAAATTATACAAATAGATTTAAAAATATGCGTAAAATGTACGGGGACATAGACTAGTAGTAATTAATGCTTTTGATTCTGTGCAGTTTTTTGCCTCAAATGGTTTTGCTTGTCCAACACTCCATAATCCTTCTGATCATTACTTAAAGATCATAAACAAAGATTTCGAACAGGTACTCAAAACTTTTATTTGAAAGCCTCTGGCACTTTAGTGGTTTTATCCTTCTTAAACCTTCTAGTTAAGAAAAGGCAGCGAACATTTTGAAACTCAATTGATTCATCTTATTGTGACCAGGATGCAGAAGAAGGACTTGGTAAAGGAGGAACTACAGAGGAAGCAATTGGTATCCTTGTAAAGTCTTATATATCGTCTGAAATTAGAAATCAAGTTCAGAAGGAAGTCGCAAAAATAAGTGGAAGTGTAAGTTTGATGTTACACTTACATTCCTCCTATCAAGACTATAAAATCACAAGGAAGAATTTTCCGTAACACAAAGACCTATGAAGTACATGAAAGACTAACTTTTGCATGAATATAGGATTCTGGTGCAGTAGAGAAGAAGAGAACCCACGCTGCATTGCTCACTCAGTGCCTCGTTCTTACAAGAAGATCTTCACTGCACATCTATCGTGACATAAGCAATTACTGGTTACGTCTAGCTGTCTTTGGTGCAATAGCTTTAAGCATGGGCTCTATCTTCTATAACATTGGCTCAAGTAGTGGGTCAATTCAGGTAACATAAGGAAAAGCTTGATAGGTGCTTTCAATGCACAAAGTTTATGATGGATAATACAATATTGAATATCCTCATGCATGCTTCAGGGCAGAGGGTCGCTGCTCACTTTTTTTATTTCAGTTCTGACTTTCATGACCCTTGTTGGTGGATTCGCTCCATTATTGGAAGAAATGAAGGTAATATATCGCTGTCTTTTTTGGCTATCTTTCAAGATAAATTGAAGTTTCCCTAGTTTCACTGTATTGTGCTTCTGCACTGAAGGGTCTAGAGGAAATTTGATCAGTTATATATTGCCCTCATTTCTAATGGAAAATGTTTCCTCTCATCAAGTCAGGTATTTGAACGAGAGAGATTGAATGGGCACTATGGTATCACTGCTTTTCTCATTAGCAACACATTCTCTGCTGCTCCATACATGCTAATGGTATCCCTGATTCCCGGAGGCACAGTTTATTACCTTTCTGGGCTGCACAAAGGACTCGAACACTTTCTGTACTTTGCTTCTGTGCTATTTGCCACCGTGATGTGGGTTGAGAGCCTTATGATGGTTGTGGGGAGCATGTTCCCCAATTTCGTGGTGGGCATTCTCATTGCTGGTGGAGTTGAAGGACTCATGATTTTAATGGGGGGATTCTATCGACTGCCAAAGGATCTTCCCAAGCCATTATGGAGATACCCTTTGTACTATGTTTCCTTCCACAAGTATGCCTTCCAAGGATTGTTCAAGAATGAATTTGAAGGCTTGGCATTTGCTGCGGACCAAGATGGAGGGACCAAAACCATCAGTGCCAGAGAAATACTGACAAAGACATTGCAGGTGGAAATGGGTTACTCCAAGTGGGTAGATCTTGCTATCTTGCTTGGAATGATGGTTCTGTATCGAGTTCTGTTCTGGGCCATCACCAAGAGCAAGGAGAAGGTGAAGCCTGTTGTAGCAGCCATTAATGGTTCCCAAGCATAATTTTTCATTACAGTGACCAGAAGCTATGAGCACTAAATAATATCCTACATCATAAGGCCACGGACCAATGGCAGCATATCTGAGAAGAACGCTGTGGCCTATGGGCTCAGCTCAAGTAATTAGAGTGTATGAAATTTTGAGAAGTCTTAATACAAGATATGATAATTATTCAATATATAAAGGAAAGAAAAGAAACAGTTATTGTGGTGACTCACAGTACGTTTTAGGACAATGAAGTCCAAGTGTATAACCGGGCTTGTTAGATGCATTTGAATTGTATACTCATACTGTATGGTACCGGAGAAATTCTTAAGCCGTGTAAGAAGCTTCTTATACTATATTATTAAACACATAATACATTAGAGTAATTAATGTTATTATCTGAAAGATAATATTAATTACAAATTTAATATGTCATGTGTTTAATGATATATTGTAAGAGAAATGTTTTACATTGAGAGTATTTAAGAATTTCTCATGATATGAATAAAGGAAAATGTGTTATGTTAGCTATTGGGTATTACCCCAGAAGATCAGAGAATAAGGAGAAATTTGAATAAGTCAAATTCTATAGGTGAGAAATGGAAATATCAAAAATATTATTTTTACATTTCAATTTTATACTTTTCCAATATACTTACCATAATAAAGAAGAGATAGAAATTTAATATTTTTTTACCTTTCTCTTTTCTATCTTTTTCTTTTTACTATAATAAGTGCACGAGAGATGTAAGATTAAATTATAGAAATAACATACTAAAACAAAAAGAGCATTACAACCCACTGCGTTTAACATTTATCAAATATTAATAATAACAATAATAATTTGCATTTACTATTGAAAAAGAAAGACAAACCCAATATTTTGTAGGCACAAGAAGTAAACAAAATCCGAAAGACTGAATTTACCAAAACTAGGTACAATAATCTCAGACCATATAAGATATTCCCGTTCAAATGAATGTTTACCTCTCCAAATCCCAATTAATCAACCAATAATTACCAAAATCAATTAACAATAATGGAAAAGATTCTCTTCTCCGTGATGATTCTTAGCCATGATTATTGCATCTGAAATAACAATACTTTTTTGGGTTGAAAACAAAATCAAAAGCAGATAGATTACTTACAAACAAGACATGACGCGTTGCAATTAACGAATGCTTACGAAGAATATTAATTTATCACTTTATATATATTGCACCCATTTACTTGAATACTTATATGCCCATATGAATTGTTTGTGTACAGAGACATTCAATTATCATCCAAATTCCATGTTGCTTCAAATCAAGTGAATTTCAATAGCTAATATATAGCATTACAAATTCGAAGGTACAGATCCATCGCCATAAGAATTCAGAAGAGTTCATTACCAAAAAAAAAAAAAGGAAAAAAAATAAGAATTCACTGTTCATGGATATTTTGGATAGTGTTGATTATACCCGAGCCCAATACCATTAAACTTTGTGTGTTTGGGTCATGGCCCAGACGCTGACCCAACTTTAATTTAGCCTAATGTTATGGGTCAAGCCATTGCCTAAGCTTGAGTTGATAGCTACTCCTATCAATTCTCAATTAAATCAATCACTAAAGCTTCATTTTTTCTATGAAATATATATATTCAAATGCAGTTTATGAAGAGGTTGAAAATAAAAAGAAAAACAAAAGGGGCATACAATCTTGGTTTGTAACACTGAGGGCTATTGTTATAGCAGGTATCCTTTTTTAAGATTTTTTTTAAGATGAAAAGTCTAAAGAAAAGAGAAATTATTTCATTTCAAGATTAAGACATACTAATTATTTACTAATTAAATATTTTGTAATTCGATCCTACCAATTGAACCAATTCTCATTAATTAAAGGATTGTTAAGATACAAATTTATGTATTTAAATAAAAAAAATTGTCTCTTAAGTATTAGATATGACTTTTCACCTAATAATATGTATTCAATCCAATATTGGTTATGCACTACTTAAAATTATGATTGATATAAATATTAATTAATGTTATTTGAATAACTAATTAGTTTTTTTTCTTTTGAAATAAAGTAAATTGAGTGTTATTGATGGTTATAGTTGAATTTGGGAAGAAAAAAGGTTTAAGTAAAATCAGTTAAAACTGAATGCATTCATATTAGTAATTTGTGAAAAGAAAGAGAGTTAATAAAAAATAAAAAAGAGAGTTATGTTAATTCAACTAGCAAAATCGAATTATGTTAATTGAAAAATTATAAGTTCGATTCCATCTCTCGTTAATAGCTAGTACCTAATAAGTAATATATTATAAGTTTTTATTGAGACTTATAATATATTTTGATATTGAAAATAATAACTTTCAATTAAACTTTTTGTTTATCCAAAAAAAAAACATACAATAATTTATTGAGTTTTCAACAAAATTGTAGCATTAACTTTTGCTAGAGGACCCAATACAAAAATAATGTTATATCCACGTACTACAATCTCACGTAACCCTCCTCAAAGTGCATTGAACATTCCTACCCAAAAACAAAAAGTGTATTGAACATTACTAAAAAATCAAAAATATTATTTTTATAATTTAATTTTATACTTTTTTTTATATACTTATTTTAAGTGATAATAAAAAATAAAGATAAATTTAATTTTTTTTATTTTTTTCTTTTTAAAAAATAAATATACGAGAAAAGTATAAGAATAAAATATAAAAAATAACATAATTATTAAAAAAATACTAAAACACTGGAAAGACTATTCCATTGCCTCCAAGCCGAGAAAGAAAGCGTAGCCGTAACCAGCCAACCACGTTTCTTTGTCAAGTCACGAGTCAGGACCCAGAAATGCCAGCGTTTTAATGGTTGGAAATGGAGTTGGCTTCACTTGGTTTGGTTTCAGGGTGTGTCCAAGCATTAACTATGGACTGAACCAACCTCAGCCACTGTTCACAACTAACCTTCATTTGTGCCTGTGGGAGCCTCCACACTTTAACTACTGTTACAGCATTTTATAAACCAGAAGGTGCTTTTGCCAGAACTGAGGATTCTCACCATGGGACCAGCATAAAGAACTTTGATCTCTCTTGTTCTTGTGGCTGAAAATTCTTTGGAACTTACACAAGCTGTACACGTTATGCACTGCTCTGGTCTGAACTCTGAACAGTGGGTAACAAAATCTGGTTGTCAGCTGCTTCTTGAAAAACAAATTCTTAAATACATATAATATAAAATAATTTTTTCATATTGTATCATTATAAATATATATTTCGTTAGTTACGTAAATTATCATTATTTTTCATTATGATAAACAAGAATGGCCATATAAAATCTCTCCTTGTTGAAGCCATTACTCATCCATCCATAAGCCAAAATGAAATCCATTCTGTGTGATGTCCAGAATGAGTCCAACATTAATTTACTTGAAGCAATCAATTTTTCTAAAAGATCAAGAGTTTCTTTGAGATTCTTTTCAATGCAAATCAACTATTATACTTTTTTTTAATGCATTTTTTATAGGAAGTAATTTTTTTCTTCTTTTTAACACCGGTTTAGAGTGTTTCAGAATTTAAAGCAAAAATAGCATTAAGTTGTTAATTGTATTTAAGGAATTGTTTTTATTTCAAACACATTCTTTCCTACAAGAGTATTGAAATTTGAACAAATTGCACATGCTCGATATACTTTTGCGTGTGTTTGGTAGAAGTGAATAAAGATTGAAAACAGAGACGTATTGTTTGTTGGAATGAGTGGTCATAGTTTCTCCCACTTAATTTATACACTGCTCATGCTTTTTCTTTAAAAGTTATTAGTTAACAAATAAACTATTATATTTTTTTTTATAAAGAATTCAAATTAATCACACTTCACATTAATGTGAGACAATATTATCCGTATTAAAATAATAGTTCACATAATATTAATATTAATATTTATTATAATGAACTAAATTTGAAATCGTAAGTTTCATCCTTGTCTCGGTTTTTTTTTCTCTTCTCACTTTTTAAATTTATATGGTCTCTTCCTAGTAATAATAATAATAATAATAATAATAATAATAATAATAATAATAATAATAATAATAATACGAGCCAATTTTCTTCCCTTATCCACTGCTATTTCTCATTATTACGTCTACCAAACACAACAAACGAGTGTTTTGTCTTTGCCTTTCTTCATAAAGAATTTGTGGGTTCCTTGATGTTTCAAGATATTGTTTTTTGGTTCATCAGTGTCTCAAGATATTCGAAAGCAATGTTTAAAAGTTCAAGAAACTTCATATTTGTCATAGCAATTATAATTGGTAGTGGATTATGATTCTTCATAATGTAAAGAGCCCTGTTAGCTTAAAAGTCTTAGTGGCCTTAGATTTGGACTTGGACTAATAAAATTATACTAGTATTTAGCCTAATCAATTAGTATAAATAAAATTATTAGGTTAATATTTTGTATCACAACACTAATGTATTCATAATATTATTGATTTTCTCCTTTCTTTTTTTTTTCTTTCTTTTTGTATCTAAACCCTATAGTCAGTGCATATTTGTTTATGAGATATTCTAAGCAACTCGTAAGGTGTAGCTCTACTCCCAAGTGAATTCTTAATAAAAAAAATATTATTTCTTTTTTAAATATTTTTTTATATAAAAAGTAGCTTTTTGTTTGGGCCAAGAAAACAAGTCTTAAGAATAGGATAGCGTCACCCTTTTCCTTCAGAATATCCAAGAATGTGAAGGGTTGATAATTTGATACATATCAAATGTTGTACAAATTCACACTATATATGTAAACATATAATTGAGATAAATGCTGTTGAGGCATGCAAGAACTTATTGATATATCAAATCATACGTAGGAGTTGGCCTCTCTAAATACATGGGGGCACTACAATAATTATTGATAAAAGAAAAAGTAACACAAATATGCATAAACCATTTACGCATTAGATAGCAAATTTACAAGTTTTTTATAATTGTCACGTACATTATAGAAAGAAGGTTAATTTGAGCTTTAATATTGCTAGAATATCACCCATGACAATGGTTCCAAACGACATATACAGTAAAAAACAAAAATCATACCGTCCCTTGCCGCATCATATGATGGTCAAGTACTAACTATACATCTTGCCTCTTCAAGGTGTGAAATCCCTCACCTCATGAGCTTGACCCTGATCGGGGTAAAAAGTCCACACCCAATAGCTATTAAGGAAGAACACACTGTAAAAACCTTACAATGGAGAAATTTTTGTGTAACTTGGATAGACACAGCCAATAAACAAGTGGCAAACCATCGTTTTAAATATAAAATAACTATTTGACACATTAATCTGTGTAATCATTTAATGTAAAATGATATGTGTCAGTTGTTTATTAGCTAAGTTTACACAAAAATTTCTTCTTACAATGAAATAAATTATGTGAATCGGTAGACGGAGGTTACTCGTATGTTGAGGTCTGATGTATCTATTCCTCTAACTAGCTTGGAATAGATAACAAGTCATTGTTATTTTCAGTATATCTACTGTAATATTTATTTTCTTGCTAGATAAACTCAGAAACTTCACTGTAGTCCTTTGTAAGTATAAAAAAGCACTTGGATTTCTTTGTCTTTATAAACTTCTGTTGATATTCATTTGCATGTTTTTTCTGTATATATTTGATAAAAGAGTAAAAATAAAAATAAATTTTTTATAGATGAGTTTACTCTGAGAGTCTCACTTTTATCCCCACTTGAGGGTTGCTCAAGTGGACTTCACTGACAAAAAAATTTATATAGTAGGTAGGCTTTGGAGGCTTCAGTAGACGTATTCTTCTACCATCCTAGTTCCTACTCTCTTTCAGTAACAAAGGCCAAACGCGCACACACATACACACGCTCACTCTCACAAAAGTGACCATGAGCTCCTTTCTTCAACCTCGTAGTGATTGTGAACCAAACAATAGCTCTAGAATTCTGCCAACCAATTTGGAATTTGAGCTGGAAGCCATCAAATCAACAGAAACCGGTAAAGTTGGTCAGGCAGATCAAGAGGAGGGCGTTTTCTTGACGTGGGAGGACCTGTGGGTGACTGTTTCAAATGGAAAGAATGGAAGGAAACCAATACTACAGGGTCTAAAAGGCTATGCCAAACCAGGACAACTCTTGGCTATAATGGGTCCTTCTGGTTCTGGCAAGTCCACACTTCTTGATGCTTTAGCAGGTAATTGTACTTTGTACATTTAGGTTATCGCTTTGACCCTGTAACTTTAATAGTTTAGGACCAGAACTATATTGTTGAAAATCTTATATCCATTTTATTATAATTCACAACTATGAATGTCACTTGGAGCATATTTTGTACGAGTGTCCTAATTTTCTTGGTGACCTTCAAAACCCCACGTTCTGTTTTACATGTGCGAGTTCTTTTGAATTGTAAAATGTAATTAGTTATATGGGTTTTCCCCTTAGTTCCCAGCATTGCTTTGCCGGGCAATTAAATTTTGCATAGAAGAGAGTCCATGCTTACCACATATTGCATTAGAACATATCTTTTGAGGGTGTAGGAAATAGTGTCAGGAAAATTCAAAGGGGAAGAAAGAAAATTTGTATTACTTTTCCAGGGTTACCAGCAGGCTAGTTATCAGCATCAGAAACATCATATACTTCAAATGAAATTGCAGGAAGATTAGGTTCAAAGACAAAGCAAACAGGGAAGATCCTAATCAATGGCCGCAGACAAGCACTGGCTTATGGAACATCTGTAAGAATATATTCTAAATCTTTTGAACATCCCACCCCCTTCTCTTCCACACACACACAAAAAGAAAAGGCAGCACTTTTTTGTTAGCCAATTAATGAAGAGTCATTTTCTTTTAGAAACATGGAGTGTGTAAATATCTTTTCCTCATCATATGAAATCAGGCATATGTAACAGAAGATGACGCCATTTTGACAAGTCTAACAGTTGGAGAAGCTGTATACTACTCAGCTCAGCTCCAATTGCCAGATTCCATGTCCAAGTCAGAGAAAAAGGAGAGAGCAGACTTCACAATCAGAGAAATGGGTCTGCAAGATGCCATCAGCACAAGAATTGGAGGGTGGGGATCTAAAGGCGCTAGTGGTGGGCAAAAGAGGAGAGTTAGCATTTGCATTGAGATCTTAACACACCCCAGACTACTCTTCCTTGACGAACCTACTAGTGGCCTTGATAGTGCAGCTTCATATTATGTTATGAGCAGAATTGCCAGCTTAAGTCAAAAGGATGGTATTCGAAGGACGATTATTGCATCAATCCATCAGCCTAGTAATGAAGTCTTTCAACTTTTCCACAACCTTTGTCTTCTGTCTTCTGGGGAGACGGTATACTTTGGCCCTCTCTCTACTGCAAATAAGGTTGGAAACTGCAACCTGTGTTTATGTAGCCACGCATCAATTTGTTGTTGAAAACTAATGACCTCTACTTTTGGCTGCAGTTTTTCGCATCAAATGGTTTTCCCTGCGCAAGTCTCCAGAATCTTTCCGATCATTTTGTAAAAACCATTAACAAGGATTTTGAACAGGTAACTAGGATCTTTATTTTTCTGTTCTAGAAATATACTAACATTTTGTGGGTAGGGAAATCCTATTTGAGCTTTTAGCTCCAAATTGTTTTCACTCATGATCTTTACTGCAATATACTTCGGTTTTCAGTAGGCTAGAATAGATGCAAAGAAATGTAACTGATTTACTTCATTTTTCCCAGGACCCTGAGAAAGGATTAGCTGGAGGGCTAAGCACAGAAGAAGCAATTCATATTCTTGTTAAATCATATGATTCATCTGAAATTAGTCACCAAGTTCAAAAAAGAAATAGCTCAAATAAGAAAAAGGGTGAGTTTAGTTTTACCCTTGGAATGGGGAAAAAGGAGGACAATGAAGGAAAAAGCTTACTAAAACTATAAAGCTTTACCTCCATTTCCCTCCTTTTTCCTTCTTTTTCCCTTCTCTTAAACAGGTCCTTTCAGTCAAGATCATAACATGGACATCAGAAAGATGAAGGAACAAAGCAATTTATAGTGCAAGAGAAGTTTGCATTTATTTTCTAAAAACAAGTTGAATATGCATATGCAATACCAAAATGACAATTTATGTGAGCCTGGATCACTGACAATCTTTGATGAACAAATGGATGCAGGACTCTGATGCAATGGAGAAGAAATGCCATGCTGACTTTTTTACCCAGTGCCTCATTCTTACGAGAAGATCTTTCGTGAATATGTATCGCGAAGTAGGCTATTACTGGTTACGCCTACTTATCTATGGTGTCTTGGCTTCAAGTCTTGGTACCATGTTCTTTGACCTTGACTCAAGCAGTGGATCAATTCAGGTAACACGTGGAGAGTGAAGCAGAATATGAGATATAATGCACAAACTTGAACATGAGCTACTTTATGTCATAATCCCAAGTAAAGCTAATTTTAAAGGCTAATTTTGATGGTTTCAGGCCAGAGGTTCGTTGCTTGTGTTTGTCGTTACATTCCTTACCTTCATAACTGTTGCTGGGTTCCCTTCTTTTGTGGAGGGACATGAAGGTAAAGTAGTTTTTCCAGAAGGATTTTGTCACATGGGCATTCTCCTTTTACCTCCATCCATGGATGAGGATAAACTGAGTTTTTTAGACATTTAAGAGCCCTCTCTTGTGATTGGATGCATGATCAATATTTCACACTTCTGAATCTGTTAGTGATATTTCTCTTTGATCTTTAACTAGGTGTTTAAACGAGAAAAGACTTAATGGGCATTATGGTGTCACTGCATTTACCATTGGCAACACGTTATCTGCTGTTCCTTTCTTGCTGTTGATGTCATTGATCCCAGGAGCACTGGTTTATTACCTAGTTGGACTTCACCATGGACACGAACAGTTTATATACTTCATATCTGTGCTTTTTGTTCTGTCTTGTTGGTTGAGAGTCTTATGATGATTGTGGCAAGTATGATTCCCAATTTCCTGATGGGCATAATCGTTGCTCTGGAATCTTGGGAGTAATAATGTTAGATGGCGGGTTCTATAGGTTGCCAAGTGATATTCCCAAGCCCTTTTGGAGATACCCTCTGTACTACATTTCCCTCCACAAGTATGCATACCAAGGATTGTTCAAGAACGAGTTTCAAGGTCTAACATTCACTAGCAATCAAGTTGGAGGGCCTGTGACCATTAGTGGTGAAGAAGTACTGAGACACTCGTGGCAAGTGGACATGGATAATTCAAAGTGGGTGGAATGTTGCTATCTTAGCAGCAATGGTAGTTGTATATCGAATTCTGTTTCTGGTTATCATCAAGAGCTTTGAGAAGGTGAAGCCTATTGCCGCAGCTATTAATTGTCCCCAAGCAACTTTTCAGTTCACTAAAGTGACTAGGAGCAATGAGATTGATTAGTTTGCTTGGCTTGTAGCCTCAAGCAGAGTAATCCTGGATCGGATATCCCCATAAGTGTGCAGAACCGTGGTGTGGCAACATATGCTATGTACTAAGAGCATACTAGTGTTCCCAAGGAATCCGAAATTTTCAGGATGATGGAAGTCTATGACTATGAACTGAACTTATAATATACATGAGATTTGTATATATTTGTCTATGATGTACTGGGAAAGAAATGATATTCAGGTTGAAGTATACTATGAAGTTGTTATGAGAACAGGAAAACTGTGAATTGGGGGAACTGGAAATAAAGGAGAATATATATACAAACCATTCCCTGCCAATTCTTTTTCATATTAATAAGCTGCATTCACAATTGAAACAGTGAGACAAGACCCAAAATACAGTAAATATGACTTCTTGTTAAAAGCAAAGAAACTGGGTTTATTAAGCAAAATTGGGAATGAAGCCAAGCGATGGTTAAACCTGAACAACTGCATTATTGGCACATTTTTGGACAGGAAAAGCCCATAGTTTAGGAGCAAATACAAGAGCAAGTTATTTTTATATAGATATTTATAAAGACCAAGAAAGGACTAATATCTTTTACTTTTGAAAGCCATTAAATTTGGGTTGTGGAAGACAAGCTGCTGCAACAGCGAGTGCTATTTTCTTTGGTGCTGTGCTTGGCAAGCTCTTGTCAGAAGCTCACTTCACCTGCAGGCTGAAAATTATGCCCAAGTTTGTTTCAAATTCTGCCAGTTAATTATGCAAAGTAATATTATGGTTTCCTAATAATCCTCTTAATACCTAATAAAGAAAGTAATAAATAAAAAATAAAAAAATTATTATTTTAAAAACTTAAAATACATTTAATACTTTATTTAATAAATGAAATGATTATTAAAAAACTGAATTAGAAATATATAGAATTATTCAACTATGCATGTCATCATAAAGAAGAGCATTTTGGAGCATACCAAGAATGAAATCTCATCTTTTATTCTCGGATCCCCTGCCCTGCATCCACAACTAATTTACACGTTCATTACAGCCCACCACTGATGACTCTGGATAGTTTGGGCAGTGGGTGTTTCCAAGAGAGCTGTGTCAATACCTTGGCAAACTCTGGGCCTTAGAGGAAAGTCTCAACTGAAGAATTCAGATTTGACATACAGGAATTGCAATGCATTCAAGTTAACCCAAAAAAAAAAAATATTAACTATCTCAACAACTTTTTTTTGTCTATGAGGTGTAATCTCGTTAGAGTATTAAGGTTTTTTCTCTCATAAAGTATGATCTAATAAGATTCAAATTTTATAAAGTGTTCTCTAATAAAATTTAAACTCTTAATATTATGATTAAAACCAGTTCTAGTATAATTATATCTTACTTGTCACTGACCTATATCTTTATGGGTTCATAACCACTTAAATTAAGTATACATATAGTTCAAATTATAACCATTTGCATGTTCTTCTTTTTTTTTTTTTGTTGAATCATTTGCATGTTGTTATTAGTCAACATGCCGATTCCCATCTATAAACCTTAATCCACCCGTTTTCAATGTATGATTAAAACGATTAATCTTGATACCTTCAAAATAAAATATTCAGTGCTCGGTTATAAAAATATAAATGAAGTTTCTGAATTCAAGTTTGAATACTTTTAAAGATACAATAAAAACAAATAATTAGTTTTGAGCAAATATCATGAATTTTTTTTTAATACACTCAGAGTTAAATAAGACACAGTAGCTTACCAAAAAAAAAAGATAAAGTTTACCATCATAATCTACGCATATATAATATAATTGTGTTCAATAAAAATTATTAATAATGATTTAATTAACTAAATTCTTCTTAGCACGCTAAACATTAACCCTATACATGATGAAATATCTTTTCGTGTGCCCCTGGCCCACACGTGCTAATTTGATTTCTCCAATGGTGTGCATGCAATGTCATATGTCACTGCGCTAAGCCAAGTTGCTCTTACTAATTTATTTCTTTGACTCAGTTGGAATAATTAGAAAAGCTATTTGGAGAAGAGAAACATTATACTCCAAAAATTGCATATAAGGTAAAAACTTAGGACTTCAACAGTAACTAAAATCCTATAGAAGAATATAAATTCAATCCAGTAAGTGTGCTAAGGTTAATTCTCCTCTTTTGGACAAAGACGGTTTTTGTCCTAAAAATGGAAACAAATAACTAGTTTATTAGAATTTATTTGACTAACAAAGTAATCGTTTTGTGTGTGCTAGGATTTAATCATAATCCAAGTGGAATTAGTTACCCAATAACTATAACTGGAAAGAAAATATTTTTTAAAACTAAAACTGAATATAAATAATATACGCAATATATAGGGGATGTTTTCCAAACTCAAAAAATCAGATAACTAAATACAATGGGGCTTGTTTTAAAATTTTAAGTGTTTGGTAAACACTAAAATTTCAAAAAAATTAAATCTTATCCAATCTATTTTTATACTAAAACTAGTTCAAAAAAAATCAATATAAAGTTAGTTTTATTGTATTCTATTTTTATTTGGTGGCTTATATTTTTTTTCTCATAAATTTCGTTTTATTTTTTACATTATCTTTTTTATTTATGAATATTTAAATTAAAAGAAACCTTATGATATTTTGTTTTCCTTTCATATTTAAATTTTAAATTTACTTATGATTCAAATTTAATATTAGAACTGGTTTAAAGATAAATGAAATTAAAAATAAATTAAAATTAGTTATAAAATAACTTGAATTTATATAATTAATTTATTTTAAATAATTACAAACTTATTTTGAGGATTGCAAAAACTGCTCTAGATATTAACACAGCTCCGTAAGAAATCCTCAAAGTGAACTTGATATTAAGACCACCCTAGCATGTTGTATAGAATATATTGTAAAATATTTTAAACCATACTCCTTAACTTTTTTAGAGTGTATGTTTCTGTTAATATCCAATTTTGTCCATATATTTAAAAAATAAACAAATAAAAAATCAAACAAAATAAAAAAATAATTCCTTATCTTTTTACTGTTATACAATAAAAAAATGTTAAAAATATTTATCTTAGATTATTTATTTAAAAAAAAAGATTTTTTTTTAATCATCCCTTCTGTGTATATTCGCCCTTCTCACAAACTTCAGTGAACACCCTCCATTTCTAGCTATGATCCAAAGCTGCAACCTTCGTTTTTTACTTTCTACTGCTCAATTTCCTTTTTTATTATTTTGAATTCGAAAGAGAGTACATAGAATTATAAATAATTTTTTAAAATTTTAAATTATTTTAATTAGTATTTAAATTATAATAATTATATAAATTAATTCTTTTATTTATTTTAAATTTTTTATTTAATTTAAAATAAATAAAAAGAATTAATTTATATAATTTTAAATATTAATTAAACTAATTTTAAATTTTAAAAAATTATTTATAAATAATCTAAAATTTAAAGAACTTGTATACGGTTTTCTTTTTGAACGTCACCCACACATTTTCTCTCTCCCACGCTCGACCAGACAAATCTGACGTCCTCTTCCTATTCTCACCCACTCTCACTGTACCAGCATAAAATGAGGTGGACGCAGAACCGCAGAAACAGAGGCACGTGATGAGAGAAATTTTTAGGTAGATTGCATCAATAAACACACACGTGATACTTCATTGTTTTACATTAAATAATTATATAAATTTTTATATCAAAATAATTATTTTATATTAAAAATAATAATGTATCACTTATTTATTAACTTACTAGTTATGTAAACAATGTTTCCAAAAATGAAGCATTTTTTTTGTTTTTTTATTTATATATGATGCATCACTTTAATTAAAGTCTATACGTAAAGCTTTTATTCCTTTATTACCAATTTCTTACGCTATTGTTTTATTTTTTATTTTATTTAATATTTTTTATCATCATTATTTTCTGTTAATTATTGTTATTTGTTTTGTTTGTTCATCTTATTTTATTGGTATTGTACATATTGGTATATTCATAATTTCATATGTTATTTTATTTTATTTCATTCTATTTTTTTAATTTTATCTTACAATTATTTGTGGTAATATATTTACGTGTTAATATTTTTTTAAAAATAATAATATATTTAGCAAAATCAATAATTTGATAATCAGTCATACAATGGCCTATAGAATCACATACTCTTAGTTATTTTGAGATTGCATTTATGGCCCTTTTTCATACTCAACCTTGCCTAAGATTAAAAATTAAAAAAAAATGGTTAACTTAGCCGTTATGTGGAATCGCTTTCTTTTTTGTTTTTTGACTATTTTGGGGTAGTGTTAATGGTTTTGTGTTATTTTTGTCCTTGTTTAGGAATAAAATTTTGAATAAATAATTTTTAATATTTTAAAATTTATAAATAAAATTCATTAATACATAAATATTTTTAAAATAAATTACGAGACTTTAATTTTTTAATTAAGGATATATAAATATTTCGAGTAAGTCACACTTATAAATATTTTAATTTAATTTATTGTTTGTTATTTTTCACATTTATAAATATATTAATTTAGTTTATTATATGTTATTTTTCACACTTGTTAGTATTTTAATTTAACTTATTAAATGTTAGTGTCTGTACTTGTAAAAATTTTAATTTAGTTTATTATTTGTTATTTTTCACACTTACAAATATTTTAATTTAGTTTGTTGTTTGTTATTTTTCACACTTGTAAGTATTTTAATTTAATTAGTTAATTATTTTTTATTTTTTACACTTGTAAATATTTTTTAATTTAGTTTATTATTTGTTATCTTTTTATATTTGTAAATATTTTAATTTAATTTATTATTCACTATTTTCCATATTTATAAGTATTTTAATTTTGTTTATCATTTGTTAATTTCTAAACTTAAAAATATTGTAATTTTGTTTATGGTTTGTCATTTTCTATACTTGAAATTCTTTTAATTTAATTCATTATATATCATTTTTCATACTTGAAATATTTTAATGCAGTTCATTACTTATTATCTTGTAAATATTTTAATTTATTTTTTACTTGTTATTTTGTAAATATTTGTATTTTAGTCTTTTATTCCTTTATTTTTATTTGATTTGTAATAATTAAATATTATTTAAGTTATTAATAATTCACACAATTAGAAAGAATGTGTGAAGGATTCAGTGTCCTTGAAATTGATAGAGGGTGTACGGTAAAGTTTACCTTATTTGTTATATGTGATCTTGTGACTCTAGCTTTTGAAGAATTTAAATTTATACTTAAAGAGGTTGAAATAAAAATAACATTGGTCTATAATAATCTCCCAATTAGTTTTTTTTTTTTGGGTACAGTAAGAGAAAGAAAGAAAGAAAAACAAGCAGACTAACTACTCCTCATGAAGGAAATGCCCAAAGTGTCACCAAGCTTCATCCCTTTGTGCACCAATCTTAGCCACATAGTCAGCACTAAATTGGCTTGGCGGAACCTGGACCACAGAAACTCGCAAATATAGCCTCAGCAAGGCCTCCATTTCCACTAGCGTTTTAAGAGGCATTCATTTCACATTTTTTTTTAGTTTATATAAATATTTAATAAAGTGATATATATATTTTTTATAAGAGTAATATATATTTAAATTTTGAAAATAATTGTTTTACTTAAAAAATTTCTTTTATCGAAGATGTTAAGGAGAAGTTAACAAGAGTTTTATACTATGAGAGAAATATGTAGAATGTACGATAAAAATTAATTTATATTTTTTGTCCTTTTTGGAAACTATTTTTAAATAAATGTAAGAATATTTTTTAAACATATAAAAAAGCGAATACTAAAAGAAAAATCCCCTTTATGTATATTATATAGGTAATGGTACTCCCATACCTGTGGAAAATTGGATAATCCTTATTGACCAAGTTAATGGCATTCATGTAGTCTCCTAATTGGTTTTGTGGTAAAGATTTGGAAAATTTTCTGATAAAGATTTGGAAAAAAAAAATTTCAGTAAGTATTGCCTATTTAATAATTTAACAAAGAGTTTTTATATTTTTGTCCAAAATAATTCATTTTTCCCATTGACTATTTATTGAGAACAACATGAGTGGTCCTGGAAACCAACGGGACAGCTCGTTTGGTGCGTATTTATTATTGACGACTAAAGCCATGCTGATTTGATTTTGTTCTGATCTATTTCTAGTGTTAAATATTATATTATTATTTAATTAGTACACATTTATATATTATTAAAAAATTTGATTTTTCTCGTAATTGTTATCATATTATCAATTTTTTTATGGCGTAACAACAACTGAATAAAAACATAGCTAAAATTAAATTCTCATTCTTAAACTCTTTTATTTTTTTGGGTTTTGGGCACACCTTAAGTATAACAAAATTGACGGTAGTACCTACTCCTTAATGTTTTGTCTTCTAAAAAATATCAGTTTTAGTAAAACATTAAAAAGTGTCAGTTGGAGAGTTTTTGTAATTTAATACTTGAAAATCTTAATTATGTTGTGAAAATATAAAATACACTTAATATTTTCTTCATTTATTACATGCAGTGTATATATTTGGCTTCGATTGAGCCATTCTACTGCACTTCTCACAGTCTTTTCCCTCGTACGCGTTCTTAGTTATTGCCAATAATGGCTTCCCTTCATCTACCTCTCCCATCTGTTCCTGCAGGTGAATATGAAACTAAACACAGCACAGGATCAGTCCCTCAAAATGCCCTAGACTTGGAAGCTTTTGGTGCTCCAAAAACAACAATGGAGGAGAAGATCAGATGGGTATGTGCTTGACATGGAAGAATTTATGGTGACTGCTTCCAAGGGAAGGAATGGAAGCAAATCAATTCTTCACGGTCTAACTGGTTATGCAAGCCTGGGCAGTTCTTGGCCATAATGGTCCTTCTGGTTGTGGCAAGTCCACACTTCTTGATGCTTTAGCAGGTATTTATATCTACATACAAGTACATATTAAGTAGAGCTTCTCAACAATCCCTTGCATGATCTTTCGTCTGTATTTTGCCCAAGATAAGTCATATGGCCTTTAACTTTTTGTTTTTTCATGTTAAAATATATATTTTACTCTAATAATTTACACTCATTTTGAATTTAGTGTATATTATTTTTTCTTTTCAAACGAGTCATCATAGTTCAAAGTATTTTCATTTGGTCCTTTTTGTTACTTGATGTTATCATAACATCATCTTGTGCGTACATGGTGGATGAAAAGCTAGCTACATAGCATTCACGTCAGCATCTATTTTGCCACATACATACAATTTAATGAAAATGGACAAAAATATTTAGAATGTAAACTTGTTTGAAAAAAAATATAGAGACTAAATTAAAAATGAGTAAAACTAATATTTAAATATTTAATTTAACATTTTTTTATTTGGTTTTATTTTCGATTTCAACTAGTATAACATTGTTCACCAAGTGCATGGTTCCAAGCTGGTGCCTGTCGAAACCATTTATTAGAAACTAAGTTGGATGCTTTAGCCAGGTTTAAAGTTTAAACAGTCACTTGTTTCTTCATCGATCGTTTCAAGAAAAAGAACTTTAACAGAGAAATTTTTTTGGGCAAAACATTGACTTGGGTTGGGAAGAAGACTGAAAAGAGCAACCTTTCTTTCAGTACAAAATTATGAAAAATTGTATATCTTCCTACGCTATCAGCATAATAATCATAAGTAAAAACTAAAGAAAAAAATATTAATGTTCTTTAAGTTTCAAGATATGAAACATTTATTTTTTTATTTAATATTATTTCTGTTTTTATTTATCACTTAAGAAACAAATTTTATTGAGAAATGCTAAATGATACGAATTTTCTTTATGAAATATCACATGAAAGAAGTTATTCACTTATGTTAGCTGTTTTTCTTTCACCTACTCATATTGTTTCCTATCCTATGAATCGTGTCAATCGGAGAACTTTCGTAATGTTTTCATGTAAAGTCATTCATTTCAAATAGCATCCTTCTTTTTAATTTTATATAGTTTTAGAATTTAATGAGGTATTATATTTTTCAACTTTCTTCGCAATATTAATAAAGTAAAAAAGAATAATTAATGACGTAAAATACTTTGAATATTAATAAAAAATAATTTAGTTAAAATAATTATTTTAATTAGACTATTGAAAGACTTTATTAATCTTTGGCAAGTACTTAACGATAAAAGAAAATAGAAACAAAAAAAGTAATTTCTTTATTAAATATAAAAATATTACTACAGTGATTGTTTAAAAAGATTTATAACTACTTCAAGATAAATTATACTTATATTGAGTTGTCATGTTTAAAGACAAGTCTCTCATATCGAAGGAGTCAAATCTAATGTCTTCTCTAATGTTATTTTTTAAGTAAATACTATTAATTTAACAATAAAAGATAGCAAAATAAAAAAGAAATTGATACTAATTAAAAGAAATATATATTTTTATTAAATTATTAAAATTTAATTGAAGAGACGAAATTGATAACCAAACCCTACAACTTAAGTAATTTGTTTGAATCAACCTATGAAAGGGAAGTAGAACGTCAAATTAGAAAACCGAATGTTGATACAACCTCCTCGATTTATTACTTATAATCTGTTTCCACAAGTTGATCATGTAGGCCTCGCGTGTTATATTGTGTTGCCCATCTTAGTACCACAATTTGACAGAATCATTGTACAAAAATGCACCGGGCACTGAATGCGCGTGGTTCACATAGCCCACTTTGAATACCTAACTCTTTCTCCGGTTCCACCATGCATGATAGTCAAATGAAGCTTCATTCTTAGATCAACCTAGCAGTGAAAATGCAATAAATTAAGGCATGAACTAATGTTTTGCGACTACCATGCCATGGAGTTTCTTCAGTTATGTATTGTTTCGTCGTTCTTGGGGACTGAGATATCTATTAAAAGAAAAATACTTACCAACCCATGAACAGTTCTTTCTACCGGTTGGAATCCCAGCAGTGGAACAAAATAATCAATGCAAAGATACATGATAACTTCAAACCAATATCAATAGCGGAAAAAGGGTCTTGGATTGGGAAATCTGAGAAGAACAAGACAAAATTTGGGAGGGAGAAAGAGTTTTAGCACTTTTTTTTTATTCTATTAATGTTAGTTTAAGTTTCGATAAGTTCTAGGTATCTAGTCATTGAACAAGTTAAATGATGACATGAATTCATATTTCAGGGAGATTAGGTTCAAACACAAGACAAACAGGGGAGATTCTAATCATGGTCACAAACAAGCACTGGCTTATGGAACCTCGGTACAAAATCTTTAGATTCTTTAAGAAAAATAAAAACTGAGTTTTTAATCAGTTTCAGTAGCCAATGATAAACCATTCTTTTAATCTCTATGACCTTTAGGCATATGTGACACAAGATGATATCTTAATGACAACCTTACGGTTAGAGAAGCAGTGCACTACTCAGCTCAGCTCCTTTGCCAGACTCCATGTCCACGGCAGAGAAGAAGGAGAGAGCAGACTTCACAATCAGAGAAATGGGTCTGCAAGATGCCATCAACACAAGGATTGGAGGGCGGGGCTGCAAAGGCATTAGTGGGGGTCAGAAGAGGCGAGTGAGCATCTGCATTGAGATCCTCGCACGCCCCAGGCTTCTCTTCCTTGATGAGCCAACCAGCGGATTGGACAGTGCAGCTTCCTATTATGTCATGAGGAGAATTGCGAGCCTGGATCAAAAAGATGGCATTCAGAGGACTATCATTGCGTCAATCCATCAACCTAGCAGTGAAGTTTTTCAAGTTTTCAATAACCTTTGTCTTCTGTCTTCTGGTAGAACAGTGTACTTTGGCCCTGCCTCTGCTGCAAGTGAGGTTAGGAGCTAACCCATTTTAGAGTCCATGATCTTCTCACAGTTTTATGTCATCTCTAGTTATTAGCTAATGTCTGCTTACTATATATTGTTTCTATGTAGTTTTTCGCTTCCAATGGTTTTCCTTGCCCTGCTCTCCCGAACCCATCTGATCATTTACTGAAAACTATAAACAAGGATTTCGATCAGGTAAGCTTGCCATGCTTCATTGGCATGTGGGTGCTTTTCTTTCACCGTTTCATATTTCCTTTTCGGTGCACGATACTCAAAACATTATAGCAGTCATCAAATCTTAGAAATTTTATTGAGATACTTAATTTTTCAGGATATCGAGCTGGGTGTAGCTGGGACTGGAAGAATAGCCACAGAAAAAGCAATTTGTATCCTTTTGGAGTCATATAAATCATCTGAAATTAACCAAGAAGTTCAGAAAGAAGTAACGGTACTATCTGAAAAGGTATATTGGATTTATGCTCAAAAGGTGTTTGTTATGGTAATCTAATTTTTTTTTCTAAGATACCGATACTTAAAAATTATTGTCAAACAGTTATTGATTATTGTCTTTTGTACTAAATGCTTAAAGTTTAAAAAATAAAACTAATAATCAATAAAAATATATTTGACCTATTAGCTTAGATATCGTCAAAAAAAAAAAAAGGTACTGAAAGAAAAGAGTTTGTGGCTATCATCAGTTTGTGGATACATGGACCTAGTTTAGGTGATTGGGGTAAATAATAAAGCCGGATTTGGGTTGAGGTCATAACTTCGCTTACCTAAGAATTTCTCTAACCTCAAATGTCGATATACTAAAGATTAAAAGGCCGAAGGAACCGTGGAGGATACAATAATTTTTTTACAACAATATTACGTAGAAAAACTGATCACCTTTTTTATTTTTTCTCTTTTTTCCAAGAGAGTAAATCAACAACGAGGGGAGAGGTGTAAAAATGTGATGTATAATTAACATTACTGATTTTTTTAAGATACCTTTCACGGCTTACTAGATTACCTGAATTTGACCCAAAAATAATGAGAAAAGAATGACATGAATGTTAAATGGTTTTCAGGTGACCAGTTCAATAGACAAGAGGAGAGGGCATGCTGGCTTCCCCAATCAGTGCCTTGTTCTTACCAAAAGATCGTTCGTGAACATGTATCGTGATCTAAGCTATTACTGGTTGCGCCTTGCCATAAATGTTGGACTGGCTTTAAGTTTAGCCACTGTCTTCTATGGTCTGGGTACTAGTAACGCCCCAATTAGGGTAAGAGTGAGAAACCAAGGCAGAGTTTAATGGCTCACATAGAATAACCAAAACCACATTGGCTTTATGTTTAACCACTATCTTCGAACTCTGTGGTCACTTTCGATATATTATTTCAGGATAGGGCTTCACTTCTTGCGTTTATATCTTCATTCATAACTTTCATGACCATTGGTGGATTCCCTTCCTTTGTGGAGGACATGAAGGTAATTAATTCAAAGTTCATCAGAATGGAAACTTTTTTTTTCAATTTTGTCAATATATAGGTATATATTCACCGAGCTTTTTTTTTGCTGCCATTAACTGATACAGGTATTTGAACGAGAAAGACTGAATGGGCATTATGGTGTTACTGCGTATGTGATTGGGAACACCTTTTCTTCTATCCCATACTTGTTATTGGTTTCACTGATTCCTGGAGTTATAGCTTATTACCTCCCTGGTCTTCATAAGGGATATGAGCACTTTCTGTACTTCTTCTTCGTTTTATTTTCCTGCTTGATGTTAGTGGAGAGCCTTATGATGATAGTTGCCAGCATCGTCCCCAACTTTCTGATGGGTATCATAACTGGTGCTGGAATCCAAGGAATCATGATTTTATGTGGCGGGTTCTTCAAATTGCCACGTGATCTTCCTGGGCCATTTTGGAGGTACCCAATACATTATGTTGCCTTCCATAGGTTGCCTTCCAAGGATTGTTCAAGAACGAGTATGAAGGGCTAAGCTTTCCAAGAGATAATCAAGTTGGTGGCTCACACAACGAGTACGTTAGTGGTGAAGAGATTCTGAGAGATACTTGGCAAGCTGACATGAGTTACTCAAAGTGGGTTGATCTTGGAATCTTGGTGGGGATGATCGTCGTGTATCGAGTTCTGTTCTTGGTTATCATCAAGACAACTGAGAAGGTGAAGCCCATTGTTGTATCATTCTTGTCAGGGTCTCCCAAGCAAAACATACAGGTCATGGAGAATCCCAATGCCACTCCTTTACATGGAGAGGTTGTGTAATATACTATCTGTTTTACTAATCCTCGTAAACTAATGGTATGAGTGACATTTTCTTCAATGTAATTTGGTTGATAATACCTTCCAACTAAAGTGGATTTACATGTCGGCTTCACATTTGCAGGTGTGAAAGATGTAACTAGAGACTATTGTAGGTATCATATGAGCCTGTTGTCATTTTCTACTTGTGTGTCAGCTTGGTTTTGTTGTATTTAAATAATGTTTTGTAAATCTCAACCACTCTACATATATATATATATATATATATATGGCTATGCTTACACATAGTCTCTCATATTTATTAGATTTAATCGATCATAGTCATTTTTTGTTCCTTTTCTCTTTTTTTGTTTTTTCCTATACCATGTTCCAACTCAGCATACGTGAGGGATATAAGACTTTGTGTATGCAAGTATCGTTTTCCTTTATTTTGAGGAACGATGTGAAAAGAGTAGCTAGTATAAAATATAAATCAGCAGAAGATCATTGAAAACACGATTCTGTCAAATTTTTCGTTCCCTCACAGCAAACAGCAGAAGAACATATCACCAACTGTATCGTTAATTTCCCTTTCTTAATGACAAGTTTTCTTAATATTTCTTCTTAATTATGAAATGTTAACACTAATAAAAAATAAGTAATGCATACCGGTTACCTATAGTTAAACAGATTAATTAGAAGCTATATATATATATATATATATATATATATATATATAAACATGAATCATCATATAGAGTATACTTTTATCAAATTATATATAAATTAAAAATATTATTCTTACATATCAATAATATATATTTTTTTCATACACATATTTTGAATTAATGTAATAAAGAAGAAAAGAAATTAATTTTTTTTCTTTTTTTCTATTTTTTATCATAAAAAATATATATGGAGAGAAAAATGTAAGACTGAAGTATAAGAAATATCATAATTGTATCTAAAAAAAATTTTCACCATGTTTTTTCTAATTAAAATATTTTAACTTTTACTTGATTTCTTTTCTTATTTTATTTTTGCACTTTTTCGTTTTGTCAGCTCCCTGAAATCAGTAATTAAAACACATAATCAGAAAGACAGTGCTTCTAGAGACTCTTAAGTCTAACGGCGAGGCATATATAAATTTGCTTGATGGTGACAGCACAGATGCCGTTTTTCTCGCTGTATCAACTGCATGCATGTATAAATTAATGGGATTGACTTGGATTTTCAATGGGTGTCAATTTATGTACTGTAAGATGCTATATCAGGTCATAACATTCATCTTAAATCTAAGAGTTGGTCGTTGTCTATATTCTTTTTTTTTTTCGGCTAGAAGTAAGATCGTACGAGTTCGTTCCTGTCCCTATCAATGGCCCACGATTATTTTGTTAGAACTAACAAGAAGAAATAGCCAACTCAAACTCGTCTTTAATTTCCGTCATAAACCAATTAACACTTGACAATCATCAAGGTACTGGACTATAAGTATTAAAAAAAACATACATAACGTAATAACTCTAATAAAATACATGTAGACTGGCATGGATTTGAAATACTTAGATTTTGATTGAAATATGGTAACAATAATATACACTTGTTTAAATCAAAATTTTCAAACTTAATTTTATAAGTGAAATAAGTTACGTTGTTTGGATATTATTAATAAAAAATATTTTTAAGTGTGATAACTACTGATAATAATAATCCACATAAAAGAGAGCTTCATAGCCCATTATCATCATACTTACGTGCATTATTAATCAATGGGATTGTAAAGCAAATACTAATATTCGGATTGATGCACTTCAGTTAAAAGATCCGAAATAGCAACGCCTTAAATGGTTTTTATGCTTTTCAAAACACGGACCTATATGAAAAATTAAAAAACTCCATGAAAGAAAAATTAATAATTAAGATAAATCACTAAATGATAAATGGCTCGAAAAAATTCAACGAGTAACAACAATTCTTTTATTAAAAAGCAATTATCATGCCTTCTTCGAACGAATTGTATAATCATACGATTTGATTGATTAATAAAGTTATTAAAAGAATTGAAATTACAAATTATATGACAAAAAATAATACATGAGTTAATATATCTCGATTTGTGTGTATCATCCTTGCAATGAGTTAATATATGCTGTAAACTTGAAAATATCATATAAAAAAATGAAAAAAAAAAGTCTCTAAATACTATAAAATGCCACGCTGCGACTCGAACTTGAATTGAGGTGCTCTACTATTGCTTGCTAAGAGCAACGTGTTTGCCAATTTTACCATAGCGGCTTACTGAAAATCGTTATAACCGATTTTTAGTCAATTGTGGAGATTGAGAGAGTAAATTCAAATGCAATATTTATTTAGTAAACATTAATTAATTTAAAGAATTTATAATTATCATATTCGAATTTTCAATTTATAATTAAATTATAAATTGAAATATCTAAATATAAGTTAAATATAAATTTTTATTTTATAAATATTTATAATACACATGTATGATATTTTATAATATATACATACATATATATATATATATATATATATATATATAAATATATATACACACACACAGACACATTCAATATTCTATTCTATATTATAGAATATTATATACCAAAAATGGAATATTTGGTTGTGTGTTACTGTATTTGGTTTAAATTGTAAACAAATTAATGGTCTTTTTATAAAATAGATACTCACACATGATTTATCAGAGAAATAACAGAATGTCACTTTTTGGTTTTGTATTCAAAATCATGTTTCAATGTAATTTTATGTCATATAAATGCTCATTTTTTTATATGTTATTTTAAAGAAGAAATTATTTTATTTTATTTATCATTTTAAAATATTTAAAAAAATTAATTTGTGAAAATTTTATCATTAATATTAATAAAATATGAAAAAAATTAGTAAAGCTTTGAATATTTTAATTAAATATAGTTTTTTTCTGATGCTACTGTATGTTAACTTTGTTAATTTTTTATATAAGTAACTTAAATGATAAATAAAAAAGAGCGTACGAAATGTCAAATGCGTTGCACAACTTTCAAATTTTCAAAGGAGTGATTGAAACACATTATCAAACAAGCTTTTACGTACGCACTTCATACATGCTTACGCCATATATACGTTTAAATTAATTTATTTTATAATTAAAATAGTTTATAATTAAAATATTTTAAAAAAACTTTTTAAAAAATAATTTTTTAAATATAAGTAATTCCAAACATGGTAGTGATATTGATCATTAAATGTGTACAGAATTGACTCATCACGAAAACTTAACTAGTTTTGTAGGTGCATGTATAAACTATAAAGGGTAAGAGTCTTTGTGTACGTGAACATGAAAAAGGAGCATTATTGATGGATGCTTCTGCATATGAGGTATCTCAATTTCTTTTTGAATCATGATTATTATGACAAAAGTTTTGTTGTTTGCTGTAAAATATAATTATTTCTTTAAAAATTAAATATAAATGTATTGATTGAAAGAGAATAATTATTTTTCATGATATAACAACTGTACTTTTCTGGTAGGGTTATTTACTGACGTTAGGGTGATTATTAAAAGATTTTAGAAAAAAAAATGACGTGTACAGTAAATTATAATATTATAAAAGTATCCAATTAATTTTGATTAACTATTTGATAATATATCTTATTATCTAATTATATATTATTAAAAAAAATTTGACCTTTTAAATTTTTGTATAATAGTTTCAAATTCTTGAATGGTATATAAACACGTGATTTAATCTTCTTTTGTTGGATGATAAAGGTATCTTCAATATAACTTTTGCGTCAATCAAAAATAAGTCTCTCTTTATGCAATCTCAGGATCTTCGTGTCAACTTAATGTATTTAATAAAATTAATTTTTTAAGTATTAATTTAATATTTAAATTGAAGTAGTTAAGATTGAGAGCACACTTTTTTAATTAATAGGTCCTCTCCGTTGAGTTAAACACATGATTTGATAAGTTTGAGGTATTCTTGATAGTTGTTTCTAAAATTTAACTAGTAACTAATAAAATATTTTTTTAATATAAATCAATAGTATTTTTGTAAGATTCAATTCATTTAAACTATTTTATAAAATTAATTTTTTCATACCAGTATTTGATAATTTATTTGAATATCAGTATCTAAGGAAAAAAACATAAGTAACAAAATAATTTCTGATATAAAAGAAGTTAAACATTGAGAATGAGTCCAAGAGTATTGAAACCAAAGTATAACTTCATGTTTTTTGGGCAATTCATTATCATACGAAAGGTTAGTTTCTATATGAGAGGAAAAATTCAATGATAAAACCCATCTTTTAAATTTTCAACCTCATCTTTTATGTGCATACAAAATTGGCCAGTAGTGTGTAAATTTGGTGTCGTGAATTGTGGACCTTACAAAAAAAAAAAAAAGGAAAATTTGAGTATTAAAAGGTATGGCACAAAATGTTCTGTCCATTTTTATTTGTGATGTAAAAAAAAAATTTATTTAATAATATTTATTATTTAAAAATATTAATTAATTTTTTTATTTTACTTTTTTCAATGAATATTAATCTTTTAATTATCAAACAATTTAACATTTCTACAAGAACATAGTTGCTATAGTTTGCTATATTAACTTATTTTAATGATAGTGGTTATTATAGTTGGTATGTTGGGCTTAGGGCTTTCCCTTTGAGCACCGGCCTCTCATGTCTTCTATTAGAATATCACTCTTTTTGATAATGTAAAATAGATCTCCAATTCTTTATATCTTATTTCAAAATTAATATTTAACAGATTGTGGCTAGGTTTATTTCTTTTATCTCAATTTAAGGTCCTTAGAAGTGTCTAAGTGTTAAAGCCCACCCCAACTCTAGCTCACACAACGCTAAAAAATACATATGTTAAATTGCAATCACCTACATCAATTATAAGGTCAAGTGAGCTGGTGTATGTACCATAACTTATTTTGACACATTTATTTATTTATATCTAATCATATACATACTAATGAATATGTTAGTTTCTATGTAAATTAATCTACTTGCTGACAGAAATAAATATACTAAATGTATAGCTTTCAAGTAACCTCTTGAGATTTTCTTTAATAACAATTATGTTTTTCTTATAAATAAACTACTACGAACCTTTCTTTATTTCTATCCCAAAAAAGAGTAACGTTTTCAAGAATGTTCTTATAAAACTAACTCACACTCGCTTCCTCAACCTAGTTAGAAACAAGAGATAAAATTATTTTTTTTAATTGCTCTTATGCCATGCTGACTTTTTTACCCAGTGCCTCATTCTTACGAGAAGATCTTTCGTGAATATGTATCGCGAAGTAGGCTATTACTGGTTCCGCCTACTTATCTGTGGTGTCTTGGCTTCAAGTCTTGGTACCATGTTCTTTGACCTTGACTCAAGCAGTGGATCAATTCAGGTAACACGTGGAGAGTGAAGCAGAATATGAATTATAATGCACAAACTTGAACATGAGCTACTTTATGTCATAATCCCAAGTAAAGCAAATTTTAAAGGCTAATTTTGATGGTTTCAGGCCAGAGGTTCGTTGCTTGTGTTTGTCGTTACATTCCTTACCTTCATAACTGTTGCTGGGTTCCCTTCTTTTGTGGAGGACATGAAGGTATAAGTAGTTTTTTTAGAAGGATTTTGTCACATGAGCATTCTCCTTTTACCTCCATCCATGGATGAGGATAAACTGAATTTTTTAGACATTTAAGAGCCCTCTCTTGTGATTGGATGCATGATCAATATTTCACACTTCTGAATCTGTTAGTGATATTTCTCTTTGATCTTTAACTAGGTGTTTAAACGAGAAAGACTTAATGGGCATTATGGTGTCACTGCATTTACCATTGGCAACACGTTATCTGCTGTTCCTTTCTTGCTGTTGATGTCATTGATCCCAGGAGCACTGGTTTATTACCTAGTTGGACTTCACCATGGACACGGAACAGTTTATATACTTCATATCTGTGCTTTTTGTTTCTGTCTTGTTGGTTGAGAGTCTTATGATGATTGTGGCAAGTATGATTCCCAATTTCCTGATAGGCATAATCGTTGGCTCTGGAATCTTGGGAGTAATGATGTTAGATAGCGGGTTCTATAGGCTGCCAAGTGATATTCCCAAGCCCTCTTGGAGATACCCTCTGTACTACATTTCCCTCCACAAGTATGCATGCCAAGGATTGTTCAAGAACGAGTTTCAAGGTCTAACATTCACTAGCAATCAAGTTGGAGGGCCTGTGACCATTAGTGGTGAAGAAGTACTGAGACACTCGTGGCAAGTGGACATGGATAATTCAAAGTGGGTGGATGTTGCTATCTTAGCAGCAATGGTAGTTGTATATCGAGTTCTGTTTCTGGTTACCATCAAGAGCTTTGAGAAGGTGAAGCCTATTGCCGCAGCTATTAATTGTCCCCCAGCAACTTTTCAGTTCACTAAAGTGACTACGTGCAATGAGATTGATTAGTTTGCTTGGCTTGTAGCCTCAAGCAGAGTAATCCTGGATGGGATATCCCACAAGTGTGCAGAACCGTGGTGTGGCAACATATGCTATGTACTAAGAGCATACTAGTGTTCCCAAGGAATCCTGAAATTTTCAGGATGATGGAAGTCTATGACTATGAACTGAACTTATAATATACATGAGATTTGTATATATTTGTCTACGATGTACTGGGAAAGAAATGATATTCATGTTGAAGTACACTATGAAGTTGTTATGAGAACAGGAAAACTGTGAATTGGGGGAACTGGAAATAAAGGAGAATATATATACAAACCATTCCCTGCCAATTCTTTTTCATATTTAATGAACTGCATTCACAATTGAAACAGTGAGACAAGACCCAAAATACAGAAAATATGACTTGTTGATAAAAGCAAAGAAACTGGGTTTATTAAGCAAAATTGGGAATGAAGCCAAGCGAAGGTTAAACCTGAACAACTGCATTATTGGCACATTTTTTGACAGGAAAAGCCCATAGTTTAGGATCTACCAAAAGAGCAAGTTATTTTCACATAGATATTTATAAAGACCAAGAAAGGACTAATATCTTTTACTTTCGAAAGCCATTAAATTTGGGTTGTGGAAGACAAGCTGCAGCAACAGCGAGTGCTATTTTCTTTGGTGCTGTGCTTGGCAAGCTCTTGTCAGAAGCTCACTTCACCTGCAGGCTGAAAATTATGCCCAAGTTTGTTTCAAATTCTGCCAATTTAGTATGCAAAGTAATATTATATTTTCCTCATAATCCTCCTAATACCTAATAAATAAAGTATTAAATGAAAAAATAATTTTTTTATTATTTTAAAAACTTAAAATACATTTAATACTTTATTTAATAAATAAGATGATTATTATAAAACTGAATTGGAAATATATAGAATTATTCAACTATGCATGTCATCATAAAGAAGAGCATTTTGGAGCATACCAAAAATGAAATCTCTAATCTAGAACTAATTTACATGTTCATTACAGCCCACCACAGATGACTCTGGATAGTTTGGGCAGTCGGTGTTTCCAAGAGAGCAGGGCCACTACCTTGGCAAACACTGGGCCTTAGAGCAAGGTCTCAACAGAAGAATCCAGAATTGAAATACAGGAATTGTATTGCATTCAAGTTAACCAAAAAAGAAACAATAATAGCTATCTCAATGACTTTTTTTTTATGAGGTGTAATCTCCTTAGAGTATTAAAGTTGTCCCTCATATAAAGTATGATCCAGTAAGATTTAAATCCCATGAAGTGTTATTTAACAAGATTCAAACCCTTAACATTATAATTAAAAACCCGTCCTACTACAATTATATCTTGTTTGTCACTAAACTACATCTTTATAGTTTTTAACCACTTAAATTAAGTCTACATATAGTTCAAATTATAATCATTTGCATGTTCTTTTTTTTTTTTGTTGAATCATTTGCATGTTCTTATTAGTCAATACATGCCTATTCCCATCTATAAACCTTAATCCACCTGTTTTCAATGTATGATTAAAACGATTAATCTTGATATCTTCAAAATAAAATATGCAGTGCTCGGTTATAAAAATATAAATGAAGTTTCTGAATTCAAGTTTGAATACTTTCTAAGATACAATAAAAACAAATAATTAGTTTTGAACAAATATCATAAATATTTTTTTAATACACCCAGAGTTAAAAAAGACACAGTAGCTTACCAAAAAAAAAAGATAAAGTTTACAATCATAATCTACGCAGATATAATATAATTGTGTTCAATAAAAATTATTAATAATGATTTAATTAACTAAATTCTTCTTAGCACGCTAAACATTAACCCTATACATGATGAAATATCTTTTCGTTTGCCCCTGGCCCATACGTGCTAATTTGATTTCTCCAATGGTGAGCATGCAATGTCATATGTCACTGTGCTAAGCCAAGTTGCTCTTACTAATTTATTTCTTTGACTCAGTTGGAATAATTAGAAAAGCTATTTGGAGAAGAGAAACATTATGCTCCAAAAATTGCATATAAGGTAAAACTCAGGACTTCAACAGTAACTAAAATCCTATAGAAGAATATAATTCAATCCAGTTAGTGTGCTACGGTTAATTCTCCTCTTTTGGACAAAGACGGTTTTTGTCCTAAAAATGGAAACAAATAACTAGTTTATTAGAATTTATTTGACTAACAAAGTAATCGTTTTGTGTGTGCTAGGATTTAATCATAATCCAAGTAGAATTTGTTATCCAATAACTATAATTGGAAAGAAAATATTTTTAAGACTAAAACTGAATATAAATAATATATGCAATATATAGGGGATGTTTTCCAAACTCAAAAAATCAGATAACTAAATACAATGGGGCTTGTTTTAAAATTTTAAGTGTTTGGTAAACACTAAAATTTCAAAAAAATTAATTCTTATCCAATCTATTTTTATACTAAAATTAGTTTTAAAAAAATCAATATAAAGTTAGTTTTATTGTATTCTATTTTTATTTGGTGGCTTATATTTTTTTTCTCATAAATTTCGTTTTATTTTTTACATTATCTTTTTTATTTATTGAATATTTAAATTAAAAGAAACCTTATGATATTTTGTTTTCCTTTCATATTTAAATTTTAAATTTACTTATGATTCAAATTTAATATTAGAACTGGTTTAAGATAAATCAATTTTAAAAAAAATTAAAATTAGTTATAAAATAAATTGAATTTATATAATTAATTTATTTTAAATAATTATAAACTTATTTTTGAGGATTGCAAAACTGCTCTAGATATTAACACAGCTCCGTAAGAAATCCTCAAAGTGAACTTGATATTAAGAGCACCCTAGCATGTTGTATAGAATATATTGTAAAATATTTTAAACCAGACTCCTTACCTTTTTTAGAGTGTATGTTTCTGTTAATATCCAATTTTGTCCATATATTTAAAAAAAAATAATCAAACAAAATAAAAAATAATTCCTTATCTTTTTACAGTTATAAAATAAAAAAATGTTAAAAATATTTATCTTAGATAATTTTATTTTTAAAAAAAGATTTTTTTTTTTAATCATCCCTTCTGTATATATTCGCCCTTCTCACAAACTTCAGTGAACACCCTCCATTTCTAGCTATGATCCAAAGCTGCAACCTTCGTTTTTTACTTTCTACTGCTCCATTTCCTTTTTTATTATTTTGAAGTCGAAAGAGAGTACATTGATTTATAAATAATTTTTAAAATTTTAAATTATTTTAATTAATATTTAAATTATAATAATTATATAAATTAATTCTTTCATTTATCTTTTATTTATTTTAAATTTTTTATTTAATTTAAAATAAATAAAAATAAATAAAAGAATTAATTTATATAATTTTAAATATTAATTAAAATAATTTTAAAATTTAAAAAATTATTTATAAATAATCTAAAATTTAAAGAACTTCTATACGGTTTTCTTTTTGAACGTCACCTACACATTTTCTCTCTCCCACGCTCGACCAGACAAATCTCACGTCCTCTTCCTACTCTCACCCATTCTGACTGTACCAGCATAAAATGAGGTGGACGCAGAACCGCAGAAACAGAGGCACGTGATGAGAGAAATTTTTAGGTAGATTACATCAATAAACACACGTGATACTTCGTTGTTTTACATTAAATAATTATATAAATTTTATATCAAATAATTATTTTATATTAAAAATAATAATGTATCACTTATTTATTAACTTACTAGTTATGTAAACAATGTTTCCAAAAATGAAGCATTTTTTTTTATTTATATATGATGCATCACTTTAATTAAAGTCCATACGTAAAGCTTTTATTCCTTTATTACCAATTTCTTACGCTATTGTTTTATTTTTTATTTTATTTAAGATTTTTTATCATCATTATTTTCTATTAATTATTATTATTTGTTTTGTTTGTTCATCTTATTTTATTGGTATTGTACATATTGGTATATTCATAATTTCATATGTTATTTTATTTTATTTCATTCTATTTTTTAATTTTATCTTACAATTATTTGTGGTATATATTTACGTGTTAATATTTTTTAAAAAAATAATAATATATTTAGCAAAATCAATAATTTGATAATCAGTCATACAATGGCCTATAGAATCACATACTCTTAGTTATTTTGAGATTGCATTTATGGCCCTTTTTCATACTCAACCTTGCTTAAGATTAAAAATTAAAAAAAAATGGTTAACTTAGCCGTTATGTGGAATCGCTTTCTTTTTTGTTTTTTGACTATTTTGGGGTAGTGTTAATGGTTTTGTGTTATTTTTGTCCTTGTTTAGGAATAAAATTTTGAATAAATAATTTTTAATATTTTAAACATTTTAATTTAGTTTATTATTTGTTATTTTCCACACTTACAAATATTTTAATTTAGTTTGTTGTTTGTTATTTTTCACACTTGTAAGTATTTTTAATTTAATTAGTTAATTATTTTTTATTTTTTACACTTGTAAATATTTTTTAATTTAGTTCATTATTTGTTATCTTTTTATACTTGTAAATATTTTAATTTAATTTATTATTCACTATTTTCCATATTTATAAGTATTTTAATTTTGTTTATCATTTGTTAATTTCTAAACTTAAAAATATTGTAATTTTGTTTATGGTTTGTCATTTTCTATACTTGAAATTATTTTAATTTAATTCATTATATATCATTTTTCATACTTGAAATATTTTAATGTAGTTCATTACTTATTATCTTGCAAATATTTTAATTTATTTTTTTATTTGTTATTTTGTAAATATTTGTATTTTAGTCTTTTATTCCTGTATTTTTGTTTGATTTATAATAATTAAATATTATTTAAATTATTAATAATTCACACAATTAGAAAGAATGTGTGAAGGGTTCAGTGTCCTTGAAATTGATAGAGGGTGTACGGTAAAGTTTACCTTATTTGTTATATGTGATCTTGTGACTCTAGCTTTTGAAGAATTTAAATTTATACTTAAAGAGGTTGAAATAAAAATAACATTGGTCTATAATAATCTCCCAATTAGTTTTTTTGTTTTTGGGTACAGTAAGAGAAAGAAAGAAAGAAAAACAAGCAGACTAACTACTCCTCATGAAGGAAATGCCCAAAGTGTCACCAAGCAGAAGAGCTGACAAGCCACGGGGGAGAATCCACCAAACATGAAAAGCTTCATCCCTTTGTGCACCAATCTTAGCCACATAGTCAGCACTAAATTGGCTTGGCGGAACCTGGACCACAGAAACTCGCAAATATAGCCTCAGCAAGGCCTCCATTTCCACTAGCGTTTTAAGAGGCATTCATTTCACATTTTTTTTTAGTTTATATAAATATTTTATAAAGTGATATATATTTTTTTATAAGAGTAATATATATTTAAATTTTGAAAATAATTGTTTTACTTAAAAAATTTCTTTTATCGAAGATGTTAAGGAGAAGTTAACAAGAGTTTTATACTATGAGAGAAATATGTAGAATGTACGATAAAATTAATTTATATTTTTGTCCTTTTTGAAACTATTTTTAAATAAATGTAAGAATATTTTAAACATATAAAAAAGCGAATACTAAAAGAAAAATTCCCTTTATGTATATTATATGGGTAATGGTATTCCCATACCTGTGGAAAATTGGATAATCCTTATTGACCAAGTTAATGGCATTCATGTAGTCTCCTAATTGGTTTGTGGTAAAGATTTGGAAAATTTTCTGATAAAGATTTGGAAAAAAAATTTCAGTAAGTATTGCCTATTTAATAATTTAACAAAGAGTTTTTATATTTTTGTCCAAATAATTCATTTTTCCCATTGACTATTTATTGAGAACAACATGAGTGGTCCTGGAAACCAACGGGACAGCTCGTTTGGTGCGTATTTATTATTGACGACTAAAGCCATGCTGATTTGATTTTGTTCTGATCTATTTCTAGTGTTAAATATTATATTATTATTCAATTAGTACACATTTATATATTATTAAAAAATTTGATTTTTCTCGTAATTGTTATCATATTATCAATTTTTTTATGGCGTAACAACAACTGAATAAAAACATAGCTAAAATTAAATTCTCATTCTTAAACTCTTTTATTTTTTTGGGTTTTGGGCACACCTTAAGTATAACAAAATTGATGGTAGTACCTACTCCTTAATGTTTTGTCTTCTAAAAAATATCAGTTTTAGTAAAACATTAAAAAGTGTCAGTTGGAGAGTTTTTGTAATTTAATACTTGAAAATCTTAATTATGTTGTGAAAATATAAAATACACTTAATATTTTCTTCATTTATTACATGCAGTGTATATATTTGGCTTCGATTGAGCCATTCTACTGCACTTCTCACAGTCTTTTCCCTCGTACGCGTTCTTAGTTATTGCCAATAATGGCTTCCCTTCATCTACCTCTCCCATCTGTTCCTGCAGGTGAATATGAAACTAAACACAGCACAGGATCAGTCCCTCAAAATGCCCTAGACTTGGAAGCTTTTGGTGCTCCAAAAAACAACAATGGAGGAGAAGATCAGATGGGTATGTGCTTGACATGGAAGAATTTATGGGTGACTGCTTCCAAGGGAAGGAATGGAAGCAAATCAATTCTTCACGGTCTAACTGGTTATGCCAAGCCTGGGCAGTTCTTGGCCATAATGGGTCCTTCTGGTTGTGGCAAGTCCACACTTCTTGATGCTTTAGCAGGTATTTATATCTACATATGAGTACTTATTAAAGTAGAGCTTCTCAACAATCCCTTGCATGATCTTTCGTCTGTATTTTGCCCAAGATAAGTCATATGGCCTTTAACTTTTTGTTTTTTCATGTTAAAGTATATATTTTACTCTTATAATTTACACTCATTTTGAATTTAATCTTTATTATTTTTTTTCTTCAAACGAGTTATTATAATTCAAAGTATTTTCAATTTGATCCTTTTCTATTACTTGATGTTATAACAAGATCATCTTGTGCGTACATGGTGGATGAAAAGCTAGCTACATTAGCATTCACGTCAGCATCTATTTTGCCACATACATACAATTTAATGAAAATGGACCAAATTAAAAATATTTAGAATTATGTAAACTTGTTTGAAAAAAAAATATAGAGACTAAATTAAAAATGAGTGAAAACTATAAAGATTAAATATTTAATTTAACATTTTTTTTATTTGGTTTTATTTTCATTTCAACTAGTATAACGTTGTTCACCAAGTGCATGGTTCCAAGATGGTGCCTGTCGGAAACCATTTATTAGAAAACTAAGTTGGATGCTTTAACCAGGTTTAAAGTTTAAACAGCTCACTTGCATGTCAACAAAAAAAAAAGTTTAAACAGCTCACTTGTGTTCTTCATCGATCGTTTCAAGAAAAAAGAACTTTAACAAGAGAAATTTTTTGGTGCAAAAACATTGACTTGGGTTGGGAAAGAAGACTGAAAAAGAGGCAACCTTTTTCTTTCAGTACAAAATTATGAAAACTTGTATATCTTCCTACGCTATCAGCATACTAATCATAAGTAAAAACTAAAAGAAAAAAATATTAAATGTTCTTTAAGTTTCAAGATATGAAACATTTATGTTTTTTATTTAATATTATTTCTGTTTTTTTGTTTATCACTTAAGAAAAAAAATTTATTGAGAAATGCTAAATATTACGAATTTTCTTTATGAAATATCACATGAAAGAAGTTATTCACTTATGTTAGCTGTTTTTCTTTCTCACCTACTCATTATTTGTTTCCTATTCTATGAATCGTGTCAATCGGAGAACTTTCGTAATGTTTTTGATCTACAGTGATTCATGTCAAATAGCATCCTTCTTTTTAATTTTAATTATCATTTTAAAAATTTAATGAGGTATTATATTTTTCAACTTTGTTCGCAATATTAATAAAGTAAAAAGAATAATTAATGAAGTAAAAATACTTTAAATATTTTAATAAAAAGATACTTTAGTTAAATATAATTATTTTTTAATTAAACTATTGAAAGACTTTATTAATCTTTGTGCAAGTACTTAAACGATAAAAAGAAAATAGAAACAAAAAAAGTAATTTTTTTATTAAATATAAAAATATTACTACATTGATTGTTTAAAAAGATTTATACCTACTTCAAGATTAATTATACTTATATTGAGTTGTCATGTACGAAGACAAGTCTCTCGTATCGAAGGAGTCAAATCTAACGTCTTTTTTAATGTTATCTTTCAAGTAAATACTATTAACTAAACAATAAAAGATAGCAAAATAAAAAAGAAATTGATACTAATTAAAAAATATATTTTTTTATTAAATTATTAAAATTTAATTGAAGAGACGAACAAGGGTCTTGGATTGGGAAATCTGAGAAGAACAAGACAAAAATTTGGGAGGGAGAAAGAGTTTTAGCACTTTTTTTTTTATTCTATTAATGTTAGTTTAAGTTTTCGATAAGTTCCAGGTATCTAGTCATTGAACAAGTTAAATGATGACATGAATTCATATTTCAGGGAGATTAGGTTCAAACACAAGACAAACAGGGGAGATTCTAATCAATGGTCACAAACAAGCACTGGCTTATGGAACCTCGGTACAAAATCTTTAGATTCTTTAAGAAAAACAAAAACTGAGTTTTAATCAGTTTCAGTAGCCAATGATAAACCATTCTTTTAATCTCTATGACCTTTAGGCATATGTGACACAAGATGATATCTTAATGACAACCTTAACGGTTAGAGAAGCAGTGCACTACTCAGCTCAGCTCCAATTGCCAGACTCCATATCCAAGGCAGAGAAGAAGGAGAGAGCAGACTTCACAATCAGAGAAATGGGTCTGCAAGATGCCATCAACACAAGGATTGGAGGGTGGGGCTGCAAAGGCATTAGTGGGGGTCAGAAGAGGCGAGTGAGCATCTGCATTGAGATCCTCACACGCCCCAGGCTTCTCTTCCTTGATGAGCCAACCAGCGGATTGGACAGTGCAGCTTCCTATTATGTCATGAGGAGAATTGCGAGCCTGGATCAAAAAGATGGCATTCAGAGGACTGTCATTGCGTCAATCCATCAACCTAGCAGTGAAGTTTTTCAAGTTTTCAATAACCTTTGTCTTCTGTCTTCTGGGAGAACAGTGTACTTTGGCCCTGCCTGTGCTGCAAGTGAGGTTAGGAGCTAACCCATTTTAGAGTCCATGATCTTCTCACAGTTTTATGTAATCTCTAGTTATTAGCTATTGTCTGCTTACTATATATTGTTTCAATGTAGTTTTTCGCTTCCAATGGTTTTCTTTGCCCTGCTCTCCAGAACCCATCTGATCATTTACTGAAAACTATAAACAAGGATTTCGATCAGGTAAGCTTGCCATGCTTCATTGGCATGTGGGTGCTTTTCTTTCACCATTTCATATTTCCTTTTCGGTGCGCGATACTCAAAACATTATAGTAGTCATCAAATCTTAGAAATTTTATTGAGATACTTAATTTTTCAGGATATCGAGCTGGGTGTAACTGGGACTGGAAGAATAGCCACAGAAGAAGCAATTTGTATCCTTTTGAAGTCATATAAATCATCTGAAATTAACCAAGAAGTTCAGAAAGAAGTAACAGTACTATCTGAAAAGGTATATTGGATTTATGCTCAAAAGGTGTTTGTTATGGTAATCTAATTTTTTTTTTTCTAAGATACTAAATGTTTAAAGTTTAAAAAACAAAACTAATAATCAATAAATATGTATTTGACCTATTAGCTTAGATATCGTCTAAAAAAAAAGGTACAGAAAATCTCACTTGAAGAAAAGAGTTTGTGGCTATCATCAGTTTGTGGATACATGGACCTAGTTTAGGTGATTGGGGTGAATAATGGAGCCGGATTTGGGTTGAGGTCATAACTTCCCTTACCTAAGAATTTCTCTAACCTTAAATGTCAATATACTAAAAAAATTAAAAGGCCGAAGGAACCGTGGAGGATACAATAATTTTTTTACAATAATATTACGTAGAAAAACTGATCACCTTTTTTATTTTTTTTCTCTTTTTTCCAAGAGAGTAAATCAACGAAGGGAGAGGTGTAAAAATGTGATGTACAATTAACATTACTGATTTTTTTAAGATGCCTTTCACGGCTTACTAGATTACCTGAATTTGACCCAAAAATAATGAGAAAAGAATGACATGAATGTTAAATGGTTTTCAGGTGACCAGTTCAATAGACAAGAAGAGAGGGCACGCAGGGTTCCCCAATCAGTGCCTTGTTCTTACCAAAAGATCGTTCGTGAACATGTATCGAGATCTAGGCTATTACTGGTTTCGCCTTGCCATATATGTTGCACTGGCTTTAAGTTTAGCCACTGTCTTCTATGGTCTGGGTTCAAGTAACGACTCAATTAGGGTGAGTGAGAAACTAAGGCAGAGTTTAATGGCTCACATAGAATAACCAAAACCACATTGGTTTTATGTTTAACCACTATCTTCTAACTCTGTGGCCACTTTGGATATATTATTTCAGGATAGAGCTTCACTTCTTGCGTTTATATCTTCATTCATAACTTTCATGACCATTGGTGGATTCCCTTCCTTTGTGGAGGACATGAAGGTAATTAATTCAAAGTTCATCAGAATAGTAACATTTTTTTTTTCAATTTTGACGATATATAGGTATATATTCACCGAGCTTTTTTTTTGCTGCCATTAACTGATACAGGTATTTGAACGAGAAAGACTGAATGGGCATTATGGTGTTACTGCGTATGTGATTGGGAACACCTTTTCTTCTATCCCATACTTGTTATTGGTTTCACTGATTCCTGGAGTTATAGCTTACTACCTCCCCGGTCTTCAGAAGGGATATGAGCACTTTCTGTACTTCTTCTTCGTTTTATTTTCCTGCTTGATGTTAGTGGAGAGCCTTATGATGATAGTTGCCAGCATCGTCCCCAACTTTCTGATGGGTATCATAGCTGGCGCTGGAATCCAAGGAATCATGATTTTATGTGGCGGGTTCTTCAAATTGCCACGTGATATTCCTGGGCCATTTTGGAGGTACCCAATACACTATGTTGCCTTCCATAGGTATGCCTTCCAAGGATTGTTCAAGAACGAGTATGAAGGGCTAAGCTTTCCACGAAATAATCAAGTTGGTGGCTCACACAACGAGTACGTTAGTGGTGAAGAGATTCTGAGAGATACATGGCAAGTTGACATGAGTTACTCAAAGTGGGTTGATCTTGGAATCTTGGTGGGGATGATTGTCGTGTATCGAGTTCTGTTCTTGGTTATCATCAAGACAACCGAGAAGGTGAAGCTCATTGTTGTATCATTCTTGTCAGGGTCTCCCAAGCAAGACATACAGGTCATGGAGAATCCCAATGCCACTCCTTTACATGGAGAGGTTGTGTAATATGCTATTTTTTTTTTACTAATCCTCGTAAACTAATGGTATGAGTGACATTTTCTTCAATGTAATTTGGTAATAATACCTTCCAACTAAAGTGGATTTAAATGTCAGCTTCACATTTGCAGGTGTGAAAGATGTAACTAGAGACTATTGTAGGGTATCATATGAGCCTGTTGTCATTTTCTACTTGCGTGTCAGCTTGGTTTTGTTGTATTTAAATAACGTTTTGTAAATCTCAACTACTATATATATATATATATATATATATATATATATATATGGCTATGCTTACACGTATTCTCTCATATTTTTTAGATTTAATCGATCATAGTCATTTTTTTGTTCCTTTTCTCTTTTTTTGTTTTTTTCTATACCATGTTCCAACTTAGCATATGTGAGGGATATATATAACTCTGTGTATACAAGTATCGTTTTCCTTTATTTTGAGGAAAGATGTGAAAAGAGTAGCTAGTATAAAATATAAATCAGCAGAAGATCATTGAAAACACGATTCTGTCAAATTTTTCGTTCCCTCGCAGCAAACAGCAGAAGAACACATCACCAACTGTATCGTTAATTTCCCTTATCTTAATGACAAGTTTTCTTAATATTTCTTCTTAATTATGAAATGTCAACACTAATAAAAAATAAGTAATGCATACGGTTACCTATAGTTAAACAGATTAATTAGAAGCTATATATATATATATAAATATAAACATGAATCATCATATAGAGAATACTTTTATCAAATTATATAGAAATTAAAAATATTATTCTTACATATCAATACTATATATTTTTTCATACACATATTTTGAATTAATATAATAAAGAAGAAAAAGAAATTAAATTCTTTCTTTTTTTTTTTATCATAAAAAATATATATAAAGAGAAAAATGTAAAACTGAAGTATAAGAAATACCATAATTGTATCTTAGAAAAACTTTCACCATGTTTTTTCTAATTAAAATATTTTGACTTTTACTTGATTTCTCTTTTTATTTTATTTTTGTACTTTTTCGTCTTGTCAGCTCCCTGAAATCAGTAATTAAAACACGTAACCAGAAAGACAGTGCTTCTAGAAACTCTTCCTAAGCAAATCAGATCACGTCAAGTCCAACAACCCTTTGCTTGGAGGGATATATAAATATGCTTGATGGTGACAGCACAGATGTCGTTTTTCTCGCTATGCCAACTGCATGCATGTATAAATTAATGGGATTGACTTGGATCTTCAGTGGGTGTCAATTTATGTACTGTAAGATGCTAACTGAACGGAACAGCGAGGAAGAGGCCTGAAAGGCAATTGAATATATATGCTATGCAATTTTCAATTATATATAGTTAATTTTTTTCCAAGTAAACTCAATCTATTGTATAACTATGTATAATTATAAAATAAAAATTTTAGTGAAAAATTATTATTCAAAGAAATTAAGAAACGAGTGTTACAAAGAAAAAAATGTTTATGCTGTAGGATTAGAATTTTTACAATTTAAGAAGTGAACTCAGTAAATTCCACATATAAAAATATGTTATATTAGGTAATAATGTTCATCTTAAATCTAAGAGTTGGTCGTTGTCTGTGTTCTTTTTTTTTTTTCGACTAAAAGTAAGATCGTACGAGTTCTTTCCTGTCCCTATCAATGGCCCACGAATACTTTGTTAGGACTAGAGAAGAAATAGCCAACTCAAACACGTCTTTAATTTCCGTCATAGATGTGTCAGATGCTTAGCTTCTTTTTCTTCACAGATATTAGTTTTTTTTATGATTTTAAAATATTTATTTATTTTATTTTATTCAATAAATATTTAAATATAATTAATAATTAATAAAATTTAATAATTAATTAATAAAAAAATATACAAATTTTTTAAATTTTAAATTATTTATAAATAATTTTTAAATTTTATAAATCGTACTAATTAATATATAAATAATAATAATTTTATAAATTAAATATTTTATTTATTTTTTATTTATTTTAAATTATATAAAAAAATTTAAAATTAATTGAATATAAATAAAAAAAATTAATTTATATAATTATTATAATTTTAATATTAACTAAAATAATTTTAAAATTTATAAATTATTTATAAATAATATAAAATTTAGGAATCTATATACTATTTTTTTTTAATTAATCAATGATAAAAATACTCAAAAAGAATAAAAAACTTGACTACCAAAGTAATCTCTTTTGATAAAATATGTATGTTATCCTGATCTTTTCCACATGAGTACTTCTAAGGAATCCTCAAATATTTGTTAATTTTTTATTTTTAAAATAAATGTTTGCCATTCCGTTAAGTATACCACCATAAACCAATTAACATTTGACAATCATCAAGGTGCTGGACTATAAGTATTAAAAAAAAACATAAATAACGTAATAACTCTAATAAAATATATGTAGACTGGCATGGATTTGAAATACTTAGATTTTGATTGAAATATGGTAACAATAATATACACTTGTTTAAATCAAAATTTTCAGACTAATTTTATAAGTGAAATAAGTTAAGTTGTTTGGATATTATTAATAAAAATTAATTTTTAAGTGTGATAACTACTGATAATAATAATCCACATAAAAGAGAGCTGCATAGCCCATTATGATACTTACATGCATTATTAATCAATGGGATTGCAAAGCAAGTACTAATATTCGGATTGATGCATTTCAGTTAAAAGATCCGAAATAGCAAAGCCTTAAAGGTTTTTATGCTTTTTAAAACAAGGACCCATATGAAAAATTAAAAAACTCCATGAAAGAAAAATTAATGATTAAGATAAATCACTAAATGGTAAATGGCTCGAAAAAATTCAACGAGTAACTAACAATTCTTTTATTAAAAAAAATTATCATGCCTTCTTCGAACGAATTGTATAATCATACGATTTGATTGATTAATAAAGTTATAAAAGAATTGAAATTACAAATGATATGACAAAAAATAATACATGAGTTAATATATCTCGATTTGTGTGTGTCATCCTTGCAATGAGTTAATATATGCTGTAAACTTGAAAATATCATATAAAAGAATGAAAAAAAAAGTCTAAATACTATAAATAAAAATCGAGAATTGAATTTATTATAATACTTACTCTTTTAAAAATAAAATGTCACGCTGCGACACGAACTTGAATTGAGGTGCTTTACTATTGCTTGCTAAGAGCAACGCGTTTGCCAATTTTACCATAGCATCTTACTCAAAATCGTTATAACCGATTTTTACTCAATCGTCGAGATTGAGAGAGTAAATTCAAATGCAATATTTATTTAGTAAACATTAATTAATTTAAAGAATTTATAATTATCATATTCGAATTTTCAATTTATAATTAAATTATAAATTGAAATTTCTAAATATAAGTTAAATATAAATTTTTATTTTATAAAAAATTATATTACATATTATATGATATTATATATATTATATATATATATATATATATATAGACACACACACAAAACACATTCAATATTCTATTCTATATTATAGAATATTATACACCAAAAATGGAATATTTGGTTGTGTGTTACTGTATTTGGTTTAAGTTATAAACAAATTAATGGTCTTTTTTATAAAATAGATACTCACACATGATTTATCAGACAAATAACAGAATGTCCCTTTTTGGTTTTGTATTCAAAATCATGTTTCAATGTAATTTTATGTCATATAAATGCTCATTTTTTTATATGTCATTTTAAAGAAGAAATTATTTTATTTTATTTATCATTTTAAAATATTTAAAAATATTAATTTTTAAAAATTTTATCATTAATATTAATAAAATGAAAAAAAAATTAGCAAACTTTTGAATATTTTAATAAAAAATATCTTAATTAAATATATTTTTTTTATGCTACTATATGTTAACTTTATTAATTTTTTATATAAGTAATTTAAATGATAAATAAAAAAGAGCGTACGAAATGTCAAACGCGTTGCACAACTTTCAAAAATTCAAAAGAGTGGTTGAAACACATTATCAAACAAGCTTTTACGTACACACTTCGTATATGCTTACGTCATATATATGTTTAAATTAATTTATTTTAATTAAAATAATTTATAATTAAAATATTTTTAAAAATTTTTTTAAAAAATAATTTTTTAAAATATAAGTAATTTCAAACATGATAATAATAGTGACCATTAAATGTGTACAGAATCGATTCAACACAAAAACTTAACTTGTTTTGTAGGTGCATGCATAAACTATAAAGGGTAAGAGTCCTTGTGTACGTGAACATGAAAAAGGAGCATTACTTTTCAAAAAAAAAAAAAAGGAGCATTATTCCTAAAAACCACAGCCACATCATCAATTACTAATATTGAATGGACAATATCTTTTGGGGAGAATTATTGATGGATGCTTCTGCATATGAGGTATCTCAATTTCTTTTTGAATCATCATTATTATGACAAAAGTTTTGTTATTTGCTGTAAAATATAATTATTTCTTTAAAAATTAAATGTGAATGTATTGATTAAAAGAGAATAAAGATTCTTCGTGATATAGCAATTGTACTTTTCTAATAGGGTTATTTAGTGACGTTAGGGTGATTATTAAAAGATTTTAAAAAAAAAATGACGTGTATAGTAAATTATAATATTATAAGAGTATGTAATTAATTTTGATTAACTATTTGATAATATGTCCTATTATCTAATTATATATTATTAAAAGAATTTTGACCTTTTAAATTATTTTTATAATAGTTTCAAATTCTTGAATGATATAAACACGTGATTTAATTTTCTTTTGTTGTATGATAAAGATATCTTCAATATAACTTTTGCGTCAATCAAAAATAAGTTTCTTTATATAATCTTGGATCTTCACGTCAACTTAATATATTTAGTAAAATTAAGTTTTTAAGTATTAATTCAAAATTTAAACTGAAATAGTTAAGATTGAGAGCACACTTTCTTAACTAATAGGTCAACTCCGTTGAGTTAAACACATGATTTGATAAATTTGAGGTATTCTTGATAGTTGTTCTTAAAATTTAACTAATAACTAATAAAATATTTTTTTAATATAAATCAATAATATTTTTGTAAGATTCAGTTCATTTAAACTGTTTTATAAAATTAATTTTTTCATACTAATATTTGATAATTTATTAGAATGTCAGTATCTAAGAAAAAAAAAAACATAAGTAACAAAATAATTTCCGGTATAAAAGAAGTTAAACATCGAGAATGAGTCCAAGAGTATTGAAATCAAAGTATAACTTTCCATGTTTTTCGGGCAATTCATTATCATACGAAAGGTTAGTTTCAATATGAGAGGAAAAATTTAATGATAAAACCCATCCTTTAAATTTTCAACCTCATCTTTTATGTGTATACAAAATTGGCCGGCAGTGTGTAAATTTGGTGTCATGAATTGTGGACCTTACAAAAAAAAAAGAAAAATTTGAGTATTAAAAGGTATGGCACAAAATGCACAAATAGCATGAGATGAAACACGAGCGTAGACTTGTCAACCTCGTTCCTGCCACGCATTAACGAGGAGCCCAACACACTTGGTCACTTTATTTTTGCAAATTTTGTGGAGGAAAAAGTATTTATTTTGTTCAGCGGCCACAACGTGTGGATGCCACACGTGAAATCATGTTTGAATCTTAACATTAATTCTTCTTTCTTTCTGTTTATTTTTATTTATCATATACATTTTTTTATTTAATCATATCTATTATTTAAAAATATTTAAAAAGTATTAATTAATTTTTTAAATTTTATCTTTTCAATGAATATTAATGCTCATTTAATTATGTAAATATTAATCTTTTAATTATCAAACAATTTAACATTTCTACAAGAATATAGTTGCTATAGTTTGCTATATTAACTTATTTTAATGATCGTGGTTATTATAGTTTGTATGTTGGGCTTAGGGCTTCCCCTTTAAGCACTGGCCTCCCATCTCTTCTATTAGAATATCACTCTTTTTGATAATGTAAAATAGATCACCAATTCTTTATATATTGTCTCAAAATTAATATTTAACAGATTGTGGCTAGGTTTATTTTCTTTTATCTCAATTTAAGGTCCTTAGAAGTGTCAAAGTGTCAAAGCCCAACCCAACTCTAGCCCACACAAGGCTAAAAAACGCATATGTTAAATTGCAATCACCTACATCAATTATAAGGTCAAATGAGCTGGTGTATATACCATAACTTATTTTGACACATCTATTTATCTATACCTAATCATATACATATTAATGAATATGTTAGTTTCTATGTAAATTAATCCACTTCTTAAGAGAAATAAATATACTAAATGTACAGCTTTCAAGTAACCTCTTGATATTTTCTTTAATAACAACTATGATTTTGCTTATAAGTAAACTACCACAAACCTTTATTTACTTCTACCCTAAAAAAGAGTATCCTAACTTCAATAAAACTTTTAAAATGCTAACTCACACTCTCTTCCTCGATCTAGTTGAAAACAAGAAATAAAATTATTTCTTTCAATTGCTCTTATAAATGAGATATAATAAATTTACAATTCTCTCCCTATAGTATATTTACAATTATGAAGCTTTAAGATGATGGAAGAATATTAAGTTCTAATGGTGTGAAGCTCTCTATTGATGTTCATGTCAAATTCTCCAACTTGAACCATTTGGATGATAGTTCTTCACAAGTGTTTTGTCTTCCTTAACACTTGTTAGCTATTTGAGTGATTGGACCTCAGAAGATTAGTCATTTGAGGCTTTAGAGATGTCTCACATGCATTTTTAATTAGATGCTCTTGTGGTCTAGTTGGTGCTCTTTTAGGTCTAGTAGGTGCTTAATTTCTTTGGAGTGCTCCTATGTTATTTAACTTTCAATAATTACTCAAATAGGTGCTCTTTTCTGTAGAATTCTTTCATGATCGAGCTCGTTAAGGGTTTTAGGATTTAGGATTTAGTGTTTTATGAGTTTAAGGGTTTGAGATTTTAGAGTTTAGTGGTTAGGACTTAGAGGTTAGGGATTAGGGTTTAGGGTTTTGGGGGGTTTGAGTTTAGTTGAAGGTTTAGGATTTTAGGATTTTAAGGGTTTGGGATTTTAGGGTTTATGATTTAGTGTTTGTGGTGTTAAGGGTTATGGTTAAGAGTTTAAAGTTAAGGGTTTAGGATTTAAGGGTTTATGGATTAAGTTTAGGAATTAGGGTTTAGGGTTTAAAGTTTAAGGTTTTGGATTAGGGTTTAAAGTCTGTGAGTTTTTTTTTAGAATTTAAATTTTTAATTTCTTTAGCACAGTGTTTTACGAATGAGTTCCTTTGCAGTCCTAGGGCGCTTGGGCTCTTATTCCAACACATGCATAAAAATTTTTTTTAAAAAAAACACCAAATATGAGCCGTTGAATAGCAGAGGCAACGAAACCGACAATATTAATCGTTGGATAAGGTAAGAGAGGTTGTTGGGTTAGGTGAAGAGCGGGGAAAAAATAAAGAAATAAGGTAGACTCAAAAATAAATAAACCAAAAATAAATAAATAAATAGAAAAAAGATAAATGATTCAAATGCAACCATAAATTTGTATTATTTGTTTTTGTTCTTTTGTCTGTGATGTGATTAAAAAGATTGTACTTAATTATTTTATTTAATTTATATTAGAAAAGATAATTGGATTTTCTAAATTAATTTGTATCTATTTTATCTATTTAAATATATTTATTGTGTCATTCAATTCAACCTTTGATACTAATAAAATTGGTTGAACTATAAATTACTTTATTTTTAAATTTTCTAGTTAAATATGATTTTAAAACATTGCTAATGTCACTGTACCACATCCACATTGAAAATGTTTGTGTACCTAGTTTGAAAAATTAATTTTCTTACAAAATTTTAAGTGTTATGAAGTTTTAAAGATGTCATTTATACATATAATAAAATTAAATTTAATACAATATATTGAATACTAAGTCAATATTTTAGACTTTATTTCCTATACATGAGTTAAAAAGTTCAGTATTTTACACAAACACCTTATTTTATATTTTAAAATAATTAACAAAACCCCGTCGTGCGTTAAACAAAGGGGAATCGTAGGAAAGGGGAAGGGTGCCGGCGCACCTCTGTGACGCAGACATGGAAGACGACGACGTTGATATGCTTGGAGCTGAGAACAACGAAGCAGTAATGGTTTCCGTTTCTTTCTTTTTTTGGTTATTTCTCTTTGTGCATTTAGCTCTTATCGCACTCAAATTACCTTTTGACGGTGCTGCTATTCAATCCAAAACCCTAATTTGGTTCATTTATCATACAGGAATTGGATGACATGAAGAAGCGCTTGAAGGAAATGGAAGATGAAGCTGCTGCTTTGCGAGAGATGCAAGCCAAGGTCGAGAAGGAGATGGGATCTGTGCAAGGTGGCTTCTTTTTTCTTTTTTTTGTGTGTTTTCTTGTTAATTCGTTTGCATGTTTGGTTCTTTTTTTTTTTAATTCTATAAATTATCATTTTTGGGGGAAAAGAGTTCTAGAGTTGCTTATTAATGGCCGTTTCTTTTTCATGTGAAATAATCTGTGTTTCAGTGTTTGATATGAGTTGGGTTGAATTGGCTATGCCCAATGTCGGAATTAGCTTTGGTTTTTTTGTTCTACATTAATGATATAAGCCCTATCTCATCCCCTTAAAAGATTTTTTTACTTTTTGTTTGAAATGGTTTTAATTAATGAACTAGCAAATTAGGATTTGATTTGTTACTTGTTAATTCATTGTGCGTCATATGATCAATTCGTTCGACTAAGACTGAAGAGTTTTACTTAAGGGTTGGGTAGGACGCTATAACTTGGTTATGATTAATAAAAAATATTTCCTTGCACTCACTTGCTATGTTCATGTTATTAACTGATTTAAGCTGAAATTTTGTTAACTGTAATTTTTAAATTTGGAGGAGTTCTTGGTTAATGCTTGAGTTATTTGATTAGACCTGTGTTTTTTTCAATATAAGAAGAAAAAAGCATTTTATTTGTTTTGTTATGTCTTTCTCTTTTTCTTTTTCCCTTCTCATTCGTCTTCTTCCTCTTGCACTTGCACTTGGTGTGACCACTGTACTTTTTATAGTGTAAGTGTGTAACAAATGTTATTACCATCTATTCTTGGACGTCTGTCTCTGTTATTGATTCTTATCTCCAAATAGATCCTTCTACTGCTGCTGCAAGTCAGACCAATAAAGAGGAAATAGATTTGCGATCAGTCTTTGTAGGCAATGTGAGTTGTCTTTTCCCCTGTTTACATGAAAACTTTTTATTCTGCTTTGTTACTTGTCTTATTGTCATGATTCAAGATATGGGCTGAGTATAATAGAGAGATGAACTTATTATAACTTTTGTCTGAAGTGATTGATTCAATTATGTGCCAATGGCAACGGGTATTTGTGTACACGCTGCTTTTGGAAACAAGTTGGTGGATTTATTATGCCTAGAATATATGCATGTGTGTTTTGTTTACATTATCTGCAGAGCAGGTTTAGGCACAGAGCAGGTTTAGGCATTATCTCCCTACACTTGAAATTGAGGCTCTTCAGCATTGCGTCGTTGTACTTAATTTGGAGATCATTAAACCATAATCTTGTGTGAAACTTATTTAATGAATTTGCTTTGAGAAACAAAGCTTAGCATAACTGAGTTGTCAACATTTGAGACATGGTATGCAAATGTTTACATATATATTTATATATGTGTATATGAAATAACATTGTAAGACTATGACAATTGATAGGACTCTCAGACAATCATGGTCATTGTTTCTTTGACCATATATTTCCAGTAGCATGCTTACAAAGTTTGTGATCCTAGCAGTCAGATTGAACAGCTTGTGGCATGTTTGCTTGCTGTTGTTCAATGCTTTTGTGAGGTTTGGTCAGTAAGTTGTTTGTAGATGGTGAGTGCTTTTGTTGTTTCTGGGTCTTGCTCATTAGTGTAAGATTTGTGATTTTGAGGGCTACTTTGACGTGTGGAATTGAAACTGTGAGTATAAAACAGGATAGAATGTACAGAAGATTATAAGGAGATTTACTAATAGACAAAGATGAAGAGGGAGGGAGAAGGAAAGGGACAGGAAAGTTGTTGCTTAGATATATCCATAAAAAAAATAAAATCTTAAGACTTTACTGGTTGTGATTAGTTTGAGAGGAGTTGACTAATTTGAGGGCCACTTTGTTACAAAAATTTTCCATTCAAATAAACTGCAGATCAGCTAGATGCCTACAATGATAGAATATCCTCATTAGTTTAATAACTTGAAAACCAGATCGCAACACCCAGGTTGCCAGGACTATGTTGGATGAGTAGACTGTTGATGACTTAAAGACCTTGTATAGAAATTTATTGCTGAAGTTGAATATGGCAAGAGATAAGGCAAATAAACTCCTTTTCAAGTCCAAGTCACATTTATAATTATTTTGTTTGTTTCACTATTTACTTTCTTTTTTGGAACCCTATAAATTTGAAACGCTATAATTTTGAAACCCTACATATGACATATTTTGTATGATATATATCCTTTGTCTTACTTGCCTCGTGTTTGACCTCATCATCAATTACATGTTTTACTACATACAGCTCCTAGCAAATCTAGTCTTGATTTTCCTCTTGCATCCCAAACACTGTTCTCTTGTACAGCATGGACCAAGTCTTAGAACATGTCCTATTACTTTTCTTTTTTCAGAATACTAGGAGTTGTTACCATGACTTAAACCTATGACCACTACCCAAATCCCCACCCACCCTAACCACCTGAGCTAGGCCTGGTGACCATGTCTTTCTACTACTGATGCTAAGCCACCTGAAACCCCAAATTACTTGCTGCTAGAACATACTGCCATCAAAATACTAGCCTACTCAAATTTACCAGCACTGTTGGAAGAATGAATCTTTGTCCCAATTTACTGTGCATGCAACTTAAGCCAAATTTTCTTGTAGATGTCTTGTATGTTGCTTATGTCTGTATTTCTTTCTTTCTAACATCTCAAGTGAATGACTATAACTTTTGGTTCTCTGTTCTTTCTTCCCTGTGAAATTTTTTTGACTTTCTTATTGTTTAGTTTGCTGTTTTTTTGAATGCGTCAATAAGATGATGTTAATGGCTTATATCAAGCCATTCATAGTTGTGGATTTTTTCCTGGTTTCCCCTTGAACCTTGAATTCCACGCTGATTAGATTTCAATCAGGTGTTTCTTTTGCTCAATGGGTGATTAATTGCAGTTCATGGTTTTTTATACCAATGTTTCTGTGTATGTATTATGACAACAATCGGTTATCAGATTTTGTTCTCCATGTTTGGTTCTGGTGTATTTTCATCACCGATCCACCGTTACTTTAATGATAAATGCATTGGACTTCACTGTACTTCAACCTCGAAACTTCAATTTTTTTATATATTGCTAATATGTAACTTTTAGTAGAATGAGAACTTTCTTTTTTAAGATGTATGTGCTTCTGATATTTTGAAGTTTGATTGTGTTTCCAAGTGGTGGCATCCTGCTTTGACATAATGTTTGACTACAATCGCAGGTCATGCTTCCATCTACAAGTTTTCTGGTTTAGTAATGCTGCAGTTGGACGTATATGATAAAATATAGCTGAAGGAGAAAAAATTATATTAGAAATGTATGAAATTAACAAAAAGAGTGGAAAGACAAAAGATTCTACACGAAAAAAAACCTTGGAGTGATAGGGGAGAGGATAAAACTGTTAAAGAATTAGTTGAGGAAAGTGATATCATGGTTTTGTGAATATACATATTTTGATAGAGAAAAGGAAGCAAATAAAGAACGAAGAAGATAGCTTAAGAGTTAAGAAACTGTCTATAATTTACGATGAAAAAGAGAAGTCATTAGGGTAGGAAGTTTTAATTAGTATACTTTTTAAGTTTTTGTGGTGGAATGCACAGAGGAAAGGATTAGATTGGAGATCAAGAACGCAGATATCTACTGGTGAGAAGGGGACATGCTTTATAGGTAAAGGACTATATGCATGGGTATCTGCTGCTTTGATTGCAAAGCCAAAGGACGCTTTTGGTGGTGACTAGTACTCAAGAACTATGTAGGCGTTCTTTTCTCATGGTGAGGGGTCTTTGACATTTCTTTTTTCTTCCTTGGGATCAAGAGGAAATTTTTACTCTTTTTTTTCTTTTCTACACTTCTTTTATATAATTTACCACAAAACCTGAAGGAAAATAAGCACAGAAAAAGGAAGAAGGGTGTAGTAGTTGTTCCAGCCAAAGAAGGTTGATCTTCACACTTTGACCTGTTTTAGTGATTGACTAATGACTTTATAACAAAAGATAAATGTGTAATTCAGATGGTTTTGTTGATAAGGCTGGTTGAATTTTCTATAATACGGTTTCAATACCCTTTTTAATTGATCGTTGAACGGTTATTTAGTGACAAATAATAAACAGCATCTGGTTGTGAGAGTAAACCAGAAAGTGGTGATTTCCATTTTTTTAACCTCAAGGTTGGTGTTAATGATTACTTGAAAATTTTTACTACCATATGATAAATGTTTTGGCTTTACTTGTGACTTTGCCATCATATAATCTCTTGGATTTGATATTTTCAACAGGTAGACTATTCATGTACTCCTGAAGAAGTGCAGCAGCATTTCCAGTCATGCGGAACAGTAAACCGAGTCACCATTCGCACTGATAAGTTTGGCCAACCCAAGGGTTATGCTTATGTAGAGTTCCTTGAAGTAGAGGCTGTTCAAGAGGCTCTTTTGCTGAATGAATCTGAACTACATGGGCGCCAATTGAAGGTTAAAGCAAGAGGCTCTTGCTATTTAAAAATATTTTGCTTTCCTTTCCTTAACCATCTATATGTTTTTGGACTTTTTACAGGTAACCGCCAAGAGGACCAACATACCAGGGATGAAGCAGTATCGTCCCCGCCGGCCCAATCCTTACATGGGGATTCGAGGCAGAACCCCATATGCACCTCCTTTTGCCTATTCTTCATATGGATATGGGTATATTGTTCTCAGATCTTTCCTTTCCAATGCGTTATCTTTTTACTGTAATAGTAGGCTTATAGCACTTTTCTGTTAATCGCAGAAAGTTTCCAAGGTTCAGAATGCAAATGCGCTATAGCCCCTACTATTGAATGTCCAATTCTGCTGAGACGGATCTACTGATTAATGGATGCATGAACACAGTGACAAACCCTACTCACTCATATAGTCTCATGGCTGATGTTTTGGCCATTCAGTATGAGGGAATTTTCTGACCACCTAGACTGATGTGGCTGTTTCTGTGAGGATTAAGCTTTTACTTAGCAGCAAACCTTGTAAAATTGTGGTGTTTGCACCTGCTTTGATTTTTAATATTGATGTTTACACCTGCTTTACTTTGGTATTGGCATATTCAAATGAAGTTCTTTGTAAAAGTATCCTTCGTAAAAGTGGTTAATATATGGGTTATTGAGTTGCCAATTTTTCCCTCATCCTTCCTAATTTGCTATAGGTTCATCCGTCTGGTGTGTTAGTGTTGCTCTCAGTTTTATATATGAAAATCAAGCAATGGTAGTCTTATTCCCAATCGCTGTCCTAGGCCTCTGTCTCTGTCCTGTCAAATTTATGGTAATCCACGGTTGTTTTCGGGAAAACCTTATATACAAATTGTATCACAGGATCAGGGTTTTGACTCACATGAGCAGTGTTTTTGGAGAGTAAAATGCAGTATTTATATTTATTGATTAAAAAATTAATAATTTAGAATTCGATAAAATATAAGCGCATAAATAATAAATGATGAATTTGATAAAATTCTTGTCTTTAAAATTTTTTCAATGTTATTTACTTGCATTCAACACTCACTTTATCGGACCCAAACTACATGGTCTTATGTAACTTTGTACATTCCACTAAGCAACAATGCTGAATGCAGTATAGTTCTAGGCCAACAATTAATTGGGTTGGTACCTTATGTTGCATTCGTTGTATTAGTGAAAGCTCCGAAACTTGCATATTAAATTTATGAAAAATATCTACATAACTCGTGCATATCTTGGACATAGAGATACTTTTATTTTGACCTGGATTGTTAATTTACAGAATTTATCATGTAGCTTCAGGGGTTGTACACATGTAAGCATATGATATTTGAGCTCACACTACCATACTCACTGTGTGCTAAATGCTTCTCAATCTCTCGAACTTGCATTTATAATTGCAGAGAGGTTGAGCATGAGAAGGCTTAATTTAATGCAATCTCAAGCCTCACTCTAGAATTTAGGGAGCAGGCCTTGCTTTGTTCTTAGAGTAGAAATGTTGGTGTCCTGGTGTATGATGTATTTAGTTTTGCATTGGGAAGTGACCAAAATACTGCGAGCCACTGTACTGAGTGTCACAAGAACTTAAATAGTTTATGCATTTAGACTGTGCTATGTAAGTGAGTGTCATAATACAGATTGAAAGTGTATTAGATTGTACTTGCAGAAGGTTTGTATTGAAGTTGTGATAATATTGTATGTTTTGTGTTTAATGAATAAAACCTTCACGCTATCATCATGCATCCAAGTATAATTTCTTAAAAATCAGACCTTGCAAAATAGATATTGTAGAGCATAATAAAACAGAGATATCATATAACTCTCCATTCAGTTGACACCATAGCATATAATCCTTCACAAATTCAAAATTGGAAGAGGGCCATGCTTGATTCTAGTTATCAATGAACACCCAAATATAGAATCCAAAACTGCAGCCTGGTGGTTAAAATTATTTGTTCATTTTCCTGACCCTATGTAAGTAAAGAGGCATACACCAGTTATCTATTTTAAGAGAAGTTTGAGACAAACACTGATTTGTACATAGAAAACAAATAAACCACTCAATTTTAAACTGATAAATTGAATCAGATGATTTTTTTTTTTAAATTTGTATGGATAAATATATAGATCAATTAGTCCTTGTCTTAAATTCTCTCTATTTTCTTTTTTGTGATCATTTGCCTTTTATAGGTGAGAAACAGAAAGAGACATCACAGGTATCTCCACCCATCAGAGCGGCCTGCTCTGAAATCTCCACAAAGAAAGCCCTGCCCCTTTCCAAATTTATGCGTGCCATTCCACAAACCAAATAAACTTGTTTGTCGCTAGTTGCAACCTACATAAGGGGAAGCCCTGTGCTTTCAAATATTCTACAAGTAAAAAGGTCAAAAAGAAAAGGCCAAGTTAAAGTTAATCCAACCCAACCCTTCACATTCAGAATCAGAAGAGTACATGGGGGCGAAGCTTATCTGAAGCATGATTGCAGAGAGGAGGACCCACCAGAACCACCCAAACAATGACACCTTTCATGCCAATAAGGAGATTCACCTCCCCATGACTGCTACCTCGCCATAATGGTCTCCTAGGCCACCAACACCACTCTCCTTTTATTCTCTTTTGCCATAAAGAAACAAAAAGCCCATCCATTTCTCTTCCCAAGCTCTCATTGCACTCCCACTTTACTTTCTTTAATCTTTACCCAGAAATATAAATTAAAACAATGTTAAGATTAAAGCAGAGGAGAAAGTTGCTTGATATAAATAAAATATATAATATTCCTTTTTCTTATTCCTCGTTTTCCATATTTATAACACTCCTCTTTAGAAACAGAATTTACACGTCACACTAGACGACAAAAGCAGAGCTTTAAGGGGAGTAAATAAACAGAAACTTGAAACCTATCCAACTCCACTCCCGCCATCATCTCCTGCACTCGTTCCCCCCGACCCATATCTACAACCCGTACATCAGATCGTGCCACGTGTCAACCATAACGCCCGAGTCCCTGTTCCTCCCCTCTCACACGAGCGTCCTGCATGCCGAGGTCTGCGGGTCCCACATCGCGGGCAGCAGGTACCTTCGCCCCTTCCCGCCGTGCGCATTGTAGCTCGCCCCGGTGGTCTTGTCCACCAGCGTCCGACCCGGGTAACCCGGGTACGCCCCGCTCCCGAACACCCCGGTGCACGCCGACACCGCCTCCAGCGGGGCCGTCGCCGGGCCCTGGTAGTACCCGTTGTTGAACGGGTTCGTGACGGTTCCCGCCAGCAGGGTGGCCAGGTTGATGATCATCCCGTCGACCCCAACGTCGCCGTTGGGAGCCACCAGTGGCGGCGTCTGCGGGCCGTAAATGGGCTGGTGGAAGGGCCACGCGCATTGGCCGGGGCACTGGGTCTCCGAGTTCCCGACCCATATGTAGGCTGTGCGGTTCCTGCCGTTGATGGGGCGGGTCGAGGCGTGGGTCCCGCAGCGGCTCATGCAGAAGCCCTCGACGGCGACGTCCTTGGAGGTGAGAATGACGTTGATGGAGGACAGGTCGTTGAACTTGGAGGCGAGCGCCAACAGGTGTCGGCCAGTGAGGGACTTCCCGAGGGAGTAGCTCTGGTGGAGGAATTGCTTACCGACGACAAGCGCAGAGGACCCTCCCTTGTACTTCTCCGTCGTCTTCCACCAGGAGGCGGAGGAGGGGAGCGGGGCCCCCAGGGAGCTGAGGGACTGGATGAAGTCGACGATGACGGAGCGCTGGGTGGGGGTGAAGGCGCCGTACCAGATGATATTGACGGTGATGCGCCCCTTCAGGAGCTCGCCGTTGTGGTACTTGAGCACCAGCGGTTGCTGCTCCACCAGCGCCGCCACTGTGGGCTTGCCCATCCACAGGACCAGCACCAACAGAGCACAGCAACCGGTGGCAAGGCGGTAATTAGCACCCATGTCCAGGGTCAAAGTCTCAAGAAAACGATTAGCACAAGAGGAAGAGAGAGAGAAAAGGCTATGGCGGAAGGGTAAAGGGAGAAATGGACTCTTGACGATGGACACGGAGGCATGGAAGGGCTATTTATATACCCAGGCCGAGGAGACAGCTGTAGGAGAAGAGGTGTCACATCGAAGGGATCCACGTGGAAGGGTCTGATTGGGTGTCATCCGCGCCAGCCTGTAAGGGTTGGAAACCGTGTGACGTGGCGGTCTACGGTGACGGCGACGTTGGTGCACTGGTTTTAGTTTAAACCGGGATGCATGAAGGGGTGAAGGTGGGTCTGAGATTACTGATTTGACCTCACTCTGATGGTAGGAGATTTTAATATTTACAATCCCCAGAATGCTATATACCATGCGTTTCAGCGTAGCTCCGAAGTCCGAACCCAGTTGAGTGGGTCCCAGGAGGAACTCTACACGCAATCGCCACCTTCTGATTTGAATCGCACGGTGGGATGGGAGCCGTATAATTGGAACTGGTTCATAATGGGATGGGGTCCACATCGGGCTCGATGCGGATGACATCATATGCAGAGGTGAGGGGGAGTGTTTCAGTACTTTGGCATATGTTCTAATTACTATATTGGCACGCATGATGGTGCTATTGAATAAATTAAATTTACTCAATTACAATTTTTTTTTATAATAATACTATATTAAATCGAAATTCAAATTAAATAATAATAGGTAAAAAAAATGCAATAGGGCCGACAGGCACGTAGTTTTGCAGAATCTGACTTCGCTCTGTATCGCTTAAAATATAATAAAATCTGCTCTTATTTATTTCACAGAAGTGTATTTTATTTCTTTCTCTATGCTTTTATAAATATTTTATACAAATATACATTGTAAAGTATATTTAAAAGAATATATTTTAATTATTTTTATTTATAATTTAAATAAGTAAATTAAATATACTAAAAAATAAATAAATTAGTATAATAATTTTTAAATTATAATATTTTGGAATATAACTTTAATATATATAGGAGTACATGGTGGAACAGGTGCATATTGAAGAGTCTCATAAATATACAATCCAATTCCGTTTTCAGACTTTACATGACAAGCAAAAAGTTCGACTTATGGCAGAGCACCATCGGTTAGGTACCCTATGGGGAGATCTGTTTTGCCATTTGTAATTAATGGCAGTAAGTGCAAATTAAAGTAGAAATTTTTATATATTTTTAGAACATTATTAAAATTATATTTTTTATTTAATTATATTTTAATATTAAATAATTAAAAAATATTTATAAAATATAATATTAATTATTTTTATTTTAAAATATATTTTTATAAATATATATTTTAATTATTTAATATTAAAATATAATTATAATAATATTTTAAGAACGTGTAAGAATTTCACGAGCCTGCGTGGGGACCAGAAGAAAGCAGCTTTGACGAACTTAAATACGTTAGTGTGTATGTGTTATCTTTTTAAATATGATATTATGATTTAATTTTTGAGAATAATTTTTTATAAAAAAATATTATTATTATTATTATTATTATTTTAATTTAAAAATATTAATTTTATAAAATAGTTTAAATAAATTAAATTTATAAAAATATTTTTAATTCACATAAAAAAAACGTTAGCATATTAATATTATAGTAATATATATAATAATATGGCAAAAAATATGTGGCGATGCCAAAGTAGGTCCAATTCCAAACCAGCTGGTGGGATTGCCACGGCCACTGGCCAGGTGAGTGGTCCTCCACAGCTTACGAAAAAAAAATTCAGATTTTAATTTAATCTTATTCTCAAGCATTCTTCTCCTTTTCCCTCCATTAGCTTTGGCTTGTCTTCTTCTTTTCTTCGTTTACACTTTGCTTTTTTTTGAGATTTTCGAAGAACATGTTGGGACGGTCCCGACTCTATGAATTTGCCCACTTAAATCACAAGGAGTTCAATAAGCCAAAAAGTTTTGTGGTGGCTCTTGTTAGAGTTCAAGGAAACAAACAAAAGTTTCCATTGCAATCTGCGCTTTGCGTGAAACAAAAATATTGAATGCATGCAATGAGATGATGACATGAAGCAAACTTGGACATTGGATGGATAGTATCAAAGTGTTGCACACCTACACATGAACTTTTGGAGTACCTTTACAAGAAGTTTGAGGTTGAGAAAAATTACAAATTTGTTACTTTTAATCTTAAGGTGTGTTTAAAATTATAAATTTTAAAATTTTAATTTTATTTATAAATTAATTTTTTATTTAAAAATTATAAAATAAAAATTAATATATGTGACTTATAAATTTATTGAATTTATATATTTTAATTGGGTTGGTTTATAAATTTTATTAAAAATGAGAGAATTTTGATAGATCTAAGTGAATTTTGTACAAATTTACTATTCTATCTTTAATAGAAATATAATAATCATTTTATTATAAAGGTAAATATGTAGATTTTTTAAAATAAAATCAATTCCATTCTTTTTTAATGTATTTTAAACATAAAAATTAATTTCTAAATCAATTCAAATCATATTTTTTATAATGAATCTCAAATATAAGAATTGATTTTCAATTCAATTTAATTTATTCAACTCAATTCAATTTTAATTTTAATGATTCTTAACACACTCTAGTTTTTAATTAGCATGCAATGGCCATGCATTTTATGTTGTTTTATAGGGCTTAATACTACTTGTAATTGGATTATATCAATTATATGTTAAGGTGAAACAATGATATTTTATAGTACTTTGATAACATCAGAACATGAATCACATACAATGACTTAAACCTGTTTAACGTATAAAACAATAAATATTGAACGCTATTTTTATGCATTATTGCATTTCTGTTTTTGTTCTTCTATGTACTTGCCATTTTTCTATTTTAATTAAAGCATGCAATATTGTATTTTAACTAAAAATCAATATTGTGCTTCTAATTAATCATTTAATTAAATTAAATAAGTATAACTATTAATATCTAATAACTAGTTAGATAGATAACATTGTCTTATTTAAATTAAATTTGATTGGCCAAATAGAAAGCCAAAAGTATACTTAAACCATATTATTACTTTGAGTGTTGACACTATCATTTCTTATAAAGTATTATTAAATAGATTTTAAACATTTAATTTATAAGTAAAATTTATTCTATTAAAATCTCAATTTATTTATCATTAAATTATACTTTCAAAAGTACTTGGAGTGAAATTAAGGTAGCTTTCATATTAATTAGAAAGAGATCTTGACACACGTGACACGAATTTAAAATTAACACCACGAAATTTAAGAAGATCAAAAGGGTGGATATCTCATAAGAATTCATGTACTACTCTCTCGTATTACCCACGTCATTGAAAAGAAATTGAAAAGAAAGGAACAACTCTTATGCTATGAATTTGATCCTTTATCACGGAAAGGTCTCATTTTTTATGTAAAAAAAAAAAAAGGAAAGGGAGTGAAAGAAATGGTTGTGGATAAAAAGGAGGGCAAGTGGAGAGTGAAATAGAAGGCAAAGGGTCACGTGTGAGGGTGAGAAATCGGGAAATAAAGAAAACAAAGAGGGAGAGGAGACAAGGGATTCTCGTGTACACGGAATATAAGATAATATTTATACTGTATTATTAAAAATGCAGGTGACTTCTTAGTCACGTGAGTAATATTTATTTTTTATTTAAACCACTGCACTCAATTTGTTTAATGTTAATTAATCATTATTATTATAGTATGAATAATAAAAAGATGACACTGATTCATATAATTAAAAAAAAATTAAATTTTCCTAAACAATCACTCTAATATAAAATATTAAATGCATAAATTCTTAAAATATTAATTTTTTTGTTTTTCTATTAGATACATGTTTATTAATTGGATAATAATTGTTAAAAAAATTATTGAATTGATTATTTAAAAAAATAGCATTACTTTATTTAACATGACACACGTTTAGTGATAAAGTATAAAAAATATAAATATGCTTCATATCTTAATTATTTGTATTTTGATTAAATTTTATAAATTTAATTTTAAATGTATTTAATTTTAATTAAAAGTATATTTAAGTAAAGTAAATTATATTTTAAAAAATTATATTTATTGTAAAAGTAATAAATAAATAATTTAAATTAAAGAAAATTTTAAAACTAAAATTAAGTTTAGAGAATAATATAAATGTTAAAATGAATAAAACAAATAAATAAATAAAAGCTTTGATATTGTAAAAACTCATTTGGATGGAGGAAAGGGCCACCTACACTTGTTGCCTCATGAAATCCCTGAAAAGTAGGGAGGCAGCGTCGGCAGAGAGGACAGAGGCTGAGTCACAACGGAGACAGGTTTGGTTGTGGTCCAAACACAAGTTGAGCGAATGAACCAATTAGGACCTATTGGCCGCACATCGCGGCATGGTGGATAAAGAAAAGCTTCGACGCGTCGTTTCCTCGCCAAATTAAACAGAATTGAAACTACTACTACGCTCCAACTGGACGGGTTCATTTAACCAGCACAATTGCATGAATGGTGCAGTTACTATGTCTAAATCCCTATTTATGTTATGACGTACATATCAATCAACCTAAACCTCTTCTTTTCTTTTATAGTATATACACATATTTAGGGTACATTATTATAAATAAATTAAGTCATTATGTTCTGAAAGATATTTATAATATTTGTACAAAAAGGTGTCAAATTTTTTTTTGTATTATAGTTTAAATTATTGCAATTTTTTAAAAATATGTAACTTTAATTGTTTTCATATATATATATATATATATATATATATATATATAATATGTAAATGTTTATAACTTATAAATATTACATATTCTAACTTTACTTTAGAAGAAGATATATGCCCATTTTATGAATTTTTTGGTATTAAAAAACAATATTAGCATAGACATTCATTTTAATTCTTTAAAGATATACGTTATATCAATTTGATCCTTTAAAAGATGTTGACATTAATTTAATCTTTAAATGATAAAAAATTAACATTAATTTAATTTTTTAATCATAAAAAATAATATTAATTTAATATATTAATTAAAGATTTCATTAATAATATTTTCACGGTTCGTAGCATAAAAATTAGTTTAATGTTATTTTTTATAATTAAATAACAAAATTAATATCAATTTTATTTTAAAAAATAAATTAATGTCATTTGTATATTTGAGAAATTAAATTGAATGTTGATTCAAAATGTTATAATAGGTTACTTTATTTATTTATCTTACACTTTTTGCTAATTATAGTGAAAAATATGCGATGAAATTAGTTGTCATCACTTGATTTCTCAATTGGCTGTGTAAAGCCTGCCAATTATCTCTTATAAGAAGAGTGACTTTAGCTAAATCTATGATATATATATATATATATATATATATCCTTGTTTCTTCGATGATAAAAATGTGTCTTCCTAGGAATACCTCGCATGAAATTGAAAATCTCCAAAGGTGCTTCATACGGGGTTATAGCCCAAAAACTAGAAAAATTCACTCGGTGGGATGGAACATCATCGTTTACGTACCAACTTAAAAAGTCTAAGGGGGGGTTTGGCCATTAGCCAGAAACCTCTTGGAAATAATGAAGTCTTCGTTGTGAAGCTTGGTTTGGAAGATAAAGAAAGGAGGTCAGGGTTTTTGGATTGAGCTTTAAAGAGGAAAATATAGTGGAGGTCTTGAATAGCATTTTACCATAATGTGTTGAGCCTTCTGACTCCAAGATTTCGAAAGACATTGGCTATCAGTGGAAAAACCTAGGCGGGTTCAGTTTCTAGAAAGTGAGAAATGGAATCACCACCCTTGTTTGAACTGACAAATGGCTGGCTCCAGATAATTTTCCTGAAGATCATTCTAGATGGCATTTGAAATTTAGTGGAAAAGAGAAGAAAATAAAGAAAAAATAAAATAAAATTAATTAATAAATTTTTATTCTTTTATTTTAATGTTTTAAATCATAATTTATTAAAAATTATTTTTTCTTATTTTTTAAAATTTTGAAATAAAATAAAAATTTATAATAAACTTTTTCTTTCTTTTGTGTTTCCTATCAAATCTTTATTCAAACATAAGTTTAGAGGACATCATTCATAGAAAAGTGATTGATCAGCCTGTTAAGTGTTAAAAAAAATTTCTATATATTCTTAAATAGTATTTTTGTATTTTATATAAATAAATACAAAATAAATATTTAAAATTTATATATCATTTACTTATTTGTTTTAAATATATTTACACGAAATAATAAAAGACACTTTCTCCGTATTCTGTCCGCTGCCAACACGCGTTTGCACGCATTTCAATGTACCTCAGAGGGCATCCCATCAAAGCAACATTTTTTATTAAAAAAAAAAATTCATCCAATGCACGTTTCTAACGCTAATTCTCTCCAAAACAAACAGGGAATTGGCCCTGAAGTGGATTGGAATTGAACTCTCCTCGAAGAAGTCATTCCCCATAATATATATTACTCTTAAATTCCATGCGAGTCTTCCCCATTGGTTGGAATTCAGTCCTAAAGAATTATCTTGGCCTGGAAACAGAAATGGAATATTTAGTATAAAAAGTGCTTATAACCTCCCCTGACGCCATGCTCATGGGGACACGTCTAAAATTTGGGTTAAGATATGGAAGATACAAGCACCTAAAAGAATCATAAACTTTGTCTGGCTTGTTCTAGAATGCTGTCATATCTAACATATTTGTCACCTAAATTATTAATTCATAAATATTTTTTAGTTAAACTTCATTTTTATTCTTATTCAGCTTTATGTATAAAACAAAACTAAAAAATTAGCGCATTCATTTTATGAATTTAAATTTTTTGTTCTATTTTTCCGTCTTCATTCCTATTCCTTCAATAAAAAAAGTAATAACAAAATAAAAAAAATACATATCTCTTAATTAATAATTTTTAATTTAGTTATCAATAATTTTTTTAAAAAGACAAAATTAATAACAGAAAAAAAATATTTGAATTCAGGTAAATTGAAGCTTCATCAATGGATTAAAAATTCAAATGAGGAGACCGTGTTCAGTAGGTGGCATTAATGAGAATTGATTCTTTGTGGTATAATTGTCTCCTTCATGACAACGCACCAGACTTTATACGGAGTATTACAGTGTCTATGTGGACACCTTTCAACCGCGCAATGCAATGGAAGAGGAGTTATGGAGACAATGACATTTCATTTACTTTATCGTTACTATATCTGCATATCATTAAGCAAACCAAATTCGTTCTATCTGCATGTCAAAGCTTTTCACCAAAGTTTGGCAAAATTTATTCCAAAAGAAACGATATTTGTTAAATGAATGATTGAGGTTATTAGGAACAGATTAATTTCCATATATACGTGCGGTTGCCATATTGGAAGATATTTCTTCAATGTTCGGGTGGACAGTGTGAAGCTAATAATCTGTTGTAGTTTTTATTTTCTTTATGTGTTTCTGGATCCCTGTTAAGCATAAACCAGTGGCATACATCAAGTTCATCCTCCTAAACCTTAAGGTCATGAAAATCAATTCCAAATATGTTTAATTTCTATATAAACTCTAGTTCTTGTTTTACTCTGAAATTAACTTGAGTGTTAAAATACTTTTGTAAGTATCCACTGTCATATCAATGTGAAGCTCCCTCTTATGTAAGTATTTTTTAGACTTAAAGCGTAGATAATATACATAACTATCATATCTTGTGTTAAAATTTAATTTAATTATAAAAAATAAAGACGATAAAAATCGAACATGTTATATCATGAATTAATTATTTAAAAAATTTAAATTATTAAATAAAGTTACATGAAAAGTTTTATTTAATTTAAATTATTAAATAAAGTTACATGAAAAGTTTTATTTCTCTAACCCATATCAAATCCACATATGTGCTTAGCTCACCCTGGTTGGTCGTGGTCTGGCTTGCAATATGAGATGTGTGTATGTGTACCATTTCTTTGTTTTTCCTTCGCGTGGACGTCGTGACTCATGGCCTATGGCTTGCATTAATGAATAGGGTCTACAATACGTGCAATATTATTATTGTACATTCCAATCATTGGAAGGGAGTGAGAGCATTTAATAGAATGAACCCCACCAAGATCGAATCGCCGCCCATTGTGACAAAAAAAATGCACTTAAACGGCAAAGTGAAGGCTTATAAAGTGTACAATGCTCTCCTCCAGCTGTCTTACAATTTGGTGTATCATTTTTTTAAATTTCTTGCCTTGCGTGGTGTGATAGATTCACATTTGACTCGTATTATAAATGCAACATTGGGGACCATGGCATCTCGTCTCGGCAAAAAGAGGGGGCAAACGAATGAAAGCTTTGGGCGTCACCTACCCAAAACAGCTGCATGCGTTCAATTCTTTATTCGGCCTCTTTTTTCAAAGTTGGACGAAGTTGTTTGGATGGTGGTAGTAGCAAGCTCCAAAATAGCTTGAAAAGTGGTGATCTTTTTCATGATTTTCAAGACTCGTTTTGCTTTACGATCTTGCCCTGTTTTCTCCTTTTGCTTTCCTTTTACTTTTTCACGTAAATCTCCTTAGATATAAGTATCATAATTTTAATTTTTACATTAATTTATTTTTAAATAATAAAAAATAATATTATTTTGATATTATTAAAAATTCACATCAATTTAATTTTTCAATCATTGAAAAGTATTATCAATTTAATTTTTTAATAATATAAAATTAATATTAATTTAATATTTTAATAATAAAAATTATATCAATTTAATTTTATCTATATACAAAAAGATAATTTTAATATTACTTTTATAATTTAATAATTAAATTATTGTCAAAATTTTTTAAACAATCAAAATGTCGATACTTATATTTTTAGAGAACTAACAAAAAATTACTTGTAGAACAACTATAGCCATTGATGCCTAATTAATTAAGTCATTAATCCTTCGTTCCTCTATTTGAAAAAAGAAAATGTAAGAAAACAACCCAAAGAAAGGTAGGTTATAGAAATAGAATAATCAACAAAATATGTACACTTTTTGTTGTTTTTTTCGATCTTAATTCAATAAAACAGGTTTTATTAAACATTTTTATTTTTTTAGATATATTAAAAAGTTATACCACTATTTAAACTTAATACTTTAATACAAATTTTTAGATTAAAATAAATAATTAGTCCTTATAATTTTACTTGATTTAAATTTTGATTTTTATAATTTTTTTCAGATATTGGTCCATATAATTTTACTCATTTATATTTTGGTCTTTCAAGAACTAATACCTTAATAATTAAAATATATAAGAACCAAATTTTTACAAAAAATATAGATCAATACTTTATTGAATAAAAATTATAAAAATTAAAACTTAAATGAGTAAAAAATATATAAATCGATATCTTAACAGTAAAGACTAAAATTCAAATAAATAAAATTAAAAAAAATTAATATTAAAAAAATAAATTATAAAAATCTAAAGCTAAATCAAATAAAACTAAAGAGATTAATTATTTATTTTAACTAAATTTTTACGCCCACACAACTACTTGAGTTAAGTACACATCAGACGACATTATTGATACCCTAACGAGCTTCATCAATCACTACTTCAATAATACGAATAAAAAATCGCATATTCTTAATTAGTTTTTCATTTTTTATTCTAATTTTAAGAAATAATTAAATACTTTTAATTCAAAATCATTCATTTCATCACTTTCTATTTGTTTCTTAAATGAGAGAATATTAAATGCTCATCCTTTCCCTCTCCAAATCCGTTCCCCTCAAAATTGTCCTATGTAAACAAACCACTCAAATTTAATTAGAAGGAAAGTACGTTATGATTTCATTAAAAATCTATGTATTAACTTTAAAAATCCACTATGGCTTATGTGTCAAGAACTATAATTATGAGGCGTGCATGAGATATGGATGAGTAATGAAAGCTACTTTATATTTCATTTCCTAATTAAATAATTACATGATAAAAAAATTAATTTGGACCCTCATCCTTAACTTGGATAATAAAAATTGGAAGAAGTGGCATCCAGCCACATATATATGCTATGCTTTCTCAAACTAAATATTCCAGCACATTAATTAAAGCATTGTAGCTTAAGATTCTCGTATAATATGTATTAATTTATATATTAAAACCTTTCTCTTTTCTAATCTGGTGGATAGCCTATAGTTATCTGCCCAAGTTGGTCCTACTACTTAATGCATGTACTAGGAGAATATCAGCATATAACACCTAAATCGAGCATTTTTTGATTTTCTTTCAATGTCTTTCTCAATGATCAAGACAAAGTATTGTATGAAAACTGGTAATATCCATGCTTCATGGAAATTAAATTCGTTTAATTATACATTCACTTGGATACAGTAATAAAGAAATTGTCCTAACTCCACCCCTGCTAACTGGTTGTCTCGCTTGGTTGTTATTACTTATCAAAAAGTTATTAGCGCTCAAAAATTAGTTGAGTAGTTTTATTTTAAAAAAATCTTTAAAAATAATTATCTGAACGGGCTTCAGTGGTGCTATGTCTCTTGGATTTCATATACCAATCGCGCATGTCATAACATTCAAAATATTGATATGGGTTTTGTTATTCTTATATCTATATTTTATACTAAAGTTTATATATCTTTTTTTATTAGAAAAAAAGTAAAAGAGAGAATAAGTATTGAAAAGTATATTTAAATTTTAAAAAATATTTTTTGAATAATAAAAGTATAAAAATTTAATATAAAAAATAAGTATAAAAATAACAAGATTTTATTGAGATATATATATAACATGCACTTTAATTTTATCATGATGTCACCGTATAAATCTCTCATATATTATATATATATATATAACTTTTGTCCTTAGCAGCAAGCCAGTCAAAAAGTAAATTGTACACAAGCACTTTTTGTGAAAGATGTGAGGCAGCGTCTCTCTAGTGTAGCAAATTTCTTTTGTTTTGAGCTGTGCGACAGATGTGAGTAAGATGCTTTGAATAACTTTGCCTCCATCAATATCAGACATTATAATTAGTCGATGGGGGAATCCATCATCTCAAATTTGAAATGGATTTTTTATGCAATGAACGCCATGGATCATAACAATAGGGAATTTGAGATATTTGGGAGGGAATGAAGATATGCAGCAGCCAAACAGGCGTAAACAGTAAGAGCCAATAATTTAGAGCCTAAAATTTTATAGTCCACTAAAACTAGAGTCACCTACTTGGCACCATCTTGCCATGCCGACAATAATATATAGAGCTTCTTGAAACTTGAGAGAGAACAAACCTTCCACGCAGATCGAAATTATGAGCATTTCAGGGAAAAGCAAGTAATTGGCATAATGGTAAAGAGTTATATTATATCTTTTTATCTCATCTTTTTAAGAAATAAGTAATAATACTTTTTATGTTTAAGGTATTAAATTTATTTTTTTATTTAATACTATATTAAATATTTTAAAAAATTATTAAAATTTTTTTTGGGAAGAAAACATTACTCAATCGTAAAATGATGGAAATGGTGCTAGATTTCCAATTAGTGATACTGTTGTTGAACACTGATAGCACAGGGCACTAGAAGATAGGCTCACACAACAGTGACTCGGGGACGAGTCTGGTGGCTGTTCCTGTTTTACTTTCTAGACAGACCCGTGACTAATAGTGTGTTTTGTCAATTTAGAATGGTTAAATCACGAATTTGATTCTTAAAAAGTTTGGTCGTTTTGTCACTTTCCATCTCTAAATTGATTTGTTCATTTGTGGTTCTAAAAAGCTACTCGTCATTTGCGAGATTATAAATCATTTATCAACGGAGATTCTTAAATTCTAATTTAAATCATACAATTATTATAAACAGAAGATCTATCTTATAAGATAATTGTTGTTAATCATTTATATGACTGTTCAATTATAATAGATTTAATTTAAATTCATTTATACAATATAAAATGCATATATTATTTGCGAAAAGAGTCTTAAAGGTCTTGTCTTTATCGTCTTCATCTAGGTATTGGAATGCGATTGCTAGGTTATATGAATATTCATTTTAGTTTAAAAATAATTAAGAATTCATGGACAAAATAAAGTAAAGATTGAAACTTTTTGCTAGCTTCAACATTTAGGGACAACAATAATAAAGTCATCAAACTTTAAGTGTGGACTGTTGTAATTTGATCTTTTAAAAAAGTTTCACTACGGGTTGATGAAAATTATATATGCAATCCCAATAAAGGACTTAGGAGCCTTGACGGCGATGATTTAAATTTTGAGTATGTATTTCTTGAAATTAATTTCATTAAATACATCAAATCGATGTTAAGATAAAATTTAATCTCAAATAATGTAAAAACTGACTTAAGAATATTGTTATCATAAAAAAAATAAAAGAATATTCCTAAGAGAAGTTTGTGGTGCTGATTTTGAGCTTGAATTGCTTAACTTCGATAATATAAAGGGACAAATAAAAGAGGGAGGTTTAGGTCTTATCATATCTGTAAGATGGAAGGTCAAATATGTGAAACATGCCCTAGTAGCTTCATAATTGAAAGGAAATGTTAATTGACCCATCAACAAGAAGAAGCTGTATTTGAAAATGGGGTCAAGCTTGATTAAGCCAATATTGAAATGACAGATTAGACAACCAATTAGACTGATCACTTATCCACTTGCATCATTGATTGTGTTAAATCAAAACACTTTCTTGATAATGAAGCATCAAATTTAACATACAGCCACTGTTTTTGTTATACCACCAGCCTCCAATGTATACCAGACTAGTTTTGGTGGCTGTTGAAAGTTTTCTTGTAGGGACAAAAGCAGACATTAGCACTAGTTAATTATTGATTTAAACTGAATTTGATTAGTTTAATCTGAATCAAGTGGTCCTTTTAAATCAAGAAATCCCGAAGTTGATGTTCAGTCAGTAACTATATCTTATTAGGTACATATACGCTGTGATCATAAAGATCACGAGCTAAAGCAATGGGTTCTTTCCTGGAAGCAACTTGCAGGCCATAACAAAAATGAAATTGGAACTTTAAAACGTGAGGACAGTCTCAAACTGAAACCAATAATTTAGGACCCAGTTTTGACGTCCAATTTGGCTTCTTCTTTGCCATGGATTTCTTGAAAAAGAATTCAATTCAAATTACTCCATCCGTTCTATATTATTTGTTACTTAAAATTTTTTTATCTGTCATTTTAAAATATTAAAAAAATATTAATTATTTTTTTAATTTTATTTTTGATATTAAAAAAATGAAAAAAAGTTAAGAAAGTGAATAATAATATTTTGGTATTTTAATAAAAGAATAATTTAATTAAGTACAATTAATTTTTTTTATAAATAAAGTTATTTAATGTCTTTTTTAATTAATCTTGTACAACAATCTTAACATTGTGTTTGAATATTTTTTATTAATGACGAGATGGACAGAAAATATAAAGGAAATAATAGAATAAAATTACTTTCTCTTTATTTAGAAGATTAATAAGGAAATAGAATAGAATTTCATTATCGTTATTTGAGAGTTTAATTATAAAAGAAATAAATGAAACTATTATAATTTTTAATTTTTTAAATAATCATTTAATTTATTAAAAAATAAATAAAGATATTTAATATGAGGATTAAAAATGTAAAATGCTTACTTTTGACTTATAAAAATATTTAATTCTTCTTATTCTACCTCAATTTTAAAAGAAAATGAAATTATACTTTTGAAAGGGAACAAGGAGAAATAAGCCTTCTTAAATTCTTTTTCATTCCTATTATTCATTTTTAAACTCCCAAAGGGCAAAGAAGGGAAATAATTTACTTCCGTCTCGTTCGCTTTCCACTCTCCATTTTACCTGCTGTCCAAACATGTAAAGGAGAGATATAAAAAGAACGGAACAGTATTTAAAAGAAGGCAAACGAGGCGACATGCTCTTTTTTTTTTTGGTTGGAAAAGAAAAAAGCCATAGAATTTTTCTTCGAAGTATGTGGAGGAGAACACAATAAAGGAATAAAATCCAACGCAGGCTTCAATGTGAGATCCCAGTTGAAAGCATCATCCCAGTCGGCTATGACTATTCAATACTAAGCACCAAAACATTTAACAAATGGAACTAGTTCAATTTTGTGGCTACTTTCGTAATTGTCTAATTTTATAATCGACACCACCACTCAATTACATATATAATTAATAATATCATGATTCACGAATACTTTGAATAAATATATTTAAATTTTCATGTCAAAATGGATAATTAAGACCTTGTTATTTATTTATTTTTAATGATAAGAGCAGATGGGAACATGAGAGTCAATTTACAATAAGGACCCATTTAGAAACCAGCTCTGCTTAAGAGCTCAAAACTTCTACTGCAAGGATGCCTAAGGCAAGTTTACATGATGTCACAAAAGGGGAAAAAAAAGTTATGTATATATGTGTGTATAAAATTAGTTTCAATATTTTTTTTTCATGAAATTAACTAGTATTATTTTAAGTTTACCTTATAATTTTGAATAAACAAAAGGAAACAGAAAAAAACTATTACAGAATGAGGTGAAATGACATTAACATAGAAAAGTGATTTCTTTTACTTTTTTGTCTTTCGCTGCAATAAAGGGTCTTTTTTTTTTTGGTTGCTTTCCTACTTTTTTACTTATTTGGCTCTTATTTTGACATGCAACCGAAAGGCATGCATCATGCATGGTTACTATTACTTTTGGTCCAAATACACTGATCTAACATGGAAAAGATGATTAAAGTGGGTTTGTTTTGTTACTTACAGACATGCATAAACTATGTCGGGGGATTACTCTAATAGACTCTTTTTTTTTTTAAATTTTAGATATATATCTGAATGAATTATTAATTATTTTAGTTATATATTATATTATATTATATTAATTTTAAAATTTTATTAACAATACTAATAAAAAAATAAAAAATGCCGTAGCAATTCTTGGATTATTATGATTGATTGGCTTACTAAATTAATGCAACCCTGATACTTTAGTTGTTAACGCAGTGGTGGGGGTTCGAGTTATTATTAGTAGAACAATAATAATAATAATTAGAGCCTTATCTTTGATGTTTGATTGGTTCCTCCATATCTACAGTGGGAAACGGCTTGCTCCTTTCCCTCTTTTTCTCTCTTCATCCCATCTTTCGGCTGGTTGCTAATGCGTTTTGTTCACCACTATTATCTTTTGGTTAGATTAGTTGTTTTGATTTAAAATATGATGGGCAAGGTTTGCTCCTAGCTTTGAAGATAAAATATTCTGATGATATATCGAGCACTAAACTTCAATTCAGAATTTTTAATTTAGATTTCATAAGAAAGGAATCGGTAAGAAGTTGAGAGATGAGCAGGGGGCAATGGAAACTATCCAAGTTCTCATCATTATCACATTTTTAAATGGCTTTGTAACATAAATTGTAATTACTTCTGTTATTATTATATTGAGTGGTTCATATCATAAATATATTAAATAAAATAAATATTTTATGTTACTTTTTTTTATTGTAAAGAAAGTAAAAGTCCATAAGAAAACTAAACACTAGGAAATAGATCTAGGAGTTGTCACTCTCATAGTATCAGATAAAAAGATTGTTAGAAAGACTGCTCCAGTAATGGAAGATGTGAGTCAGAATGAAACTAGACAGTCAATAACTCTATTACTTTTTCTATATGTATAAATGAGTTTAACTCTTCAATCCAATTGCAAGAACTCTCTGGTTCTTCTGAGTATGCTCCTTGCTTTTGGTATTACTTTTTTTTTTGTTGGGTAAACATATTTTATATTACTTTTAATTTACATTGAGATATGGTTCACAAAATTGTAGCATACATGAATCGTACGGCCGTGAAAAAAAACACACACTCTCTCTCCGGTGCAGGAGTGAAATTGCAGATCGCGTTGGACTGAAATGTCAGATTGATGAGGACTGGGCCAATGTGGTATGAGAAATATGAGCCCAGCTTGTAGCCCAATCTAAAGAGGAAAGTTTTGGCCCAGAGTAAAAGCTTGTTTCTTTGTTTGGATGGAAAGTGTTCCATGACCAAAAATAAAATGATGGAAAAATGTTCTAAAATATTTACGGCAATTGTCCTCATATTCTAGCAGGGATATCTTAGCATTCACGACATGGGTTTAAGGAGAGTGGCTTGCTGCCTCCATATATATAAAGTACACAATTTATTTCTTGCCAGATTCAATAACGAATTCGTATTTTTCATTTTTCACTTGAGATTATTAGGTTGGCTGCGGACAATGATGGTGAAAAGGAAGTGGTTTTAAATTGATTCCCAATATCTACCTGTGATTGAATGCATAGCTCACCCGAAATGACACCATCTTGTTCTGAAAATTTCCCAAACTTTTTCTCAAAACTTGGAAGTCATTTTGATGTTTACATGGTGTACAAATGCAAACTTTCTCTTGAAATGTATTCTGCAGATTTGTGACCGTGTCATCATTTTTTCTTGGTTCTGTTGATCATGAATGACGCGAGTTTTCACATATTTACTGTCATGAAATTAATATTAGATTCACTTGATTGGGATCAGACACACGACAGTTCCCAACATTATTACTATGTCTAACTTGATAATCTCAATTTAAATTGGATTCGTTGCTGCCACTGTTATACATTTTTATGTCCTCATCGTGTCCTGCGGACACCCTTGTACAAAGATTGGAGATCCCTTCCAGTCCATGAAAATGAAGCCAACCAGCCTCTCATAGGCCATTCAATAATTCATGGCTTGGTAAGGTTTCAGTTTGTGTATATTATATCTTGAGATCATGGTCATGTATGCTGGCCAAGCTGGTGTTGGTCTCATCAAGGAAATTCCACACCATGTTATGGTTCGAGATTAAGTGATACGTGGCTATGGCTACAAGCCTACAAGTCTCCAACCAAGAGCTCCTTTTCTCTTCAGCGAGAAAAGAAAGAGTTTGTCATACCCAAATTCTAGTCCACCCCATGTTCTGTTCTCGCAATTTTAATGACTAATTACATTTCTTTTGCAGCATAATAAAAAGAGAGATATATGCAATTCTCATGCATCTAATAAGCCCACCTCACAGGCTTATCATTCTAAAACTTGCAGAGGTTCCTTGGTGCTGGTGTTTATGCAATTTCAAGATATAACACTGCTCCTCTGTTTCTCAGTATCACTTGGCCAGGGTATGGGGTAGTCACCAGTGACGATCCAAGCCTTTAGCCTAGTGAATTAATTTAAGAGTAAGCTTCAAGCCTTCATCTTCTCCTTGCTCTTAGTGATTACCAAGAACATAAGTCTATACAAGACAATTATTCCCAGCAAGATAGCAAGATCAACCCATTTTGAGTGACCCATTTCCACTTGCCATATCTTTGTCAGTATTTCCTCATCACTGATGATCATGGTGCCTCCGTCTTGATCTCTAGGCAACTTTAAACCTTCAAACTCATTCTTGAACAATCCTTGGAAGGCAAACTTGTGGAAGGAAACATAGTACATGGGGTATTTCCAAAATGGTTTGGGAAGATCATTTGGCAAGCGAAAGAACCCACCAGTCAAAATCATGAATCCCACAATTCCACCACAAATTGTGATGCCCGTGTTGGGATTGCAGAAGATACTTGACACAAGCATCATGAGGCTTTCAACCCACAGTAAACAGGCAAATAGCACATGACATAATAGGAAGCTGCACTGTCCAACCCACTAGTTGGTTCATCAAGAAGAAGTCTTGGGCTTGTAAGAATCTCAATGCAAATGCTAAGTCTCCTCTTTTGCCCCTCACTAACCTCCAATCCTGGTGTCAGTGGCATCTTGCAGACCCATTTGTCTGAGTGTAAAGTCTGCTCTCTCTTTCTTCTCTGTCCTGGACATTGAGTCTGGAAATTGGAGCTGAGCCAAGTAGTAAACTGCTTCTCCAACCGTTAATGTTGGCAACACAGCATCATCATGTGTTACATATGCCTGATTTCACATGGTGAGAGGAAGAGATTAATAAAATTCCATTTCCAGATTTCCTTCAAATGAATCACTGCTGTTGGCTACCAAAAAAGGGCTATACTTTTTTTTTTTAATTTTTTAGAGAAAGCTTTTGAGAATTTTTTACTTACTGATGTTCCATAAGCCAGTGCTTGTCTCTGGCCATTGATTAGAATCTTCCCTGATTGCTTTGTGTTTGAACGCAATCTTCCTGCAGAATTATTTCAAGAAATGATCTCTTTTTTTCTTGTTTTTGTTACACAACTGTCTTTTATATACCCCAGAAAACAACTGCAAGTTACCTCTTCCAAAGTATGCTATACGAGAATTAAATGATACTAAAATATTGTAACTTAATATGCTTAAATTTAAACTCCGTTATGGTTTTAATTAAGATCTATTATTAGTATAAAAATTTTACGTTATTAGTGAAATAAAATATCTTAATTATTTTAATATATTGACACTTTATTAATAATATATAAATTTTTTCACGGGTACTAGATTTACTTTAAACTCGTGATATTTTCTTCGAATGCATGAACTTCAATATTCAACTCTTATCAAACAACAAATATTGTTTGAAGTAGCATTTTGACAAGTAATTGCCAAAAGTAATTTTTGGGATGATATTTAAGAAGTATTAAAAACATTGTGGGAGTTAATAAAAGTACCAACCTTTCTCAATAAGACACAGTTTCCCACTTGACAATTTATGTTTTACTTTAGTTAGAACTCTTTGACTCACTGCTTTTAACTCTAGGCTACTGGTGTAGGAAACAAATATTACTTGAGCGTGAATTGTTAAAAATTGCCATCTAGACTGAAGATCACAGTTTGCAGATTAAGCAAGAAACTTAATACTCATATGGCACAACTGGCCTCTAAAATTTATTATTCATTCTCAAAGAAGAACGATCTAAAAGGATTGGAAAAATGTTACTTAGTAGTTGGTGGTTACAACATTCACAGCAGAGGTGTCAAAAAGGGCTCAGCTTGATGGGCTGGCTCATTAATTTCATAGTGTAAACGAGTTTCACAAAATAGCACTTCTATAATTAAATCCCCCTATGAAAGTGGAACCAGATATATATTATGACAGAGGAAGATCAAATCAACAGAGTCTGAGCTTGATTGTGAAGTGAAGGTATAAGCTCGCTCAAATAATGAAGTCTCCTGCCAAACCTGTAAATAATAAAATAACCGACTAAAAGAAAAAAAAAAAAACTTTGTAAAGCAGCATTAGTGTATATGTTGCGAGAAAATATTATTTTATATGAAAACAATATTAAAGTATATATATGATAACTAGTTGTGTGGTGGCATGATCTCATCTAAGGTAACAATCATCATAGTCCTTTATTCCCCTCTTGATTTCAATAATAATAATAATAATAAAACCATTCTATATCAATCTCATAAGGATCTTATTGCATTACATTCTAATTATTTGGTGCCACAACAACATTAGGATATCACTCCACGCCATCTTCATTTCAAAACTTAAAAAAAAAATCCATTTAACTTTTATAGAATTATATTAAATATTCATTTGTTGTATGTTTGTAATATCTAACTTCATTAGAATCCCATGTTATATATAAATATTGCATTATATTGTAATTATTTGATGTCGCAACTCACAAACAATCCATACCATCTAAATTTCAAATCACAAAAACTAAAAAGGAAAATCCATAGCCATTTTGAGAATATCACATTATGTATTAAATATAATCTTAATTATGGATTGAAAGGTCTTAATTGGGCTCAAGCCCAATGATACATATTCAACCTGTCACTTTAATGTTTTGAGGGTCTTTACTTACTATTTAAATATATTAAAAGAATTATTTTAAGTATGTCCAATTCTAAACATCTTTCATTTTATTTTAATACTAACTTAATTATCGAAATGTCTTATATGTACCTACTAAGGTGGATTACCCGCGGCCACCATGAAATTTTCCGATGTTGTTAGATAAGCTTGGATCACCACGCAGAAACAGGTTAGAACATGTACCTTTTGCATGTTTGTTTTGTTATAGTTATTGTTCTTCCTTCTCTGTTTCTCAAAAGATAAAATACCTTTCATCCATAAGAATAAAATAACTACGAAAAGGTAATCTTACAAAATAACGAAGAAGCATCTACAACCCATAGAAACTCAAACAAAAACCTAGCTACATGTGTTACAACGAAGAGATTAAACCTCATTTGCATTGAGCAAAGCAAACTTAAGTTAATGTTATTGACATGTGTATGAAGCATATAAAGATGACTACTCTCCTGCCCAGTATGGATGACGGATTCAAATTCACTTGTCAAATCCTAAAATAAATATCAGAGATTTTTTTTCTTCATTTTGCAAGCAACTGGTTAAAATCAATATATATATTTGTAAACCCTAAATCGAAAGTCAATGAATCCTTGTACAAAGAAATTCCAATCCTTATGTCAGGTTCGTAAACAAAGATATGAAAATAATCAAATATGACATAATTTAATAGTTAGGTTTGATGAAAAATCGGTTAAATCCATCAAATTAATACGGCAAATAATACCTTTAATCTGCCTTGAGATTATCTGTATAAAATAAAAGAAAAAAGATGAAGAAACAATAAACAAAAGATAATTGTACAAAGAACCATCTCTAGGAGAACGGTAGATAAGCAAAAAGGTGTCTATCTGGGAGAACACTTGAATGCAATCTTGGGTTTGGATTCTAGTTTTGCATATTTTTTTTTTGACCTACTAGTTTTGCTAATTTTTAGGAGTAAGGCTGCAAGAAAATTTATTGTTAGACTTACTGAACAAGTGCAATAAAAATTAATTGCAACATAAGAAAAGGGGGGAGTATTTATATTTAATATATGGTTAGACTTTAGCACATCAAAAATTGTCAAGCTCAACTTCAACCAATTAATTAATTAGTAAGTAAATCAATCAAAGACGTATGTAAATTGACCCAAACGCTCCTATGTTTTAAGCCACAATATATACCATATGTAAGTATATAATAATGTTATATGAAAGTGAGAAGAGCAAACTTAAGCTTTTGATATTACATAAATAGTAAAAATTAAAAATTACTTACATAATTTTATATACAAATTATAACCACAAATATAAAGATTAAGATTCATTTATTTCATTTTCATATAAAGCTAATCCACTTACTAGATAATAGATATGGCAAACCTCCCATATTGGCATAATACATTTAAGAAAATTAATTTTTTTGGATGTTGGCCATAAGTTTGAACTAAGTAGTTAAGATAGGGGGTTACATTCTTAACCATCCACTCCTTGTATTATTTTTGACAATTGTCTTTAGGAGTAGGCTCCCCTGCTAAGGTAAGAGGAATACTAAATCTACCCTTAGAATGTTTTTACTTCTATTGATTCATTGTCAATGTAAAAAATTTTATACTATTATTCAATCATGGATTGTTAAATTATCAAAAAAATTTTATTAATATAGTAATTATATAAAAAATTAAATACTAAATAACATATAATTAGATGATAGTGTAAAATTTTATTTTATACTAGATCAAAATTAAATCCTATTGCTAAAAACATTTATCTAAAAGGAATACCAAAAAAATGTAACCCTTAAAAACATAAACAAAAAACTTATATGATCAAATAAAAATTTACAACTTTTAGCATTTATGTTTTTATATAATTTAAAAAAAAACCCAACTTAATATAAAGTAATGTAAAATTTTATAACTTTCTGCTAAAGTTTTGTAAGTCTCCACGTGATGCAGGAAAAAAAAGTCTGTCTCCTAAGTACACAAAAAGACATCTAAATTGTCTCCTACATTTCCTTGTTTCTCATAGATGGTTGATTTCTTGCAATTGCAAGGAATCACCTTCAATCCCAAAGCCAATTTGTCTCTCTAATAAAAGAGTACATATACTGCACTTTTCATTGCCAATTTACCTGCTGATCTACGCTTCCTTACCCCAATTATTGTCCTTTATAGCTGCTAGAAAGGAATATTTGTAACATTTAGTCATCAAAATTAAGTTTCCACCTTTGCAAACACACAAAAAGTAAATTATATACTATGTTTACTTTTGAATTTGAGAAGAGTCACGTCAGTATATGTTTACCTCAGAACTAAACTAACAAATAACAAGAGTAAAAACAATCTAATAGATAGTGTTCCAATAGCTACAGTTACAAACAGGATCTTTGCTTTATTACGAAAATGGAACTTTTAAGTCATCAATTGCAATCCCACCTCTTTCTTAATCCATCAGTTATGCCCAGGTGACTTATTGACCTCTCTCAATTGCAAAACTAAACTGTTGTAGTTATTGTAAGAAGATCCACCAGGTGATGTGGCTGCCTCAGCCTTGTGCTTCCATTCCACAGCCTTCTCCTTCATTTCTTTCCCTCTCTCTCCCCCCATCAGTTCCCTCACAAGCCCCTCCACCTGCTCTCTCTTAACATCACTCTCAATTTCCATTCCAATCCCCCATTTGAGGCAGGCAGAAAAGCAGTTGGTTTGTTGCTCAGCAAAGAAAGGCCAGCACGTGATTGGCACACCCTCACAAATGCTTTCCAAGGTGGAGTTCCACCCACAGTGGGTCAAAAAGCCTCCCACTGATGGATGACCAAGAACTTTCTCCTGTGGGCACCATCCCAAAATCAAGCCTCTCTGACCAGTTTCCCTAACAAATTCATCATTTGATATGACCTCAGTGCCTCCATCCACAAGATTAGGCCTAATGACCCACAAGAAGTGGTACTTGCTGTTAGCTAATCCCCAGGCAAACTCTCTCAATTGCTTAGCTGTCATAATCACTAGGCTCCCAAAATTCACATAAACTACAGATCCTTTGTCTCTTTTATCCAACCATTCCAGGCACTCAACATCTTCCTTCCACAAATTCAAATCGATGGACTCCAATTGCTTAGTTGAATTTGAAAGCTGTTTGTGGAGCATTGCTAATGGACCAATGGGGTAAAGCTGAGGGTACTTGGTTCTAATGGCATCCAAAACCTCTGCTTCTAAATCTTCAAAGGTATTAAGGATTACCCCTTTGGCTTTCATAGCATTGTCCACTGAATCTCTGTTGTAATGGAACATTATATCAGAAGAATTAGTAGTCCTGAAGAAGGTGGGAAGATCTTTCAGTCTTGCCCCTTTCAATGCTGGTATCCAATCAACTTCAGTATCAAGATATCCATCAGATATATTCTTCTCATCTAAACACAAACAAAAACAATTTGAACAAAAAACATTATGAGTTTAAATCATTCATCAAACAGATGCCCAGTAAATTGTTATGCCGAAGATACCCATCTCATGATAAAACATAATCTTTTCTGCACAAAAATTTGCGCGTACTTCTATATGTCACTGACAAAAAGAATATATTCAATTACCACAAAAGCAACCAGAGAAATAGAGTGAACTTCAACAATCCAGCAGTCACGGTTTAGAAAGACAAATACCTTTCAATGGAAAGTAGCCTCTTTTCTGAAGCTCTTCAAAGTGAAGATAACCCAGCATCCCACAGCCACTAGGGGTGAATAGCATGAACTCAGGGATGTTGAATTCTTGGGCAACTTTCAGAGTGAAGCCCATGACACCATCAGAAACTATGCATGTAACAGGAGGCACATCTGCAGAACCAGCAAGCTTTGCAATGAGGTCTCTGAATGAACGCAACCCATCAACGGGCATTGTTACACACAGGGCTGGCAGGTCCAGGATTCCTCGTTGGTTCGCTGGAGGTAATCCATCAGATATGGTCTCGAACCGGAAACCTGAGAGAGCCTTGAGAGAATTTTGGCCTCTGGCATTCACCAAACGATCGAAGTTGAATTGGGTGTGGACAAATGTGACGTAGAAGCCACTGTGGTGGAGGAGCTTCGCTAGTTTCAGCATTGGGTTTATGTGGCCCTGAGCTGGAAGAGGAACACAAACCACATGGGGCTTTACTGCATCCATTTTTCACCGTTCAAGGCTTTCAACTGGGTACACAAAAGAGCCATTTTTCATCATAGTTACTGTTATTTATTCATTCATTTTTAGCTGAAAAGAGACACCCCAACCTCATTGGATTGAGATGATGAGTGAGAAGAAAATGACAAATTCAACGAAGATAAACAGAAGGTTACAATTTAGGTAATTAACATAGTTGAATATGGTATATGAAGATATTGAAAGGCATAGTTACTGTTATTTATTCATTCAAGGCTTTCAATTGGGTCCACAAAAGATCATAGTTACTGTTATTTATTCATTCATTTTTAGCTGAAAAGAGACACCCCAACCTTATTGGATTGAAATGATGAGTGAGAAGAAATTGACAAATTCATCGAAGATAAACAGGTGACAATTTAGATAATTAACATAGTGGAATATGATATATGAAGATATTTAAAGGCAGCTCAATTATTTAAGAAGTCGCCTAATATGTCCCAATCCCAATAGCTAAAATATTATGAGTTAGCATAAGTTGGCTATAATTAAGCTGAGGTTAGCTTAATTCTAAATTAAAGTATATAGAAAGAATTATCAAGATTACTCACCGCAGTTGGAGAAGGATTTTAACTATTGCATTTTCAGCTCGAAAGAAGAAGAATTTCTTCTCATCTTTCTTGTACTAAAAAAAAAAGAAAGAATTATTAACCAAAAAAAGAAAGAATTATCAAGTTAAATAGTCAGACAAAATTTGGATTTACAAAATATCGTAAATGATTAAAACATATATTTTTAAATATTCAAATTTATATTATTTTATAAAATTAATGCAAAAGTTCATGTGTTTATTGTATAGACAAAAGCATTAACTAATTTATAACATAGGCTCTTAAAGAAAATGTTAACAAATGTGGCATTTTATTTGAAACTAAAACAAGCAAGGAATCCAGGAGTCTTAATTCATGTTTGATAATGTTTAATTTTTAAAAAATATTTTTTTTAAATTTTTTTAATAAAATTTTAATTATAAATTATTTTACATACGAATTAAACTAATTAACCTAATGGCAACAAAGTCTTTCTCTTATCAAAATAGACATTATAGACTTTTAAATTTAATTAAAAAAATTCTTAAACTTAATGGACAGGCCGAAAACTGACTTTTCAAAAGTGGGGCTAGTAACTTAGTAGACACGCAAGTGTGTCCCAATTTGGCAGAAAAACTGGCAATAGCATTGTCACTGACCAAATATGGGCCCATCCTTTGCTCTCTCTCATCAAATTAAATATTGTTCATAAGCACGCTTGATGCCATTGACAATGACAGCCACGAGTACCGTTGAGTGGTTTTTGGCTTGTTTGTAGTCATAATATTATACATAAAAAAAATTAAATTTCTTCTTACAATGTTAATACAAAATTTGAAGATGACTTTTTTTTAATAAATCATTTTAATTCTTCGTTATTGATCCATTCTTAGTGAGTTAAACTTTTAATTTGTAGGTCTATAACAAGCCATTTATATCTATTCATAAGCAAATATTTTTGCACTAATTTATGCCATGATTGAATTGCTGATACTTAAAATCATGTTTCTAATTAACTTAGTTATATCATTTTATTACTTATTACATGCCTCCGCCTTTTTTTTTTCTTAACAATGATAACAAAAGTTTAAATTTATGATCAAACTATTCAAATCTAACACAACTAACCCACTTATACTGGGTTCAATAAGAAAACGTTTGTACACTCTCGTTTTGCACACTCACTTGAATCTCCTCTTGCATGTCATATCTTATTATTATTTGGTTTCATTATTTTATATTATGTCAAGTCAAGTAGCATATAAGAGATTTAACTCAAGGGGCATTTAATTTTTTAAAAAAACTATTGAATTCCAAAATTAAATTTCACTGGCATTGTTTTATACTTTTATTTGTACTATTACCTATTCTTATTTTCTTACACCAGATATTAAATTTCCTTGGTTAAAAAAATAAATTAAAGAAGGATAAAATGAAGATAATCACCTTTCATTATTTTTTATTATGTCATGACACTCTGTACGCCAAAAGTGTGCATATATAAGATATTCAATTATTTTAATTTTTTTTAGTATAGATAGATATTTCAATAAAAGTGTAACAAGAATAAAATAATTAAGACCAACAAATTATCATCCGGGTCAACAAGCCACTCAAATGTGGAAAGCAAGAGAACAACAAAAATCAAGCACGCATTTGATTTTGTTTAATTTTTATATAAAAAAGATTTTTAAAAAAGAAAAAACTCTGTTTGTCTCTGCAGCATTTTAATTGTAAATTTTTTTAAAAATAAAATAAATTAATATAAACAGGCTCTAAAAATCTCTTAGCCAAATGCAAAGTTATATATTAAGATCTCATATTTGACAACTCAAATTCTACATGATGAACGTAACACATTGCCTCTACTTTTTAGTTAATTAATACAACTATGAATATGTTATATAGATGTTTACACTACATAAATAAGCTTTTAGAAGTTTAAACATATTTTTGTTTATTTTTTGTTTTATTTATTTTATTATTTATATTATTTTTTAAACATAATTCTAGTTTTAAAAATTCGTTTAGTCTGAAATAATTATTTTTTATTTTTACATTAAATATAAGTTTTTAACAAATATATATAAATCATTTCACTCTTACTCACTTTTATTAAAATTAAGTTTATAAAATTAAATTTTTATAAAATTAAGTTTTTAAAATTTAATTCAAATACATACTCTATGAGTGTCCTTGTGTTGTGTGTGTTTGTATTATTCATGATTCTCATGCAATCTAGACAAATGGGGCGAATAAAATTTTGTTTGTTGTTATTTTTGTTTTAAGAAATTGGATGAATAAGATATTGGTTGGGCATTACGTTTTTGAATCGTCCTCAGATCATTTTTCTATTTTGGTCCAATGCCATGCATGGCCACGTAACGAGATGCTTGAGCCATGACCTTGCTGTGGGATTAGAGACTTCAAAACTTTCCTTGGACCTTGTCGTTGAGAGGACCATAAATCTAATTTGATTTGAATAATAAGGTCACTGTCACTTGCTGTGATAATGTCCCAATACATTTGGATACACTTATTTTTTAAATAATATATTTTTATTTTAAAAAAATATTTTTGTATATTTTTAAATATGTTTAGATATAACTTTTTTTTTAAAAAAAAGTTAAAAAAAAGCTCATTTACCATTATTTTTAGATCTAGTTTCTAAAAAAATAGAAGAAAAAATATTTTTTAATATAATTTTATAACAAAAATATCCTTTTATCTTTATAAAAAATTACATTTCATATCTTCTCTAGGCAGTTATGTAAATTACATTTTAAACAACGCAACTTTCAACCATTGTGTCATAATACCTTACACTGAATTCTGACCTCAATAATCATACCATAAATAAAATAAAAAAATATCAACAACATGTTGTTAAACCTTTTGATACATAATTAGTCATATTTTTATTACCTTACGTCTTGTTTTTCATAATACTATTTTCATGACATATTTAAAAACTACATCGTACTATTATGCTAGTCAATTTAATCATATCTTATATATTATAACTTATCATATCTTACATTTAAATATCTTTTTCAGTAATTTTGATATAGATAAAGTATTTTTATTCTTTTTTATCTAAATAAATTTAAAAGTCCTTCTATTATTTGAAAGTATTTCTTAAATATTGTATCTAAATACAAAATTTTTTTTAAAAAAAAATTTATCAAAAATAAATATATAAAAGAAATACTTTTTTTAAAAGTTTATCCAAACGAACAATATTTCTAATATATAAAAGTTGAAGCACGAGCTTTGATAGTGTTATATTAGTCACTTCAACTTTTCTTTAATTACCACCCCATCAAATATATATAGTTAGTGACTTTTTCATAACTCCTTCTATTATATCTTTTTCTTTTATCCACATATATTTAGTCTTCTTTCTTGACTTTTTCCTTTCAATTATGATGTTAACACAAACATTTACTCATAATTTTTGCATTCACATTTTACATTTAATGTCTTCTCACCATTTAGGCCAATCCTTTAAATTATTCTTTGTTTACTATCAAGTTGTTTTTATTTCTTAACAACAAATTATGTTTTTTCAACTCTCAATTCCAATGAAAAGAAAACAACACTTAGTTAGTACATTAATTACTAATGGGTTGAAGAATAATGGCCTCTTCTTCACTGCCACCAATAGTGGGTTATCATGGAAAAATGCAAAACTTCAATTCATGTTTATAAATATTTAACAAGAATTTATTTATGTAATTGGGATCCAACAAAAAAGGCTATTTTTCTATGAGAGTACGGCAATAATTTGATAACTTCATCCATGATGTGAGAAAATTAAAAAACCCAAAGCTAGCAAAATTTTTATTTACATGCCCATATATATATTTTTTTGGTCTGCATTTACATGCCCACACAAAGGGCGGGTTTGCATCTAGCTAAAAAGAAATTTGGTGACAACTAGAAAAGTGCCCGTGCGTGAATCTCCTAATTGGTTTTGACATAAATGTGGGTTTGGTGGTCACGAGCCTGTGAAGGAATTGCATTTTTGAATTGCACATAACAAGATAGGCCCATGTCATTTACTCTATCAAATTGAATGTGAACATGAATATCTATAGCATTCTCAACACCCACTGTATTCTATCAAATCTAATTTTCTCCGCCAATCAAGATCTGAATGGACATAAGGAAAGCTTTGAATCTTTCTCCGGCAGGAAGTGACAGCCAATGTATAAACTTTCATCAAGGTTTTAGTATTTTTTATTTTTTACAACGATGAAACGGAGCTTTGGAACGGCAAGTTCTTTGTATGCTATCACCAGATGGTATTTCATCATAGTCCAAGCCCACCAAGTTCAAGCCCAAGATCATTGTTCCAAACTCAGAGTGAAAATTGTTCTGTTCAGTAGACCAAAAAAAAAGTTAATATAGTTAGCGTTGTTAGGCTTGTGGACGAAATAGCAAAAGACTTAATACTTTGATATATGGTACCGGAATTCGAATTTCCTGAACCATTTTATATATTATTTCCTCAGCTATTAATGAAATTATTTTTCAGATTTCCCAAATTTAAATCATTCTCAAATCTTTTGCCATTAATTCATTTTTTATAATGTGAAAATTTTTCGGTCTTATCTGTTTTTTTAAAAAATTTTCAGACACAATTATTTGTTTTGGTTGTATTGTAAGAGTATCTTTCTTGGAATGATTTTAAGGGCATGTCTTCACATCAATATGGTACATTTAGGTGTTGAACCAAATTTTAAATTCAAGTAATCAAGGTGAATAACACAACTACTAGACCAACCTCAAGGTACATATGACACATCTTTTCAACTGCTAGCCCAAACTCTCGACTCACACATAATTTATTGCGTAATTTGTTCGGTACATACACTCTTTTCAGGAATGACGGGTGTGTGTACGTACACAAACGGCAAGAATGTAACTTTTCTTTATAAAATAACATTGAGCAGTGTCACAAATGGTAATTCACAAAAGTGTTACCAAGTTTTGATAACTAACTTGGGTAAAACAAAAACTGTTTTATGTGCAAAAACACAAGAAGTACATATTGAATTTTAACCTTTCGTGTGCACGAAAACCACTTCGTAGGATTTAGCATTTTGCAATAACTATCTATGAGAAGCTATGAAGAAAATGTTGAAGGACTCAGTAGCATTGCTCTACCTTATATTCTGCTACCAGTCAAAACTCAAAACCCACCTGTAATCAATCCCAATTTGCCCACACATTTTTCACTGGTATTAAGCAAACGTGACAGTCAAAGAAGACAGCTACAAGATCATTCGGTTTAACCGACTATGTGTATGATTAATTGACTGTCAGATGTTACCCGAAGAGTTGCCGAACTTCTCCAAATTCTCGTCAAGAAATGGAGGAATAGCGGTTGGTGTTTGCATTATTGCACACCAGTTTGCCCAGATATATCATTTGCATACCATTTTGCCTTTTATGTAATAGCCAACTTTATATATATGGGTACCCAAGTATGGCATTTATTTACTGCACCATCAGAAAATGTCATTCAGTTCCACCAAGTTCATGGTCTGGGTTTTCTCCCACTTGTTGCTCTTGCTACTCCTCTTTAAAACTGCAGATTGTGGCAACATTATCAAGACCTTACCCGGCTTTTCTGGGCCATTGCCCTTCAAGCTTGAAACTGGGTAAGTAGTATAAGTTTGATGCAAAAGTTTCAATTGTTGGTGGGTGCTTGTAGTTGTCTGCGTGTGTGTGTGTGTCTGTGTATAAATCTATATATATATATATATATATTTAAAACCTCCATTTTGTGATGAAGATATGTTGGGGTGGAGGACTCGGAGTTGTTCTACTATTTTGTTGAGTCAACAGGGAAGCCACGGATTGACCCACTCCTTCTCTACTTAATTGGGGGCCCCGGATGTTCTGCTATAAATGGATTGTTCTACCAAGTTGGTATGTTTTCCTTAATCCCTTATTATGATGGAAAAAGATAAAAAAGGACACTTATTTTTGGCCTTAGATAAAAAAAAATACACTTTCAAATTGCGTGAAAGGTGAATTTTTTTTTTTTAAATATACTTTGGGTCCTCTCCTTGGAGAGAGATAGACACAAATTTATTGTGCAGGACCCGCCATAATGGGTTATAAAATTCATTAGTTAGGATTTGAACCCTCTTCAGTAATAGAATCATTCTTTTGGAAAGATATTGACACAAATTTTATTGTGTAAGGATCACTATAATGGATTATAGAATTCACTTATATTCAAAATTAATTGTCTTTCTCTCTAATAGGTTTCTCTCATGGTATTTCCATATGACTATAATTTCTAATATGGTTTATTTTCTGCTCTAGGTCCATTGGCTTTCAACGCAACTGATTATTCAGGGGGTTTGCCACAGTTAATCTTAACGCCATATACCTGGACCAAGGTAAAAAGTTTCACAATGATCCTACAGTGTGATTATCTTATCTGCTATTCCCTTCCCTCCTTCCCTCAACCTACATTTATGATTAATGTTGGTAATGGAAAATTTTTTTCTAGACTGCTAGCATAATTTTTGTAGATGCTCCTGTTGGCACTGGCTACTCCTATGCTACAAACCCAGAAGCTTACCTAGTGTCAGACACCATATCAGCTAGGCAACTTTACAAATTCTTGAGGAAGGTAGTTTTCATATATTGTATAGGAAATACTTACTAGTTCTATTATGTGTTATTTGGTTACGTTATATAGTGCTGCTTTCATATATCTTTGCTGAAATGTTTATAAGTCATGCTCATATAACTTTAATTCAAATGCAGTGGCTGATTGAACACCCGGAGTTCATCTCCAATAGGGTCTATATTGCTACAGATTCATATAGTGGAGTGCTAGCACCAGTGATTTCACAGCTTATATTAGATGGTAAGTTTGGGGCATTTACTCTTTTTCTGTTTTTTTATGCAAACAAGCATTGACAGACAATTTCAATGTTTCGCCTTTAGAAAAAATCGTCAAATGTTAATGTAGATGCGCATATTGGGCTGAGCTCCCAAATGACACAGTCATTACTCACTTTTGGCTTACAAACTCAACTTTCTTTTAGCTTTTTAATCCTCACTTAATTATTATGTACTTGTCTGTTCTGAATACATTACATATCCAAACACAAAGCAGTTGAAGTTTTAAATATAATTCAAGGTTGACACTGTCAAGCCAAAGAGCAGGTTGCTCAAGATTGGTGCCTTACATAAGACTTTGAACTAAGTAACTTAAGGCCTTTTTTAAGGCCAATTATCCTGTTTTAAGGCCTTTTTTTTAAAAAAAAAAAATCTTATAAAAATTTCATTTTAATAAGATTTTGAACTAAGTAATTTAGCTTTTCCAAACACAAAATGTATAGAATTAATTGACTGTTAAGCTGTTGAAGATTTTTCTATTTCAGTCTTTCTTCATAAGGAATGACTTAAAAGTGATTCTTGCATTACTTCTTTTCTGAAGACCTACTATCATTGCAACTGCAGGCAATGCAGCTAAACTTCAGCCATATATAAATTTAATTGTAAGTGATATATGGTTTTCTACTTTTCTTAAATTCACTATGTGTTAGTTGTGAAGCTTTAAGAGATCACATTACCTTGATATTCTCAAACATTTATTCAGGGATTCCTGAGTGGCTCCCCACATACAAACACGCCACTTGAGCAGAATGCAATAATATCCTACGCTCACAGAATGGCACTCATATCAGACAAGCTTTATCTGGTATTTCAGTTCAAGTTCAGTCAGTTGTCTTATGTGTCTTCGCAACTTTACATGATATTTTAAAATTTATTTCTCTTGTAAGCACATAAAGTTCTTTAACTTTCTTTCTGTGAATTTCATCATCAATAAGAAAATTGTAATAGTTCATAATTACTCTTTCACAGACAGCCAAACAAAGTTGTAATGGTGAGTACCTTGATGTAGACTCCTCAAATGTAGAATGTCTGGAGGCATTGGAAGAAATAGATCAGGTTAAATGGCTACCAGTATGTTTGATATTCAAATTCACATTATTGTTTTTTTTTTTTTAATCAAAATAGAGTAACCATGTATGTGGCTTTTTGGATAGCAGTGCCTTGATGATATCTATGGTGAAAATGTTCTGGGAACCAATTGTGCAACAATATCACCAAAGCCAGATGATGCACTAGCTCACAGAGTTCTAGAAGAAGCTGGACGGTTCCTCCATCCATCTCTTAAACCTCGATCTAGAGACTGGTGGTGCAAGGTTTCAATCAATTTGTGTCCTTCATATATGTAGAATGATAACCGATAATCATAAAATACAAATTTCATTTCTGTTTGCAGAATTTTATTTATATACTTTCACATATATGGGCAAACCATAAGATTGTTCAAGATGCACTCCATGTTCGTGAGGTATATAAATATTTAGCGGCTGAAGATTATTGTCATCTGTGTGGTTTCTTTTATATTCTATCTACAATTTTTTCTTTTCATCATAATAAACAGGGAACGGTTAAACAATGGGTTCGGTGCAACATAACACTGGTGGACATATATGACACTGATATTCAAGATGCTGTTCCTTACCAGAAGAATCTTACTGAGTCAGGCTTACAAGTTTTACTTTACACGTATGTAACTCTTGTTTCATTTTCTTTTCTTCATGCCCGTTTCTGTCAACATGTTTAAGACAAGTAATGAGTTTCTATTGCAGTTTCAGCATGAGTGATATTTGACTTGGCTAATGTTTTCTTTTGTGCAGTGGCGACCATGACTTGGTTGTTTCACATATATCAACTGAAGAATGGCTGAAATCCCTGAATCTTACTGTTGATGATTCTTGGATGCCCTGGTTTGTTGATGGTCAAATTGCAGGGTAAGTCTTTTTTTTTTTTTGGGTATGTAAATTTCTTATTAAGGAAGTGATTATGTCAGTCAATTTATACTGCAAAATGTGGTATACACATTCCATACATCACAATGCAGAGGATGAGATGGTATGTTTGAAAAAGTCATGGACTTCACCAAACCTTCAAAGTTTTTTTATCCCTATATCAACATATTAATGGTTTTGGCTAAATGGTTCCCCAGTGAGCCAAAATCAGTGACACTGTTACGTGAGTTATGTAGGTACAGAGTAGTATATTCAAATACAGGATACCGCTTGACTTATGCAACTCTCAAGGTAAGAGAGTCATCTGTTTAATTGTGTCCTTTTATTTGACAAAATGGTGTTTGGACTTGAGTGGAGTTAAACTTGACATGCTTTAACAGGGATCTGGTCACTCTCCTACAGAGTACTTCCGTGAACGATGCTTTCAAATGTTTGATAGGTGGATCCACTTTTATCCCTTGTGATCTGCAGCTCCTTTTCAAACAGTCCTTGGATATTACCATGAAATAAAGCTGCCACTTTTGGGACTTTCGTTTATGTTCTGTAATTTAAGTGAGCATCTGGACCTGGAGTGAGCTTCATGACTGAGATGTTTGAATTTTTCATGTTTTCTTTCTTCTAATTATAACAAGCATAATTTTTATAAGGGAAAAAAGGGCAACAACTAACAGCTAACTGAAGGAAAAGAGTTGGTGGATTTGTTGTTGTCTAAAAAAATTTAAAAAGTTAGTATCTGCACTGCACACCCATCTCTACTTCCTCCTTCATTATATGCTCATATGAAAGACACCTGAACTGCTGCATTTGGTCAGATACTGTTCTGTCATCACTCATCAGCACTTTTCCAACACAAACTAAAGTCAAAGGTTGTGTTCATCACTGATTCTCCACCTATTGGCACATATAGCAACCGATTGATAGTTTTCTTTATGACTTGGTTCTAGCTCTAGACATACACATAAGGGAAGTTGTGACTGTAATGGAAATCCTGAATTGCATAATGAAAAATTACAAGCATTTCATTGTCCTGCATACTTCAGCAACTAAATTGAATATACCAAGTGAGTCAAAAGAGGTTTCCTATGATGATACATTTTCCAGTGTAGTTATATGAACCAGTGGTTGCTGAAGTCGGATTTAACAGAAAAAGGTGTTGGTATAGCATCAAAAACAATTCGCCATTAAATCAAACATTTAAAGAAACTTATTAAGGTACAGTACATATGCCGATATTAGAATTTAGACGTCTTAAAATTCAAGTTTTCCTGAGTTACCAAAATCTTTGTGCCTGTAAAAGGAAGTCCAGATCGGCTTGAAAGTAAAAACACTGCAGATGCAGTTTTTAAATAAGATTGTTGAATTTGTTCTATAATTCCCAACGATTGCATCCAAGTGTCATCTTTGATTAAGTGTGTGATTTTGTTCTATAGACTATAATCCCAACGATTTCATCCTAGTGATTGTCAAATTATATTTTAAACCATATAAGTTATATAATTTCCATTTTCCAGCCAACCTATATATCGGGATAGCTCATTGAATATGAATTCTCTCTTAGTAAATAATTTGTAATTCTACTCTAAATTTTGCTAGGGTTGGTGATTTGTCACCTTGAAATGGAGCCCTAAAAAGGCACCCTAAACTTATTTTGTACCAAAAAAAAATGTGTTTTCCTTTTTTCTTGTTGAAATCTCTTTTATGTTTAGTACATAAAAATCAACCAGTCTAGAATCCTGAGACCCCGCTCAACAAGCACTTTTAGAAATCAATCTAACCACAATCAGATTCAATCTCAAAATTGATGGACATTCATAATTAACCTTTACAAATTAAGTAATTAACATAAGTTATTAAGAGTAAATTATTTGAGAAATTAATTTGAGATTAAGTCTATGGCCAAATACTGGAAAATAAATGTTATTAAAAAGTTTAATTATCAGTATAATTATTTTTTTATTAAATATAAAAAAAAAACACTTGTTCGTAATAAAATTTGAAATTTCTCGCATAAAAAAAACGAATAATTGCAAAGACGGTAGTCGCAGTCTCATCGACAAGTAAGAAGTTAATCTTTCCTTTAACTGCAACCAGCAACCTTGTATTTGCTAGCAAAACACACACAACCGCCACACTTCCAAGTCGTGCCCCCGCCGTCGCCGCTGGGAAGTGGAGATGGCGACAATCGCCGCCAACCCACCACCACCGCCTACTCCGCCGCAAGTCCTCAATCCGGAGTCCCTTGCTCGCATAGACACAGCCACTCTGTCCCAGTCTGAGCTCCAATCTCTCTCTCTCTGCTCCCTCTCCGCCTTCGACCTCCGCTCTACCCATCCCCTCGTTACCCCCAAACTCGACCGGGAACTCTTCAACGAGAGCGCTGGCTCCCATCGGCAGACCTACTCTGCACCCCGCAGGCCCCAATACGCCTCTGCCTCCCCTACCGGCCACCGCCGCCGTGTCGCCGGCCTTCTTCCCACTCCCAAGCTCCCTCCGCCCCCAGCCGACGATCCCGAAAACTTAGAGAGCCGAATAATTATCGATTATCTGAAGCAATTGATCAGGGAAGACCCAAAATTTGATCAGGTTGAACTAGCCCCACCTTCCGTTTCCGCAGAAATTGCATCAAATCCCGAACCGAGAGGTGCAATGGCGGACAGAGAGGAAATGGGTGCGGTAAATTTTGGTGGGGAACGGAAGAGGAAGAGAGGGAGGAAGCCCAAAATGAAGGTGCATTTAGAGGAGTGCTACGGGGGGGTGGAGATCGCGAACAAGGACGGTGTTGCGATTGACCTTTCGGCTTTGGCGAATGCGGAGGATCCCTTTGCGGAGGAGTTGAGGAAACGGACTGAGGGGTTGCAGAGTGAAGAGGAGCTGTTGGGGTTTTTGAGGGATTTGGAGGGACAGTGGGGTAGTAGGAGGAAGAAGAGGAGGATTGTCGACGCTGTGGATTTCGGGGATGTCTTGCCGGTTGGTTGGAAGCTTCTGCTGGGTTTGAAGAGAAAGGATGGTCGCGCCTGGGTTTATTGCCGCGGATACATGAGGTGCTCTTCTTTCTCAATTTATTCTTATGAATCTTCTGGCTGCTGAAACAAAGAAATGAAGGAATTTAGATGTAAAAAAGGAAAACTTTTCGGTTTCATTTCCCCCTTTTTAAAACTTTTCTTTTGCGGTTTTCATAAAATAACTGAATGAACAAAGATGGCTTTATCAATTAGATGTGTTGTTTGTTCATTGAAACGTTAAGTTGGAAAGAAAAAAGGGGGTAGGAGGCGGGGGGAGAAAGTATCCTTCCTCTTCTGATCTAAGATAATTTTCTATTTGGTGTACAATGAATGAACGGTGCAGTGTGCATCATAAAGATATCAAGCCTAATGATTAAACCCTTCATGGAGTCAAGCTGCTGAACTTGTCATGGACGCTTTTAACTTGGTGTGGCTAGTATGCTGAGTTTTCACTTACAAATAACTTGATAGGTGCATGGATATTTGGACTTTGTACTTCATGAGGAAATACAATTGGTTTGAGTCCATTTTAAGGTCATGGCCTTTACTGTGGTTGTCGGGACTAGTTTGTTTTCCTGGCCTATCTGTTCGTGTTTGGCAAATGGTTTCTTTGGAGGAGTCTCTTTAATGGATTAACAGAGAGACTGGGGAGCTCTATTGTACTAATGGCTGTGTTGTGGTTTTGTTTTGTTATTGTTGGTTGTTTCTTTCCCTGTTAATATACCTGGGGATGTTCTGTGTATCCCTTCTTCCGTTCCAATAAAATCATCTTCTTTTATCAAAAAAAGAAAAAAAAGATCATTGTCTTCTCAAACTAGTTGTTGATGATCTCAATATGCAATTCATTAGTCTAAAGTGTCGTTCTCTGTTTGGTAATGAAAATGGTTTTGATTTATTCGCTTTAAGAAGAGAGATAGTTGCTCTTGCTTTCTTCGTTTGTTAGTTTTCTCTTGGATGGTAATCTAAATTTGTCTAAACATAGCTACTCTTGAATATTTCTTTTTGCTTTTACCTGAAGGAAGTGCTGGATTGATATGTGGAGAACATGAGTGTGCTTTGGAAAGTGTTATGAAGGATGACATGTCATTGCAAAAGATGTTGGTGAAAGCAATGCTCTAGACTGGATGGACTCTCTTTTGTGTGTGTGTTTTCTCTGTTTTAATAAAAATTAATGGTTAAAAGTTGTTAAAGCTTTTTAAATTCTTTGAATTTTATGGTGACCTTGTCTTTTAATCCTTGGATCGTTTGTTATATACTTTTTATGTACATTTTCTAGCTCCCAAGGGCAAAAAGAAGAGAGATAAGACATAAAACCAAGGTTAGAAATTCTTGATGTAGTATAAGAAATCTGACTTCTTTGAAATAAAATTTAAATCCATTAGTGTACTTTGTCTATAAACAGGTAAGGACATATACTCTGATGTATCTGTTTTTTGTCTCATTGATACCAAGATAATTTTCTCTTTCACCTCTGTTCCCTTGCTAGGGCTTACATATTGTCTTCTTTTATATTTTCCAGCCCTAGTGGACAACAATTTGTGTCTTGCAAAGAAGTTTCTTCATATCTGCAGTCTCTTTTTGGTCACAATAATGCACAATTGCCAATCTGTCGCAGAAGTGAAAATATGCTGCAGGACAATAGAGTGACTACTGAAAGCGTAAGTGAATATGTTGCAGCTGATTCATTTTTTTATAACTATTACATGAGGTTTATGGTATGCGCTGCAGTCTTCAGGTGTTACCCATGAGGATCAAGATCAACGGCAGATTGTTGCAACTAACTCAGATGTACCCAGTTTGTCTGTTTCTAATGAACGAGTGAAGGAAGTGGCCTTGCTGGGAATTGATAATCTTGCAGATGTGCAAATACACGACCTATTTGAATGTCACAAATGCAGCATGACCTTTGATGAGAAGGATTCATACTTGCAGCACCTGTTGTCTTTTCACCAGAGGGTAACAAGACGGTATCGACTTGGTTCTTCTGTTGGAGATGGAGTCATAATTAAAGACGGAAAGTTTGAGTGCCAGTTCTGCCATAAGGTGTTTCTGGAAAGGCGTCGCTACAATGGTCATGTGGGGATCCATGTTAGGAATTTTGTGAGGAGAGTTGAAGATTCACCATGTCAGGCAAATGTCCAATGGGGAGACAAGTCTCCAATCAGGGAGGACTTTCCTTCAAGGATCTCTAAGATGGATGCCCTAATTGAAATTGCTCAAAACTTTATTATGGAGAATTCTGCCATGGAACCCCTTTGTACAGCCAACTACGGCTCCTCTTCTAATAAAAAGTGATTCTTGCTTCAGAAATTGCTGTTGGTAACTTAGATCATGACATAAACTATGAGTCTCCTCAGTGAACAGCAGATGGAAGATAGCTTGAGTGGCAAAAATGTGGTTCAAGATTTAAATCGGCAAGATAGTCAACATGTATTCATGGATGGAAAAGTAGAGAACATTGATGATAACAAAGTTATAGAAGCTAAAATGGTTACTTGTCTGGATAACTTGGATTTGTTATCTGTGAACAAGCAAAATGTTAATGGCTCTGAGCCCTCTAAGGGAATAGATGATGTGGCATTGACTGCTGATGATTTTGATCAGTCTGGAATTGATTTGGATGGAGTTTCTCAAATCCCTTTACTTCCTTTATTTGGTAACCATATATTAATACCTGAAGCTGAGAATAATAAAAATTCTGGCTGCACTAATTCTAAGGGGCAGTTTAAGCTTGATGAAGACAAAGGTAATAAGAGTGACTTGAAAATCAGTTTAGGTGGCAGCAACCATGTACCCGTTAGTACTGTTGTCCAAGAGACAGTAATGCCAGCTTCTGAAGAAAATGTGGTCAATTCTAGGGTTTCCAACCCCTCCATGTCCCTAATGCAATCTTTGGAATGTTTCCCAGCACTCAGGTCACATAAGGTATAAGGCATAACCTATGGGTGCCTTCATTCTCAGGGTTTCTTATATGTTGAAAAGCTGAGGGAATATTCCTACACCTATTATATCAGGGTGCGCCTAAGAAGTGATTGATTTGAGGCCTTTTGTGTGTGTGCACATGCACTCATGGCGGGTGGGCTACTATGCATACCTCCATCTGTCTGTGTTTCAATTAAATGTATAATGTATTCAGTTTTTTTTTTGTATTGAACCATTGATGTAAATTTGTGTTATTTACCAATCCTTAGGTGCACATTCCTGAATCATATCCTCCAATCTTATCTTATTCATTTTTAAAAATATTTAAAATTCTTTCAATTTAAACACGAAGGGATTATCATAAAACTCTCCAATCCTCCCTTAACAGACAATCCGATTCTCATGCATGCAAGTTTGTGTTGTCTGCACACTGGCAGCTTGGGTTTATCAGTATGCACAATTGTGGTGATCTATTTAGATTCTCGAAAATTTCTTTTTCAATTTCTTAAGCACAGAATCCGAATCCAGCATTTATTATGTGTTATCTCAAAAGAATATTTATGATACATGAAAGGAGCTGATGTTACCTCCTTGAGGCTGTATCAAAGGATATAGCTCATAATTAGTAGGCCTTGATAAAGTTTTCATAATGAAATTGGATTTATATAGAGCATTCCAGGATCCTCTTCTATCATCTTCTGAGAATTTGATGTTTCAAAGAGAATATTCACCTTGTGAACATCTAAAGATGGAAAGGACAATCCTGCCATGAGTTAATTGGTCAAGGTCTTGAATTGTTTATATATCTTCATGTGGTAATCCATATAAAGGAGTTGCAGGTTGTATTTAGTGTTTACTTTTTCAGCAACTGGGGTGAATGATCGCAATGCTAGAAAGGAATATAAATTCTAAACTGCTTTTCCTTAACATATTACATTCAATCCCAACGTGCAAATAATATAGTCTAGCAAATCGAGAATCTGGTTCTTTCCTTCTTCTGTAACGCGAGAGAAAACCAAGAACAAAGCACACATGCGTTATTTGGAAGCCATGAATTATCCCTACGGCAACATTTTTCACTATTTTCTTCCCCATCACTAAGGTGAACTCTGACTAATAGATTCAGGCCAATGACTATATGATTAAGTGTAGAAAATTTTAAAAGAATAATTCAAAGTGACTGGGTACTAAATTTTAAAATGGAAACCTTTCAATGTATTGATGATGACACTTATTTTTTCGGTATACGTTCTTACATTCTACACTCTTGAAATTACTCACTCTCTATTTTCTCGTAGGCTTTTCTTTATCTCTTGGCTCTTCATTTTTCAATGAAATCAACCTCTATAAGGTAGATTAAATTATTATTTTAATTCTTTAAAGATTCACTTGACATTAATTTAATTTTTTAAGAATATTTGACATCAAATTAGTCATCAAAAAATTTACAGTAATATCAAAATAGACATTTAAATATATGTGATATTAAATTAGTTCTTCAAATAAGATCATTTTGATATCACTTTAAATCTTGTTAAATGCTAAAACTTAAGAAAGTTGTTTTACAAAAGATTTTACGAAAGGCTTATTTAAAGGTAGTGGCCCATTTATTCATTCTTATTTTCTTGCTTTTACAGTTTAACTATTTTTACTGACTCATGATTTCTGTCAGTTAACTTTTGTATATGTTTTTGTGAAATAAATTCATAAGAAATAGCATTTTTCTTACATTTTTAAAAAATTAATTTAATGTTATATATTTTTAAAAAATTAAATTAATATTAAATATTTTTAAAAAATTAAATTATTATCAAATAAATATTTAGATAGTCAAACTAATAATTTAATCTATATAAGCTAGCACCAAAAGTGTAAACGTAATAATTATCTTTTGCAACTTTATGCAATTTCATGTTTTTCTTGTTACTCCTTTCACGTGTTATGCATTGATAGCTACAAAGCCCCCACCAGCGTATGCTCCCAACTCGTCTTTTTTTATTTTTTTTATTAATGTCACGTTAAATAGGTTGGACCCCACATAAAAGATTCACATAACATTTACTTTACTTGACATACCTTATCAACAATCAAAAAAAAAAAACTTGACATACCTATTAATATTTCTTTTTCTAATAAATAACAAATTATAGCATTAAGAGTGCTCATGACCCGATTCGGTCCACTTCATATTATTTGAGTTTTGGATCCTACATAAACAATGGGCCCGAAGAATTTTTCAATCTAGATTCAGCGGACCTGACCCAATGTTAATTATATATATGTTAATTTTTTATTATGTCATATCTAATTAAACTCAAATCTCTCTCTCTAATAAAATTATATTATCATTTGATTATATATTATCAAATCACTAAATTTTTTTTTATTATGATTATAATTACTTAAAAAGTCAAACACTTTAAATAATATGATAATTCGTAAAATTTTATTTTATTTTATAAGTTATTTTCATATTTTTTGAATATAAAACTATTATTCACTCAAGATACCAAAATGGTCGGTTCCAACAAATTATTCTACAACATGATCAAATTTCTAATATTATAAATAAAATTTATTTTAGAGAAACTCTAACTTACTCGCCAATAAACTACACCCTTACAGGTTTAAATTCTAATTTCATTTGGGGAAACACTCAAAGCACACATCTAATATCATATATCTAGTTTATGCTTACTTGAATTTTTTTAAATTAATAAATTTTGATATAGGTTAATAACAAATTTTAAATAATTATAACAATATTAATATTAAAAAAATTATCATTAAAGAATAGCGAATTACGAACAAGTTACTTACTACTATAAGAAGTTACTAACTTACTAATTACCATGGAAAAATGTAAAAATTGTGTATTGAAAAATATGCAAATAACAGCACAGTCAGCACTCTTCTATTTGCCCCTTCAGAAGAAATGTTCTTTTTCCGTGGAAATGTCCCCATCCCTCGTCCTCTTCTCTATCTTCCTTTATATTGATTGAGATGAACCTCATCTACTCTGATTAGAATAGTTGTTATCATACTTCTCAGAACTGCATTGGTAAGAAAGCCAATCATATTTCTTTCAAAAAAAAAATTTAAAACAATTGTCTCTTGCAATTTAATCGTGAGGGTCATTTGATATGGGATAAAAATAAGGTAAAATACAAAAATTCATCTACAAAAATTTTAAATTTCAATCCTATTTTTCCTTTCGTACAAAATATACACCGAAGAAAAAAAAGAAAATTTACATGCGCAAGGTCAAAAATCGCTCAATCATAGATGACTTGGTGAGATTCTTATATTCTTGAATCCAATGAATCAATCCAAGATGGAAGCCAGATTATGTTAGAAAAAAAAAATAATAGAAGCAAAGTTGTACCAATTTGAGCAACTAAAGAAATTAAAGTCAAGAGCATCCGGTTCTTGATGCTTTAATTGTGAGCATAATGAACAGAAGCCTATCTTTACTTGGACGCTAATGAGATTCGCCCTTGATAACAGATTTTCCACTCATTTTCAGTTTCCCCATATGACATGTATATCTCAGCTTTTGGGAGTCCTACTTTTGAGAACCTAAGAAAATTTGTCTAGACTTAATATACATACAAGCTGTATAAACTATGTCAATAAATACTACGAGTTTCAACGAGGACTTACAATACTAAGTACAGATCGACTTCCAACAAGATTGAAACCCAAGACCTATGTAAATATGCAATTCCAACCTATTGATTAAGCCAACACTTTTGTTCAAAATGCAATATCCATTTACTTAGTCAATACAAGAATCTCTCGTGAAACTGAATATAACCTTCGACCAACGGTGGGATTGGATTCTATATTTGTGTCGTTATTACTAAAAAAACGTTATTTGGGCCCATCACTTTCTGATTATTAGTTGTGTCATGTAGAGCACAATTTTCAACCATTGGAAAAGTTTCCTTAACAAAAAGGTAAACGCATGCACAAAGGTGAAAGTTGTGAATCAAGGAGCCTATTCTGAATTGCTTAAGCTTAAGCTGTTCATTTCACCCTGAGTATACGAGTCTGCATTGTATATCTTCGTACTGCCCAAATGCGTGGGCTTGGCCTATAGGAAAACCTACACTGCAAACAATGGAAGCCACCTATGAATGCAGAAGATGCAGAAAGGGTGTTTTGTCCCCCACAAACACTACTACGTACTGTTGCTGCAAAAATATTAGCAGCTCGCACCCCAGCTGGGAAGCAAAAGTTACCTACAGAGGTTGCAAACCAGAGTTTCCACTGCCCCCAAGAACAACTGCATACCGTTGCTCTGCAAGCCAAAATGTTAGTAATTCAATTTTGGGGTTTGAGAAATCAAGGGAAAATCGTGGAATATGCCGTCAGATGAAGAAAATTGGAGCCAAATTGTTCAGACATGATCATGTGGACAGTGCCTACAAAAGTGGAAATTTGCAGAGTATGTCATCTCCTTCAGCAGGTTCTTCTTTCTCTTCCCTTTCCAGCAGAAGTAACAAGCGTGCGGTTCTCTGTGGAGTTTCCTACACGAAAAGGAAATTCAGGCTCAAGGGAACAGTCAATGACATTAAAAACATGAGGAACCTGCTGGTTAATAATTTTCGGTTCCCAAATGAGTGCATACGAGTCCTCACAGGTAGGTATCTCTTGGAAACTTCTATCTGACTATTCTAATTAGTACTTGAATTTATTATCTGTTCTTTTTGGATTTCACGTATTCTTTATCTTTTTCCATTTTCTCTGAAACAAACTAAAATTGAAAGCTCCTGAAATTTGGTACCCCCCAGGAACTAAAATGTAATTTGGACCATACTATTGAGGAAAATATAGTCAACAATTTTTTTTTGAAGGCCTTGGTAACTAATATGAATGCAATTATTATTATGATTATTATTGTACCACTAAAAGTGTGTTTGAATTAGTTTATTTTGTGTTTAAAACAGGTTATAATCAAAATTTTACTAAAATAATTTTGAAAAAATAAAAAGCGATTTTTTCTTTAAAAAAACTATTCCCAAACATGCTATAAATTGTTCTTTCTTCATTAACAAGTGATCCCATATCTCCTTTCATTACATGTTCAACATCCCCAATATGCTAAGTGTTCAACATATATAGATGTACTGAGATAAAAATTAATCTCATTCCAAGACTAAACTGAATTGCAGAACAAGAGCAAAATGCAGATTTAATACCAACGAAACAGAACATAGTGGAGTCCTTGAGGTGGCTCGTGAAGGACTGTCAGCCAGGAGACTCACTGGTCTTTTACTTCTCAGGACACGGCTTGCAACAACCAGATCTCAAAGAAGATGAAATTGATGGGTTTGATGAAACACTTTGTCCTGTTGATTTTATCAAGGAAGGAATGATCGTGGACAATGATATAAATTCTACCATTGTTTGGCCACTAGAGAAGGGTGTCACACTTCATGCTATTGTTGATGCTTGTCACAGTGGAACAATTCTTGATCTTGAGTATGTTTATAACCAAGACAAGTGAGCACATATTTATTGTTTTCTTTCTATTTGATTTTTCCGTTTCCATTCCAACCTCACCCCAGCCCCTACCTATGAAAGGCAAATAATTTGTTTCATGTATGCTTGCATAGTGGCTTTTGGGATGATAACAAGCCCCCAGCTAAAGAACCTATCAGGAAACATACAAATGGTGGATTGGCGATTTGTCTCAGTGCTTGCGCAGATAGTCAGATGGCAGCTGATACCACAGTAAGAATTCGGATTCTTTTTTTTTTTTTTTCGTTTGACTATGCAATGCAGTCCAATGAAGATGCTTGTTCACCTCTTTGGTTTTGACCAACCTACGCAGGCTTTTGGTGGAAAGGGAATGAATGGTGCTATGACCTATATTTTCACAAAAGCAATCAGAGATAACCCTGGAATAACTTATGGGCTTCTACTAGAAAAGATGCATGAAGAAATTGAAAAGATTAACCAAAGCAGATGCCATAACAGCATCTTGCAACGTATGTTCCAACGAAAAATTTCACAGGTTGGCTTCCATCCTCTTCCATTGCTACTACTTTTCAGTAATATCAATCTTATGATTTTCTTTAGCAGGTGCTCTAACGATCCTCACTAGCAGCCATCCCTTTGATATTGGGCAAAACATTATATTCGAGATATAAATGTCTTTCTTTACCCTTTACCTGATAACTTAAGCTTTTGGCAGACTGTAAATGTCTGAGATAATCTTCAAAAGTTCTGTTACATTTGCAACTTGGACCTACTAGTATGACCATGAACTATGAACAATTGTGGTGATCAATTTAGATTCTCTAAAATCAATATTTTCTTTTCAATTTCTAAGCACAGAATCTAATTTTATCATTTACCATATGCGTTTTATCCTAAAAAAAAAATCATTTATGATATATGAGGGGAGTTATATGTTACCTCCTTGCATAAAGAATATATCTCAACCGTTTTTCTCATTATTTATGATTGCTGTATATCCAACTCATCCAAAATTTATCATAAGTCAAAATTAGTAGTTCCTGATATAATTTTTCATGGTGAAATTGAATTTATGTTGCAGGATCCTCTTTTATCATCATCTGAGAAATTTGATGTTTCTAGGAGAACATTCGCATTGTGAGCGTGTAAGATGGAAAGTACAATCCTGTCATGTGTTAATTGGTTGCAAGGACTTGAATTGTGTATCATCGGTAACCATATTTTTTGATAACTTGAAAGTGTACAGAACAGAACTTGTAGTATGTATTTGTATTCAATTTGAAGCGTTGCATAATGTGATAATCCATGTAAAGGAATACAAATGATTGCAATGCTTTAAAGGAATATAATTCCAAATTGCTTTTCCTTTCTTAATTTAACTGAACAGCATGTAAAACAATTCCCTGCCCTCTTAACAAAACAAGAATTCTGAAATTACAGGCAGTGAATTTGATCTCCTTTGCCTTATTCTCTCATCCCATTTTTTTTTTCTTTGACATGTTATTCTCTCATCCCATTAATAAATTGGTTAATGGGCATATAATTATAGTTTTGAAAGAAGATTTGTAACGTGAAAGAAGACCAAGAACAGGACACATGCTTTAGTTGTAAGCCATGAATTGTCCCTTTCTGACAACATCTTTCACTTTTTTCTTCCCCATGACTCTATCCTGCATCTCCTAACAACTGAAAGACACAATTCTGAGTTGGTAAATCTCGATCATGGCCCGATGAAGCCAAGGAACACATAAAGTGCGGTTCAGCTTTCATTGGTGCTACCCCATCTGCTTGAAAATTGAAGGTTCTTCCATATCTGTTACAAGGTCACCCTTATTCATTGACTCGATCAGAGTTTCTGGTACGAGTCTTTGAGGGAGAGCTTGATTGAGGACTTCGTCACCAACACCACTTTGGAGAGCCAAGTGGGGTATTTGACCTCTTGGATGAACCCTTCCTGCAAGAGAGTTTTCACTTGTTGCTCGATCATTGCATACATTGCTTGCCCTATCTCACATATCTATTCCCTATGTATCTTCATCTTTGCATCCTTCAGTTTAGTCTTGTGTATTGAATTCATATTTGCTACAATACCTTAAGTTTGTTGTAATGGCTTTTAAGTTTATTTTGTTGGGTGAATTTGAAAGTAACTCAATTCAGCACCCTCCATGTGAGTTATTATTTAAATAAAAATAATATAATGTCTATAATAATTTCATGTTATTACTATAAGCATAATACTAATTAATATCTTAAAATGGTCCTCCTTGATAACTCACCAAACCATCAATAAGATTTTAGCACCTCCAGGACAAAATATAGATAAAATAAACATAATAAGCAAATGATGAGGTTCACTGAAAAATTAGCTGCCTAGGAACATATATACTTTCTAAGTTAACTAGCGTTAGCATCAATTCACTCAGAAACGCACTATTAAGAGAGATAACTTCAGTATCCGAATGGATTTATCTCACACCCAAAAAGTGTGGGGATACTAAGGCAAGAACTAAAAATTCACTTGTATATGCCCTTCTTGTGCACGACATTATTATTATACAAGATTAAAAAAAAAAAAAGCTTTCAGGTAAATTATAAAGTATCTTGTACAATTTTATTAACACGTGTGATGTATCATGTGAGTCTGAGTGATATAACTATTTCTAAGTGCAAGGTCTCGACCAAACTTGCTGAATTTATATAGATTCTCCTATACTTTACAGCTTTGAGACTATCAAGTACGAACGATGGATATGGTTACCGAGCTAGATTATCTAAAGTCGCTTTTCACTTTTCAAAGCATAGGATTCTAATTCTATCATAGTTGTAAAATCCTCTCTGTTACCTCTTGCCTTCCTTCATAATTTATACTAGATCTCGGCCGTTCACTATTTGTTCCATCAACAACCGCGCCACTAAATATTATGGACTAAGTTTACTTATCACTGAGTCACGTCTTTGTAAATAATAATTAATGATTTTATACTTATATCAGAAAGCTAGAATTCATGGATTCCTTATTCTTGATTCTTTACAACAATAATGTCCATCGACAAAACACAACACCAAGTAAGTCAATATATTCACTCTCCACTAGAAAAAAGTAATTGGAATCTTATTCTTTATATTACTCCCCAGCTAGATAGGGTAAGCTGAATTTCATAGACACGCCTCTGGTAAGAAGTCACCTATTTTTTGGTGTGTTCATAATTTCTGAAACCCATTATTCTTTTAAGGGCCTTGCCACTCTCCATAGCTTCAAACAGAAAGGAAAACGATGTCAAGTAGACATGAAACATGTAGTCAGTGTGGAAGACTACTAGTGGTTCCACCAGCGGTCCACGCCATTAGGTGCGCAGTGTGCCATGGCGTCACCCTGGTTCGACCCACTGGTCCACTGATTCAAGCCTACAACTCTGTTTCTCATGTTGCAGGCCGGTTCAGAGGCCTCATAAATACCATAATGACAGGTTCAGTTAACAGCAATCCGGGTTATGGTTATGGGACCCCTCATTTTGGCTATTATCCTCAGCCTCAGCCACTAGGGCCACCATTACCCTTGATGCCTCCTCCTGCATATGGCTCAAAGAGGGCAGTGCTATGCGGAATTTGCTACCATGGCCGGAGTTACAGGTTCAAGGGAGCTGTGACCGATGTCAAGTGCATGAAATACTTTCTGATTAAGAAGTTTGGGTTTCCCAGTGACTCCATTCTCATGCTCACAGGTACTAACTCCACTTACACTAACTTATTATGGCATAATAAGTCCCGTTTGGTAGAATACACTGGAAAAGAAAGAAATAGAATAGGAATAGGAATAAGAATGAGATATTTTCATTTCTTCATTTGATAGAAAAATCAGATAGGATATACTTAATTACCTAAGGAATGCATTCTTTTCATTTTTGAAATATTTATTCCATTCTCATTTCTACTCCCACTCTCATTCCTATTCATATTTCATTCACTTCCTTTCCATGATAACAAATGTGTATTTAGGTTAATCACAGTGATCTCCCATAAAGTTAGCATTTATTACACCCGACACTCTTTTTGTTTGAGAAATTACATCTACCTCCCTTACTTTATTATATACAAGGGAAAATGTTGTAGGAACCATACATAAAGTATGGGAGGTAGGTGTAATTTATCAAAGTGTTAGGTATAAGAATAATACATAAAATAAGTGATGTGGGTGTAATTTTTCAAATAAAAAGTGTGTCGGGTGTAATAAGCGTTAAACTCAAGGAATACTACTATAATTATCCCTAACTCTTATCATGATATTAGCACTTAGCAAATTAATATATGTAAATTTATCTGTGATATATTAAGGGCTAACGCCATCTTTGAAATGACATTAGCAAGCAAGCAGGTATTAGTTAGCTCAGACATAAATATTGTCTCAAACCAGTAGGCCATGTAAGATTTCAGTTGCTTCATTCTATATTTGATTTTGAACAATGAAAACCTATCTTGCAGATGATAAGGAGGAGAGAAACCCACTAAGAATCCCAACGAAACATAACATTCGAATGGCCCTGCGGTGGCTGATTGAGGGTTGCCGGTCAGGGGACTCATTGGTGTTCCACTTCTCGGGACACGGCACACAGGAAGTGGACCTCAACATGGATGAGATTGATGGCTATGACGAAGCACTGTGCCCTGTAGATTACGAGCACCAGGGGAAGATACTCGACGATGAGATTAACGCTACAATTGTTAGGCCACTGGTTCTTGGTGCTAAACTTCACGCCATTGTTGATGCATGCCATAGTGGGACTGTTCTTGATCTGCCATTTATGTGCAAGATGAACAGGTCAGTTATGCTTGCATTTTGCTAATTGAGCACCTCTTGTGCCTACTCTTTTGGTGAATTGAATCTGTTTCTTCTGGTCTAGCAGGGAAGGGTATTACACTTGGGAAGATCATAGCCGGGGAGCTGGTTATAAAGGAACAAGAGGAGGGCTAGCAATTTGTATTTCAGCTTGTGATGATACTGAAGTCTCTTTAGATACCTCTGTTAGTAATATTTTTTCCCCACTACTAATGCTTATGTGAAGTATTTTGGTTACTGTTTGGAAGATGAAGATTCATGAATTTTTGTGGGTTGTTTTGGATAGGCCTTAAGTGGCAATGCAGTTACTGGTGCCTTGACTTATAGTTTCATCCAAACCGTGCAAAATGAACCTGAATTGACTTACGGCCGCTTGCTGAGTTCCATGCGTTCTACAATCCGTGGGGCTAAAGTGGGCGTAATTGGTCCAAATGGCCCAATTGCTTCTCTGCTAAACAAACTTCTTGGCAGGGACATCAGACAGGTATTACATTACTATGTGCCAATGCCATCATTTGCTCTCTCTGTATTCATCATGAAGTTGATACTACAAAGGGTTTTGCATTGGGATTTGCAGGAGCCACAACTATCCTCTTCGGAGGTGTTTGAAGTGTATACAAAGCGGTTTGTGCTATGACATGGTACACACTACACCCTAGCTCATCACTAAATTGATAATTATGAGTTTATGGCTGTATTGACAGAGAAAGATGTTACATTCCGAACATCTAAAGGATTGGATAGGTATGGATTTTGATCGCACATCCTTGTAGGCATTGATGTGAAACTAATTCGTCAGGTTCAGTTGAGACTAATATTTGACCAAGAAGCAAAAAAGTACTAACACTTCAAAATGATTATCATACTCGTGGTGAACATGTATTTGTATGAGTTACTCCTAGACTTACTCCTAAGACACTTAGAATATTTCTAATCTCTATAATAAATTTTTTTACACTATTTTTTAAATTTGTATCAATATAGTATGATATCGTAATAAATAGATAAAGGATAATCTTTTAGCATACCTATAATAACAAATGCTGATTTTTTTTAATTATTTTTTCAATAGGATCTGAGTTAGGAATAACTATATAATAATGTTTATATTTTAAATATAGGTATTTGTATTGATATTTGTATTTTTATCTTACATATATATTTAAGATTTGTATTTTTATGTTAATCATATATTAATTTTATATTTTATATTATAACCGTGTCGTATTCTATAATTTTTAAAAGTTTTCACACCCTCGTATCCGTGTCATATCATATCTGTATCTCGTGTTTTATAGCCAAGAAATCCTCCCAATAAATATTTATTTCAATATTCAAACTTTGATCATCATCTAAAAAAGTGACTCTCTTACAAGAAATTATTACATGTTCTTAGAGTACAATAAATATATACTTCAGAAAATATCTCCACCATTAATTTTAAATTATTGACATAAAATTTATTTAAGTTTTTTTAAAATTAATGATGAATTTATTTTTTAAAGCATTTATTTATTGATGTTCTAAGAATATACAATAATTTCTCCTTACTTATCACTACATTCTATCCTTATTAGTTGATTATAATCTGAATTTGATTATCTTTTTTTTTGTTTTTGGTAACTAATTTAATTATCTCTCTTAACCTTGGGAATTTGGGCTAGACATAAGCGTTACCATGGTCGCTCCTCATCCATAAACTTCACCTGTTTGCCGTTCTAATGCCACTTGAATAGACGTCCTAGGTACTAGTGTTGGAATGTTCCTCAAGGGACGTTCGTATTTATTGGACGGTTGTTATGGTATTTTAATTTTTAATTTTTAATTTTAGAAAAAAAATACTTTTAATAAATTATTAAGTATTTATTATTGTTGATTCTCAAAATAAATGTTTAAAGTAAATAAAATATAATAATCAATTAATAAATATTTTACCACTAATTATAACTCATATTAATAAAGTTGAAGATTAATATTAAATTAAGTGTTTACTATTAAGTCATAATTTTATTTTTTTATAGCCCATTATAGACGTCAAAAAGAAAGATATCACCTCTGACCTTGTTATCATACTACTTGGATAAAGCACTTAGCTATTAGGACAAAAGTTACATAATTGATGATATTAGTGTAATTTTATTATCTTATAATATTTTAGAACTGCATTAAATATTGAAGGTTACACTCATGATAATTCATAAGTGTCGTAGATAGAAATGTTAATCAAGCTCAAAAATTTTAAAAGATACACTAAACAAATAAAAACCAGTAACCAGAGAAATCTCTTAATTTATATTTACAAACGAGAGTTGTTACAATAATTTTTTTTTCTTTCCGGAGGATGCCAGTGGAGTAATCCCTCACCGTGTTTCTTATTGAGATCCGAAGGGCCGAGAAGGTTACTGTTCATGAAATTGACTTTGAATGGGAGCAAGAAAGACGTCTAGAACGTGCTGCTAAAATATACTATTTCTATGAGGGAAAGAATGTTAATTAAATACTTACCAGAAAAATTTTCATTGCCCCCTACATAGATGTGAATCAATGTGAGCGCTCTTGGATTTTGAAAAACTAGCAACTGTCCCTCACCCACAGAGTTGGTAGTTACACTTGACGAATCACGTCAATTTCCTCGTCAGTACTTTGACCCATAGCCAAGATTATCTTCATGTTTGTAATCTTATTTTGAAAATGTTGTTGCAGAATTACATAATAATTTGTTGATGCAGAATTACAGAATAATAATATCTGTTGTTACAGAATTACATAACAGCTGTAGAATTACAGAACAATGTAGAGAAAATTCATCCTTTTATTTAACTTTCAACGGACCTTTAAATAGGTCACTCATTACAATTGAAAAGTTAAAAAATAAGAATTAGTGAAACTCACAAAGTTATAAAATAGCAACAATGAGACCCACTAAATCACTAAAAAAATATGCAATTATACGCTGTCACTTATTCCTAAAAACTAGGACAACTTCTTAACTTATTAAAAATATAAAAACATGGACAGAAATAGACTTGACTTTTTCAACATTCTTTTCCTTAAATTGATGCTGCAAACAATCAATTTTAAAGGCATAAGAAGAGGCTCTCCCTCAATATTTGGCATTCATAGAACAAACTCCAATAAGCCTTCTTAACTTCTGAAACGCAGCAGTTTTGAAGGGCTTGGTGAACAAATCAGCGAGTTGATCTTTACTTCTACAGAAAATAAGATCAATCACACCATCCTTTGTAAGATCCCTCAGGAAATGATATCTCACATCTATATGCTTGCTCCTCCCATGTAGAACTGGATTCTTTGACAATTTAATGGCTGAATTGTTGTCACAAAAAATTATTGTTGCTTCATGTTGTTTAAATTGAAGCTCTTCAAGAATCTTCCTCAACCAAATAGCTTGACAGGCACTAGATGTAGCAGCCACAAATTTTGTTTCTGTTGTTGAAAGAGTGACTATGGACTGTTTCTTTGAAGACCATGAGATAGCTGTCGAACCAAGTATAAAATACATAGCCTGAGGTGCTTTTTCGGTCCTCCATATCACCTACATAGTCACTGTCAGTAAAATCAAATAAATATGAACTTTCACCTTTCTTATAAAACAGCCCAAAAGTTGCAGTCCCTTTCAAATAGCATAGAATACGCTTAGCAGCTTGAAGTTATTTTTTCGGTGGGATTCTCCATGTATCTACTGATAAGACTAACTCCATACATGATGTCTGGCCTTGTTGCTGTTAAGTATATTAGACTCCCCACAATTTGCTTGTACATGATGCCGTTTACTTACTGAATTGCAATCCTTTAACTGAAATTTCTCTAAAATCTCCTGAACATATTTCTTTTGACAGACAAAGGTTCCAGCAGTAGATTGATTAACCTCAATGCCCAAAAAATAGTGCATCAACCCGAGATTTGTCATATCAAATTCATGCTTCATGGACTTCTTAAATGTCTCCATCATGACTCCATCATTCTTTATGAAAATGAGATCATCTACGTACAAACACACCAAAAATAATTTGCCACCATGACCAACCTTAATAAACAAAGTATGTTCATAAGGACACTTTGTAAATCCTTCCTTCAAGAAATAAGCATCAATCCTACTGTACCAAGCTCGGGGAGCTTGCTTTAATCCATATATAAAGCCTTTTGCAGTTTGTATACTTTATGCTCACTACCAGGCTTCACATATCCAGAAGGTTGATCAACAAATACCTATTCTTGGAGATCACCATGTAAGAATGCTGACTTTACATCTAACTGATAGATAGCCCACGATTTTCGAGCTGCTAATGCAATCACCAACCAAATTGTGTCAAGTCTTGCAATAGGCGCAAACACCTCTTTGTAATCCACTCCAAATTCTTGCTTGTAGCCTTTTGCCACCAAGCGCGCCTTGTACTTGTCAATTTCACCATTCTCCTTCAATTTTGTTTTGTACACTCACTTGACACCAATTATCTTTTGCCCTTTTGGAAGATCAGTCAACTCCCATGTGTTGTTTCTTTCTATTGTTGCAATTTCTTCGTTCATTGCCTTCTGTCATTTTGCTTCCTTAACAGCCACTTCAAAAGTGGTAGGATCACAGTCTGAAAACAGAGAAAAATGCATAAATGGATCCTCAGATTGGTCAATACCAGTTACCAAGCAGGTCTTCTTTTAACACGTTGAGGTCACTCCTTTTCTTGTGTAACTATTGGAATTGGCTGTTGTTTATTCTCTTCTTGCTGTTGCTTTTCATCTTTATCTTCATCATCAAAATTAGTAGGAATTTGTCCAACAGCATCACTGCTCCACTTCCAAAGCTCCTCTTCATCAAAGATAGCATCTCGACTGATAATGATTTTTAGTGTTAGGATTATATAGTTTATAGGCTTTGGATTGATCACTAACACCAAGAAAATGCATTTTTCTCCCTTGTTGTCTAGCTTTGTCCTCTTCTGGTCTGGAATATGGGTATAGGCAACACACCCAAAAATTTTGAAATGTTCTACAGTCGGTTTCCGTCCGCTCCATGCTTCTTCTGGTGTCATATTTTGAACAGTAAGTGTAGGACTTCTATTCAAAATATGAATGCTCCAATTTACCGCTTCAGGCCAGAAAGTTTTTGAAATACCGCTCCTCATCAAAAGGCTTCGCCCCATATTCAAAATAATACGATTTTTCCTTTCACAGACTCCATTTTGTTGTGGCGTATAGGCTGCTGTAAGCTGCCTCTTGATCCCATGCATTTCACAAAAATTTGCAAACTCATGTGAGTTGTATTCTCCACCACGATCAGTACGCAGGACTTTTATTGAGTTGCCAGCTTCTTTTTCAACAAGTGCTTTTATTGAGTTGCCAGCTTCTTTTTCAACAAGTGCTTTGAAGTTTTTAAAGGTTATGAAAGCTTCACATTTTTCCTGTAAAAAATAGACCTGAATTTTTCGGCTATAGTCATCAATGAAGGTAATTATGTATCCTTTACCTCTATTAGAAGATGGATTTATTGGCCAGCAAATGTCAGGATGAACTAGCTCCAATGTTGTCTTTGCTCTCCAAGATTTCCCTTGAGGAAACTGATTACGATGTTGTTTGCTAATAACATATTCTTCACAAATCTCAAAAGGTGTTGTAATTTGAGGAAGGCCCTTTACCATGTTCTTCTGTTGGAGTGTTTTCAATCCTTCAAAATTGATATGTCCATATCGAAAGTGCCATAGTCATGCTACTTCTTTCAATCTTGCAGAGAAGCATGAATGGGTAGTATTGTGGAGATATAGCGGAAACATTCGATTGGTCGTCATGTCAACTTTAGTAATTAATCCTAGCTTTGCATCTTGAATTCGGCATACTCCATTTTTGATAGAAATCTCGTACCCCTTCTATTGCAGCTGTCCCACACTAAGCAAGTTGGTCTTTAAATCTGGAACAAAAAGGACATTAGAAATAGTGTGGGTGGAGTTTTCTTTGGTCTGGAGAGTGACCTTTCCTTTTCCCATGACAGATACTGTGGAGTTGTTACCAAATTTGATAGTGTTGCGAAAAGATTCATCTAGCTCAAAGAATGCCTTCTTATCTCCACACATGTGGTTGCTGCAGCCAGTATCCAAATACCACAAGTTTTGTTGAGTTTCTTCATTCATGTGACATACCATCAAAAGAGATACTTCATCTTCTTTTTTTGCAAAGTTAGTTCTTTCTCCATTTTGCCTATTCTAATTAGTTCGACATTCTGATGCATAATGGTCATACCTGTGACACCTGAAACATTCAATATTCGACTTGTCTGCTGACTTTGGTCTATCAGTTGTTGATTGATGGCCTCCTCGTCCTCTTCCTCTTCCTTGATTTTCTTGGCGCTGATAGTGCTGTTGTTAGTTACCACGATCATTACTTTCTCTGCCTGCCTCTACCTCCACTTTTTGGTGTCAAGTTTCTATCAGGGGCCAATCACTATACAAAAAAAAAATTATATAAAAAATAATATATAAATCATTAATGACATTAATGATTTACTATAAATAGATCTTTTTAAACATAATAATATAAATAGATCATTAATAAAACTATATGAATTATACTGATTTAATAGCATAAAAACTCTAGGCTAAGGTCTAGGTCTAGTGGGTAATCTTACGGCTAGCGGCCTGTGGTTTCTAGTGACTTGGCATTTGGTAATTGCTTATATTCAAATGCATACAAGTAATTGGTAAGTACGTCATTTCATATTTATTCTATCAATGTCATGTCTGTTCCAAAGGTAACGTCTAAAATATTCTATATGAATGGTATATAATGTATTATCATTTTTTGTGCACCTTTAGCCAACATGACTTTTGGAGGTTTATGAATTATGACTCCAAGTGCGTGCACAAAATATTATTCCAAAGAATATTCCGCAAATTTTACCAAAGTAATAATAATCATAAAAAAGGAGCTTAAGCCCAATGAAGCACTTGTCGGCTCACGCTTGCCAACTGCCAACTGGAGGAAGACAAAAGCCGCCTATTTAGAAAACAACTAAAATGTTGAAAATAAGGCAACTGTGTATTTGGTTATTTGCGATTCTAAATGCAACGCCACAAAAACAAATGTTCCACGCGCAGAAATATTTTATCTTTATTTTTTTTTATCTAAGTTTGATTGATTCAAGAGTTAGCTTAATGATTAAAGAAATGTATTTTTTATTATTTGAATCAAGTGTTGGGTTAGTATATAAAAAAAATAATTTTTTTAAATGCACCAAACTGATATATATAAAATGTGCCTTTTAAATTATTTAAAGTTGGATTGAAGATGTTTTTATCATTTTTAAAAAAAAAAAGAAGCTAAGCTTAATGTGGAAAAAAATCTAAATTAAATGTGATAATTTATTGGATTAGTTATGAAATTTGTGGTGAGAATACTATAAAAGTTTGATAACGAATTTTTTTTTTCCCTTTTGATTGATTCATTATTTAAAATCGTCTTTTGGCAATATGATTGGCTAATTCAGTTATAAAAAATTCGTTATTTTATTAGAAATAAAATTAATTTCTAAAAAATTAAATATTTTGAAAATAAAAGAGAAAGAGTCAAATATTTTGTCAGAAAGAAAAGAGTGATGATTTTTATTTTCAAATTTATTTTAAGAATTAAAAAAATACAAAAAATAATTATCATAAAATTACTTGTATCTTATTTTTAACAGAGCTACTTAAAAATATGAAGACATCAAACTCAATGTCCAGAATATATCATACTTAACTACTTTCTCATTAAGACAATTTTTTTTTATAAACTCTCATTAAGAAAAATGGTGTAATTTAAATGGATTGAATTTTATATATACTCTTAATTCAAAAAAATGATATACAAATAATATTATTATAAAAATTTGATTAATATAATATACAGCTCAGCGACTGTTACCACCAAATTTGTGAATATTACAATGATTCTAATTTCTAATTATTCAGAAAATATACACCTCTACCCAATGCTCTACTACTTAGATTAATTGTACATGATCTCTTCATTCAATTTTCATTGAAGAAGCAATTGCTTGCGAGATGCACTGCACCAGCGAGCATAGCACGCACGGAGATTCGGCCAGTCAGAGGAGGGGCAACGTGTGAAATGGTGGAGCCACAGGGACAGAACCTGCTCCTGCTCTTCCTCTTGTTCCAAGCCCTCTACGGTTTCCTCCAACACCCTCTCTAACTCCATCTTCTCACTGACGCTTAACACTGGTGCATCAGTGCCATTGCTGGCCCTGCACAACAGTGGCAGCCATGACTGTAGCATCTTTAACTTGGCTTGCTTGTGTATCCCCCTCTCGCTTTCATCCACGCCCATGTCTATGGCTTCCTTGAACAAGAATGCTGCAACGAGATTCAAGCCAAATTAGTTAAGAAAGGAAGGTGCTAGAAAAAGATATGGCTAGGATACGTTTAGATTAAATTTTGTAAATTTAATTTTATAAATTTAATTTTAATTAAAAGTGAATCTAAATGAAGTGATTTATTTTAAAAAAAATTACATTCAATGTAAAAATAATAAATAAAATATTTTAAACTAAACATATTTTTAAAACAAAAATTATATTTAAAAAATAATACAAGTATCAAAATAAATAAAATAAACAATAAATAAAAATTTATTTAAACTTTTAGAATCTCACACCTGTCCAACCACGCACTTTAAAATAAAGTCAAAGGTAACTAGATTTTTACAATGAGACTCACATGGCACTTTAAAATAAAGTCAAAGGTAACTAGATTTTTACAATGAGACTCACATGGAACCACATGCTGCAATTTGTAAAGCTGCAATCGCAACTAATGACAAACAAGAACTTCTCAAGCCATGTTAATTAAGTTAAAGAAGACAAATAGTAGCCTCACTAACTAATAAGCCAAAGAAGAGGTAGCTCGCCATATGTGATTAAATAGAATTAAACAATGTTTCAAAAAGCTGTCGCCACTAACGTTGCGATTACAATAATTCAGAAAAAAATTATAGAAAATTTCAAAAGAGAAACGGTGCACTGCTAATGGCCATTCTCAATATATCAAGCAATGATTGCGACAATCATCATCGTATAAAGTACTGATATTGATATAACTATTTTTCTTATGCTCTTATCTAAAGCTTTGTTAATGAAGTAACTATTTTAATCAAAGTAAGCATAATATTTTAAATTTGATAATATATAATAAAAAAATTAGTGTTGTAGTTTCAAAAGTTATGTACAGCTTAAAAAATGATGCCGCATTTTCGGTCATGGGAGATTACTCTATTTTGTTTTTTTTCCAGCTAGTCATTTCTGTATTTATCTTTCGGATTTATTTCATTTATATTATATACTGTTTTAAATTTCTTTCTTTATGAATTATGAGACAATTTAAATGAGTTAAAATTTATAAAAAAAACTCTTAATTTACACAGATTTTTAAATTTTTATACTATTTAAATACTATTTATGACAGAAAAAAAGACTTGTAACCTTAGTAGAGTTAATTGATTGAAGAATTTTTACGATGTCAAATTCAAGCTCACAAATACGCATTACTTCCGGACAATGACCAAAAAAATTATAAATCGAATGCTTAGTTAGTATTTTATTTTTTTTACAAGAAATACTATCTTCTACAATTACTTTTTACAAAATATCTTATATAATTTGAGGATTATATTATTGGAGAAATATTTTTTGATGTTTTAGGAAAAAATATTATAACTTTTCCATGAAATGAAAGCTATATAATTTTCACCTCTTTAAAAAAAAAAAAAAGAGTAAACTTGTAATTTTTCTATTAAAAAATTATAAATTTTTGTATTTGCAAGTAACAATCAAAGGTTTGTAATTTAAATTAAATAAAAAGGTTTGTATCAAAATATTGAAAATCTATAACTTTTTTAATACATGTTATAATATATTAATACATTATTTTTTAATGGTATAACAAAAAAAAAACACAAGTGTCAACTTTCAATCATTGTCTAAATTTTTTCTACCTAATTTTACATGCTCAAATTTTTAGTTTTAACGCCAACTTTATAATCACAGCTTTCATTTTTTGAAAAAATTATCAAAATAACAATGAATTACTAATAGGTTTAGTTGCAATATTTCTCCGCAGCAACTAGCTGCAGTGCTGCTCTCAAAATTGATTTGATACAATGAATTAAAGAGATATCTTAAAATTAAAACAAAGATTTCAACGATAAACTGATAAAGAAAACTTCATAATAAAAGTAATTATAAGAAAATAAATTCATTAAATCAAGTTACCTATTTTACAATAAACTAGGAAAATATCACCTACCAATATTCTCTACTTTTCTTTTTTTTATATTTTTTTCTGAATCCCATTATTCCGGAAATTAAGGGGAAAAAAAAGAGATTTTGTTTTGCACTTTTGCTAGGTAAGAAAGAAAAAATCCTGGGAATTTTCGGAATAAACAGTAATACTAAATTGCTAATTACCTGCAAGTTTGACAAGCGAAGCTTGCACACGCGGCTCAGCCGAGAGAGCGAGCCAACCCAAATTAGAAGCCGCCGCCCACCTCCAAACAGCTTCCTCTCCGCAACCACAAGCCACCAGCTTCTGAGCCAACCACAGCAACTCCGCCGCCAGCTTCTCCGCCGAAATCCCAGACCGGCTTGCCTCCCCTTGTCCTCCTCTGACCGTCCTCCACCCAACAGCCCGAACCGCCCTCAAAACCCTGCTCAGCCGGTACTCACCCGGCCCAGTACTCTCCCCTGAGGCGCCGCCGCCCTCTCCCCTCTCTCGCTCGCGCTCCGCCACGGCAGCTTCGAGGTGGCTTAGCGCCCTGGCAAATGCCGACGACAAAACCTCGCGGTTCACCTGGCGCAGCGCGAGGTTCCCCTCCCTGTGATTCTCGTCGATGATCCTCTCCGCTAAAGATCGAACAACTTCGTACTTCCTGGAGCTAACCGGGATGTCGTTCACAATGGACAAGAGCTGCGAAAGTGCTCGACCGATACCGCAGTCGTTTCGCGGGGCGGAGCTGTCGTATTTCTCGGGTTTGGCGGGAGGCACGAAAACGCAGTCGAGGAGAGAGGAAGGAACGAAACGCAGGAAGAAGAGGAGCGCGAATCGAAACGTTTCGAGGAGTTGGTATTTTTGGGCCAAGACAAAGAGCGAATTGACGGCGTAGATGAGAACGGAAGCTATAAGGTTTCGGAGGAGCAGCGGCGGTAGGGTGGCCGGAGGAGGACTCTTCGTGATGCCCATTAATTTGAAGTTGGGAAGTGAAGCCAAGCCAAGCCAAGGAGTTGAAAAATGTAGATTTCCTGTTGATGAGGATTGAGGATGATAGTGGCGGTGGTTCTCACGCTGAATATGAAGATTTGAGAGTGATGGGTGAAAACTGAAGATTTATTGGGGTGGTGATTCTGATGTGGACAATTATTGAGCTTTTAATTTGCACCGTTCAAATCGGCTTTTATTGTAAAATAAAAGAATATACTATATATGGGATTTGGATCACATAAAAGGAGAGGTACCTTACGGCCACTTTGATACAAGAGGTTAAAAAGAATTAAAAATATATGAATGAATTTGTATTCATAAATTTTTATTTTTAAATTTTATTAACATGTGTCTTTAAAATATATTTTAAAAAATTACAAATAAAAATTATTAAATAAAAATTATAAATATTTAATGAATTAAAAATTTAAAATATATTTAATGTTTTTTTAAATAATTAAAATTATTTAATATAAAATAATAAATATTATTTTTTAATTCTTAACATGTGCACATGTTAAGAAAACTCATTTTTATTCTTAATTTTACTTTGATATTGAATATATACTTTAAAATAAAATAGGAGTATTCAAAACTAAATTAACCCAAACAAAATTAAAAAAATTAAATTAAAAAATCAAAAATCAATTTTAACTAATTGTGTACATATTTAATAATAGATTAATTTTAAAAGAATTATTTATTTTAAAAAAATTTAACTTTAATTATAAATTATTTTTATCATAAAATAAATTAATATAAATACATAGTAAAATTGATGTGTGAAAACTGAAATGATTTATGATTGATGGTGGTGATTTTGATTAGGACAATCATTGAGCTTTTTAATTTGCCCGTTGAGAGCGGTTTTTATTGTAAAAGAATATACTATATATAAGATTTGGATACTGTAAAGTAAAAGTACATTTGAGAGTTAGTTTGACGTAGGAGACACTTAAAATTAGTTTGCTGCAGGAGCAATACAGAGTGAAAATTTTATATATAAATTTGGAAAATGCCATTCATTTTAAAATGAATTTTGATTATTACAAACTTGTAGAAAGAGAATTATAACAGTTTAAAAAATCAAAGTTTTAATAGATTGACAATGATTAACATATTTTCAACTTAGAATGCATTTAGGTGGACATTTGTTCTTATTTAAATTGATTTTTATAGACTCAAACGAGCTTTTGTTCATTTTTTATCTTATTCATTTTAACGATTGTATTATTTTTTAAACGTGATTCTAATTTTAAAAACTCATTTAGTATAAAGTAATTATTTTTTATTTTTAAGTTAAACGTAATTTTTTATTAAATATAAATCAATTCAATCAAATTCACTTTTAACTAAAATCAAGTTTACAAATTAAATTCATTCAAAATTAAATTTATAAATTTTAATCTACACACATACTTAAACTTAAAATGACGAGACATTTAATTTTGGTGGAGACTTTGAATATTGTGACTGAGGTTTTTCCAGTTGGCTTTGATAACCTTAGTAAGGGAGAGGAGCCAAATTTTTAAATAGATGGAGTGACTTTACTCTCACACACTACAACATGTCAAGTAGATTTTTAAAATAAAGAAGTCAGGTAGGGAGATTATTATCAATTTTTACTTTAATTATTAGAGTTATTTTTAAATATTAATTAATATAAATACATGAACACTGACAAATGATGATAGTTAATATAGATGATGTAACGCAAGATTGATAATGCAATATAAAGATAATATTAAGCTATTATTAAGCTATGTGCACTGAAACCCAATTTAAAATGTATGGCCATGTACATGTTTCACACGGTGCAGATGCATGGGTCTTATTATAATGCCAGTCACAAGTAGATTCTAGGTGGAAAGCATGTTTTATGGTTTAGATGGGACTGAGACCAATGATATGGCTTAACGTGATTTGATAGCAACAATGATACAATCATTTTTATTTAACCAAAACAGCATGGGACGAAAGAACCAATAATCGAGTGAATCCATAAATAAATTTGATTTATAGAAAAAAAAAATTAAACGGTCTTTAATTTATGAGTAAGCTTTTATTTTAATCCTTTAAATATATAATTATATCAATAATTTTTATCATTAATTTATTTTTTTAATTTAAAAAGTATTATTAATTTTTTTTATATACGATAGGAATTAAATTGATAAAATTTTAATGATTGAGTAATTTAATTGATAATAAATTTATATAATTAAAGAACTAAATTGATAATATTTTTTGATAATTAAAAAATTAAATTAAAATTAATATATTTAAAAAATTAAAATAATGTCACTTTTTGAATTTATAAGCTAATTTAATAATAAAAATCTTTGTAGAAATAAAGTAATAATGCATGTATATTTAAATGAAAGTTTACTCTTAATTTATAAATTAAAGTTTTGTAAACTTATGTTCTATAAGTTAATAAATAAAAATAATTTTTATTAATTTTTATTAAATTATTATGATTATTTAAAAAATATGTTAAATATGTTTTAAATTTTTAAGATATTAAATATTTTAATATTTTATTTAATAATTTTTTATTCGATTCATTAACATATATTATTAATGTATATGTTAACAAAAACTTTATTATAATATATAAATATTTACTTGAGAGATAACCCGCGTGGACTATATTCAATGTTTCAACCAAACGATCCTAATAATAATTAAGAAAAAAAAACAATTTCTTCAATTTTATTCGATGTATAAATAATTTAATATATTATTAGTTTCGTAGATAATACAAGGAGGTTTCTAGGATACTGCAATAGAGAAAGATAAAGTAAAGAAGTCTCCGGTACTTTCAGGCATGGCACTAAAACTGGGGTGGACGTCATTGGTTCACAAGAGATTCTTAATTACACGTATAAAACAATCTCTGACAATATATTTATTTTCCTTTTATTTATCTATTATTAAATTATACTTTGTCTTACTCTATTAATATATTTTTTTAATTTTATTTATTTTATTAATTATCTTTAAATTAAAAAATAAAAATAAATTTTAAAAAAAATTAATTAATATTTTTTTAATATTTTTAAATAATATATATTTTTAAACAAAAATTTTGTTTTTATAAGATATATAAAAGAAGACAGAGGAAGTATTATTTATTTGATATTATATTAATTATATGATTATTTTTATTTTTTATAACGTGAGATACATATCACATGTATTTAAGAATTTATCTTATTCCACAAGGGCTTGGCTATAATGTATTATTTTTTTATATTACATCAAGTAATGTTTGAATCATTTGTGTACGTATCAATAGATTTGACTTTTTTAAAGTGAGAAGATAAAGTAAGGATTTAAAATCACTGATGAGAAAGGTTATAAATCTTCACTTTACCTTTTAAAATAAATGAATCATTTGTGTACATATCAATAGATTTGACTTTTTTAAAGTGAGAAGATAAAGTAAGGATTTAAAATAACTTATAAGAAAGGTTATAAATCTTCACTTTACCTTTTAAAATAAATACTTCACTTTAGAAGAACCAAATCTCATTTCAATTAATAGATTAAAGACAAATCATACATATAAAGATTAAGGAAATTTTGGTATTGAGTAAAATGGGACAGAGAATTTATGAAAGAGTTTCTTATACAATCTTTTACATAAATCTTATTCATACATTTTTCACCAATCTTTTATTCTGTACCAAACGTACAATAATAAATTTAAAAGAATTTCTTTTATAGTTTAGTGTATTTTGATATCTGGGTAAAAAAGAAGTGAAAATTTTATGGATAAATTTTGTATATAAAAATATACAAATTTGATCCATGAATATACAAAATTTATCCAAGAAATTTCAACTTTTTTTTTATGCTAATACCAAACTCATCCCTAATATTAAAAAGTATTATCACTTTAGTTCTTAAAAAAATTTGACATTAATTTAGTTTTCGAATCATAAAATTAACGTCAAAATTTTCTTTTTGTGTACGAATAAGAATTAAATTAATATAATTTTTATGATTAAAAACTAAATTGATATCAATTTTATATCAAACTAAATTAATGATATTTTTGGATGATATTTTTTAGTAATTAAAAAATTAAATTGATATCAATTTTTTTAAAAGATCAAAATAATGTCATTTTTTTAAATAATTTAATAATTAAATTAATATTAAAATTTTTTAAAAACTAAAATAATAACTCTTATATTTTGAAGAGTTACAAAAGGATGTTTACTCTTCAAACATATCATTATCTCGTGATGATACGATTGAGCTTTCGTGATGCGTTGGAATTACCCTTTTTATCTTCTTTTTTACCTATATTCTTCTCTTGGCCAGAAGATGAAGTTTTTCCAGAAGGGGTATGGGATGGCAGCATTAAATGACTTAGACAAATCTGTCCTAAAGATAAGAAATAGACACAATACAATGTACACGGTCCAGACCGACCCTTGAGAGCAGAATGGAAAGGGCTTCGATTGGGACATTTTTCCGAACCCAAACTGGCTTATAAATGAGAAACTAGGATGAGAAAACAGTGCCTGACCTAGCTCTTGACTCTGAAAATAAATTCCCCCTTTGCAGCTCATGATATGATAGTTTTTGACTCCTCTTAATGATTAGAAAGAAGGAGTAAACACAACTACTATAATAAAGATAGCAAAACATATTACCGTTGTACCAACACTGGTTTTGAATGTTGCCAATGATAATGGACCACCATATACCATGCCAAGGCACCTAGCTTGTCCAATTCTCAATTGCAGTGCATAATAAGGAGCATATATTGAGATTTTGAAGATCACTATACATAGTTTCTGAAAATAGAATTTTAAAAAATAATTAATAAAAAATAGAAAAAAAAAAAGAAGAGAAGACATTCAAGCATTATCAACAAGGAATAAGGTAGCCAAGCTGAGCTTTTTCTTGCCCTATTTAGTACTTAAAACCAGCTTCTCATTTTGGAAGCGCCGAAGTCTTTCTAATAACAAACTATTATTATTTTCAAGTGAAAATTAATTTAATTAATAAAATCAAGTTACATTACATTAATCTAAAAGTCTTGAGTTTAATTTCTTTTAGTAATCCTTTATTGATAGGAGATTTGTAAATATTACTGAACTGACATGTATTGATATTATAATTGGACAACATTTCCTTTTCTTAAACTCTTTTTTTCCTTAAGTACTATCATCGGATATGTGGATCATTGGATCTTTCAAAAGCTCACTGAAATTACTGGCAAGGAAGTTGGTTCTAGTTAATACTCTCTTCGTTCACTTTTATCTTTTGTATAAGAAATTTTCTTTTATCTAATAATATTTGTCATTTAAAAATATTAAGAAAGTATTAATTAATTTTTTTTAACTTTATATTTATCTTTTAATGGAAAGAAATAAGTAGAATAAGTGAAATGGAAAAAAATAAAAAATATTAAGAAAGTGAGAGAAAAAATAATTTAATTATTTTAAATTATATTTCTTTATAATTGAGACTATTTAATAACTTTCTTAATTCTTATAAAAAAAATTTAAACGATAGATAAAAATAAACGGAGGAGTAGATGTTATAACTATTACGTATTGCTACTCTTGGTCCCCTCGTAAAAGATACAAGTGCTATGACTAGCTGTAATCAAATAACTTCTGGATTTTCTCCTCGAAAGTGAGTGTTAAGGAGGCACATGGATCACTTGACTCTGGTTCAATAAGGAATGACTTCAAGTGCTTGGCAACCTCCCTGGACTTTTCTGTGTTCACTGCATGGTGCATCCTTAATTATTGGTTATTGCAATTTGAGCACTTCATGTTTTTTTTCCCCCCTATATCCCTGTTCCAAAAGCGACAACCATACCCGATTAAAATGATGATTGAATGCAAATTATAAACGACAATATCAATGTTCATGACAGAATATGTGACCTTGCTCTCCCAGGACAATAAGTTGGCCGCTCCAAGGTAAACACACTGTTGTAACTAATGCAAACTGACTACTTAAAACAAAGAAGATATAATCTTTTATAGTTGAAAGAATATTAACATATTCAAAGAACTAACTATTAAAAATACCGGGATTTTTTTTCTTTTTTTGGGTAAGAATATGTTTGTTTCAATATAGCAAGATGTAACCACTTTGTTTCATAATTTTACAATGATGGTGCTTTTCCCCTTGAGCTCTCCATTCACACTTCAATGGACTACAGTTTGTTTTTAGTGTATATATATATATATATATAAGACACTCCTTTGTGCATTATTATACGTGCATTCAAATTTAGAGTCACATCAATATTTTTCTACTCCAAAATTTTTTCTCTTGTACTATTATTATTATTATTACTATTTTTCCTTACATCAAATTTAAGGAGTGCACATCCTCGTAAGCGTGAAACTTAGAGGAATAAAATTCAATATTAAGATGCAACACTCATTCATATTAGCTCTTGTGAAGACAATTTAGAGAAGCATTTCTGCTCTTGTCAACCTCACCTGTAGTTTCTAGAAGTCTCACTTTCGGGAAAAATAAACACAATAGATGCCTTCTCAAATTTTAAAACAAAATTAAAAAAGGGCAGCATGGGGAATTATTCCTTTCCTTCACAATTGATGAAAGACAATAGCCCTACCTGTTGATGATTGATATCAAGACTAATCCAGGATCATAAAAAAAAAAAAATTCCAACCCCTAAAGTTGGTTTCTTAAGAGGGTTCCTTTTACAAGTTCAGCAGAGATTGGAGAGATCCCTTTAATTTTTGTTTTTTTCCTTTTGTTTCCTTCATTTTGCTGTTTAGGTTGCTTTAGAAGGATTCCTTATCCTCCTATGTATTTTTCATCTTTTCCTAAGTAAATTATTCTATTATGAAAAAAAGAAAAATACAACACCTAAAGCGAAGTAAATAATTTGCATCATACACTAAAATGTACAGGAGGCTACGAGGCCAAACTTACGTATGCAGGTCCAAAATTATGGGCATTATATGATAGGGTTGAATAAAATTTCTTACAAGATATGAACACAATGAGAACAAAAAATGTAGCACCTCATCAACAGAGGCTCATTTCTTTCTCTTCTTCAATTTACCTTACTTGACTTAGAAGCTGGACAGTGCAAGAAAGGAGCCACAATCACATATTTCCACAGCCATTAACATTCTCTTCAGCAGGGAGATCAGGGAAAAAAAGAACACGAAGTAGGCAAGTATCAACTCATCAATTTTCTGAGTCTTTTCTCAGCAAGACTAGCATCCTTGTTCTGTGGTTCAAGAACAAGGGCATGCTTGAAATCTGCATTGCATGAGGAAATGACAAAGCAAAAGGAACAACATTAAGGATATATGAAGTACAAGTACAAAGTCCAAAAAAAAAAAAAAATTCAAATAGGCCACTCAAACTGATAAAAGTCCAGGGTCATGGTAAGACAATGAACCAAGAATGAGCAGACAAAATGCGGCAAACATGGCAATTAATGGAGACAACAATGAACTCATCCTACATCAATGCAAGCCTTAGAGTACAACCAAGACGTGCAAATATCTAATACTCAGAAATCTCTACCTCAAACTACCTTTGCTAAGACATTTTTTCAGTGTCTCAGATATGAAAGCAAGATTTAAAAGGATCAAAATAAGTGGAAACCAACTACATTTACATAGATGTTCCAGTATCTGCATCTCCTGCAGTCAGACTTTTGTCTCACATGTTATCTTGTGTCATCATGCTCTACATCAATAAATAATACATGAGCCCAATAATTACGAAAACAGACTTGACATACTAAAACTTCAAACTACATTGTTTTTGACAGCCTCTGAAAGATAGAAAATTGAGTAGTAATGGCTTTTCAACAGGATATGTCCTTGTTGAGAAATGTTGCAGCATTTCGAATTAGATTCAAGTGACATACAAGAAAATTCTTTAAAACTTAAAGACACACCTTCTAGAGCCTCCTTATAGAGTAGTAGTGATTCTTTAGCAGTTCCACGTCTCAGATATGCCTTCACATTCTGCATCGAAATAATAATGCACTATTCTTAACAAAACTGATACATGTTTTAGATATTTTGTACTTCCACATGACAGATTCAGCTGGTATCAATCTAAAGGACCCCTAGAAAATATAGGAATCTAGTACTTAAACATGATCAAATCAATCATTATCAAGTAACATAAACAACTAAATGATCTCCTATCATAAACTTCTCTGCAAAAGACAGATACCCATCAAGTAAGATGGTGTGACCAGATTTTGAAATATTAGAAGATATAATATTTGGAAGAACGTATTACTATGACTGATGGTCATTAGTCTAAACATTATAATTATACATGCAGACATTAGAAAACAAGTTTTTCATATAGCTGTCGCTGTTACGTGCCCATCTTCTCACCTTCTTATCAAGCAATATTGCCTTACTGCAGTCTTCTTCAGCTTGCTGAAAGCTGCATAATTTCACAGATGAAACACCAATCACACAGAGAAATGATGAAATTACTGATTGACAAAAAGGAGAAACCTCATACCATCCTAACTTTAAATAAGCAGCTGCTCGGTTGCAGTAGTAAGTCGCATTCATCCCATTCAAATTGATAGCCTCAGTGTAGTAATTGACTGCCTTATTCCACTGCCTTCCTTTAAATGCTGCATTTCCCTGAAAAATATGCCTTTTAGCAGTTTACATCAAGTTTTCAACCCTAGATTTATACACACTAATTCAAGCACGCATACTAAATAATGCCAAGATAATTTATGGATTCATCATGGCAAAAGTTTGAACCAACAATGGCTATAAATCCATTTGTTATTCAAAAAACAGTTTCATGAATAATTGATACAGATTTCCAGATATAGATGACAATAATTGCATGATCTTCAAATGCTGACATAAATAAGTTCAAACTTCATAAGAACCCCGACCAAGATATATATGAACAGCAGAAAACTTCAATGATTTGAACTTTTTAGACTTACTCTTCTCAATAATATTTTTTAAATTACCTACATGACAGGTTATATGCACAAACAACTTCGAACATAGTAAGGATTATTATGTAGCATTGTTTTTAAACTTAACATTAAACATACACATGTTTCCAAAGCCATTACTTTTCCACTCAGATCTCATCTAGTCATATCTAATGTAACGTTTTTTATTGTCTCAACTCTGATCTAATTGAGCATCTGAATCCTCTTCCAACTCAAGTAATTTATGACATCTGAACTTCAGACTAGGAGAGGGCTCGAGCATAAAATTGCTGAATTTGAGTTCAGGTCAAGCTTTTCCAAGCTTGGAAAACCAAGTTCGAGCTCTTTAAAATTTCAAAGCTTTCAGCTCAATTCAGCGTAATTCAAATTTTAGGAATTGCACAAAAAAAAAATTACAATTTAGGAAAAGGACTAAGCCATTTAGCCCTATGAAATGTTGGACTTTGGGGTTTCAGTGTCAACATATCCTCATTGAAAGTTGGTTGCCAATACATTGACCATGAGTGATAATTTTGTTCCCAAAATACCCCTCTTAACAAGCACATTGATGGTTCCGATTAACCAAAACAAATAGAGTTAACTATTATTTTATATTATACTAACCAATACAGTGTCCTAGTATGTTAACCAAACTAGGAGGAAATTAACCAAACAATAACATAATTTAACCAAATATAAAACATAATTAACTATTGATGCCAACACTAGAGACACCACTAAACACACTTTATATAGAATCTTATGGATGGGGCTGCATCAAAGACTTGTAAAAGTAGATATAATAACTTTATTGTCTCTCTAGTGTTAGTAACTTAGTATCAATGGTTAATTATGATTTTATATTTGGTTAAATTATGTTATCATTTAGTTAATTTCTTCCAAGTTCAATCAACACATTGGGATATTATACTGGTTGACATAATATAAAATAATAATTAAATCTATTTATTTTGGCTAACCAGAATCATTAATCCACTACTAAATAGGTGTATTTTCTAAACAAAATTATCCCTCATGTTAATTTAAAAATACTAATATAATTTTTATAAATATAAAAAAATTAAATAATTTAGTCAAGCCAGCTCAAGAACCCACAAATCGAGCATCAGTAAGCTCAAGCTCGACTTTATTAGTAATCTGGCCAAACATTCGAGTTCAAGTTCAATATAGTCGAGCTTAGAAATAAGCCAAGCTGAGCTGTTACGAAGCCAAGCCCACAGGTGCTGTCAAAGGCTCAGTTTGTTTGCCAGCCCTACTTCAAAAAATAAAATCCTAAGTTGATGCTAGGACCATAAAGTCTGCATTTGTTGACTAGTAGAAACAGAAACAAAAACAATAATTGATATTTGCATCTCATCAAGAGACTTCAAATCATTTAAATCTGAAGCTCTAAACCACTGCCTAAGGCATAATGTAATGTAACTATGCTTTCAGCTGCAATCCAACTTCACATCATGGGTTTCACTAGATAACTAAACTTACAAAAGACATTTTCTAAGCAATAATATCCAAACTAGAAAATTAGCTAAGAGAGAACTAACCTTCTCCTTCAAAAGTTCAGAAGTTTCCATGTTGCCATTGGTATCTGGTAATGACAAAGAATAGGAGGCAACACTAACTTGCTCTTGAAGAGTTGTATACATATCCAAGACCATATCAAGAAGAAATTTATCAGCTCCATGAGATGAGATGAATGAAACAGAAACACAACAATCATTGTGATATCCTAAAGGAATTGTAACCTGTAAATGATTTAAAATCCAATATATAAGTCAACCAAAGTTTCAGAACAATATATAGAAATTGAGAAAAGGAAAAATATCACCTTTAGAGCATAAAAGATATCAAATTACCTGACAACATCCAGACATACTAGCAATGCTTGATAATGCAAAAGCTCTGTCATGGAACTCAGAAGAAAACCCTTTCTTTGTAATAAGATTTAATGGACTGTCGGCAACAGAGGGAATTACTAGTACTCCATCATCCTGTGGGACAATCAAAACCAGGAGATAATGGGGTAGCCTGGATACACATAGTAGACTTGCCAAAATTATTTTGCCATTTCATTATAAGAATTAGAGATCTGTGTTATCTTCCAATATAAGAAATGAAATTCCACGTTAGAACTTTAAGACATACCACTTCTTTGTTCTTCCAAAAATTAATTTGAGAACTTATTGCTATACTGGACTACTTACCTATTTTCCAATTTCCCCTAATCTCATCTAGAACAACTTATTAAAAGTTCATTCCCATACCGAGAAACCTATAAGAGAAAGGTGGGTAGGAAGAGCTTACTAGTTCCCTTTTCATTTTCTTTTTTGGTATAGTAACATTAACATCATTTGAATCTTGGTAACATTACATTAGAGCACTACCAACTAAATAACTATAGATGTTACAGTACCTTTAATAGACTTTGGAAAGCACCTCGCATCTCAGTCCTGACTTTATATAAGGATTTTATATTATCATGCGTAGTATTAATGGCTGCAATAACACGATCAGAAACGCCATGGCCTAACCTGGGTTTGGCTGATTCAACCCATTCTTCATGATTGGTTTTGAATTCATATCTGAAAAGCAGACAAAAACACATTTCTCAAATAAACATAAGGCCCTCAACAGAAAACTATGATGCAATATATTCTTTAGAAAAAAGATATGATTAAATGCCACATAGAATATTAACCATTACTTGCAAAGGACAATAAAAGAAGCCTTTTAAAGGTCATGATAAGAGACTTTGAAAGTCGATTCATTTGATAGGAAATTTTTAAATAGTTTTAAGAAAAATATTCCAAGCACAAGCATCCACATTTTGAGTTTTTAAATGCAGTAACTAACAAAATACAAATGTCTGGGACTCAAATATGCTTTTTGAAACTCAGATTAGCAAAAGAGTGGGAAATTTAGGCCTTTGGAACACAACACAGTGATTGAAATCCTTATCCAAAAGTTAGGTGTTTTAACAGCTTTTTTATCAATCATCATTAATATTTTTGAGGATGAAATTGCCTTTAAGTTGCTAAAGGAAGCACCATTGACAATGAGTGAAGAATTATACATTGAATACCAAAAGATTAAACAGGAAATAATTTACAGATCCCATTTTCGGGTGGATTCCGCAGAACAAGTTGGATAAGAATGAATAGTATAGGTAAATTTCCCAATTGTTATAAACAAAGATCATGCATGTCATTACTTTCTCATGATCAACAAACAAAGATTATGAAGTTACATGTTATAGACCATGCAACAAAGATCAATCCAAAAGAATTACACCGCTCAGTAAATGGACGGATGTGTTTTAAACAAAGGATGTATGTCATTACAATATAATTGTGACTCCAACTAGTGGCACCTGATTGATTACTTTCTCATGATTTGAGCATAAATCGGAAGCAAATTTGTGGGCTTCAGTATCCAGTATAAAATGTGTGAAACTCCAAGCATATTATAGTACAACAGCTAGAACCATTGCAAGTTTGCAGTCTTGCTATCTTAAGAGCACTACAAGTGAAATTTAGCTTTTGCTTTGTAGTTACCATCAGTTACAGATTTTCACAGCTAGTTGTCACTGTTATTAAACATACTTTTGCTGCATGCAATTCTAATGAATAGGAAATTCAATGCTGTTAAAATCACACATTTCAGTAGAAGACAATGAAAAAGAAACATTGCACGGGTTGTTATATTGCTACCACTATCACTTGCACTTTGATTGATGGAAAGAACAAACACTTTCCAAAAGAAAAGCACATAAACATAAATGACTGACTTCATACACAATTTGTAATGTGAGACAATGAAATCCACACCTTCCGAACATCTTAATCAAAAATAATAACCCACAAACAGTACAAAAAAGCATATATCTTTTAATAGACCAGGAAAAGAAAGATAAGCATAAATTTCCTTTGGTGTTCTGTTCGGATTATTGCCTCTTTCAGAGTGTTCCAATTACAGATATTCAGAGAAATTGTAGAGCTTCACTATATTAAGCTTTCTCTTTTATTTGTACTCCAATTAGAGGACTTTTAACTTGTCAATCATGCAACTTCACTCTTTCTCCTTAGTAAATTTCTTCTACTATCAAAAAGAAAAACTGATAAGCATACAGTATAACATGATCTATTCTCATAAATCAAATGATAAAACTTTAAAGCATATATTAGAATACCCTTGCAATGATAGCATAACCGAAGAAAGAGCTTTCAATATAGATGCTCCATTATGTCGGTTTGTTGATTGTTCACGAAACCTTAGACTAGGCACATTAGAAGTTATATACTGACAAAGATTCATATGCTTTGGAGACTGATCTGCAAAACCAAAAGGACCAAAACACTTGATAATACACACCAATTTCCTTTTCTTTAGGTCTAGACAACAACTTTTTTTTTAAGAAAACTTATATGTTAACAATCAATTTTACTAAATCCGAAAGCATGACCAATTAGTTTTCCAAGGGCAAGAAACTTACAACCAGACATATTCTCAATAGCTTTTTTAATAACATATACCGTCTTCTGTGTAGGAACTTCAGATAACTGAAAGAGATCATCAGCAAATGTAATACACCTTGACCTTTTGGCCTCCACTGAATTCGATTGAAGTAAAGCATGTCCAACACGATGTAGGACAGATGGATCACGGGCAAACCATCCTGCAATGTAATTATGCAATAAAGTAATAAACAATCTAAAGAAAAAAAGATTAAAATTTTTTGTTTAAAAAACGGTACCATAATGAAGTCCCACTGCACCACTCAATGCAGTAATTTCTTATTAAGTTAATCATATTTTCAACTGGGATTAGCAGATCATAACCTTGAGCATATGTACAAGAGATGTTCAATTGCAGAAAGCACTACCAACCATATATTGTAAGATAGGACTCATATGTCAATTTATTAGCCCATGTATCTAATTGCTCTTTTTTCTTTGAGGCTGTGTTTGGTGCATATGATAGTATAGTATATGATAAGATAATAGGATAGGATAAGACCTCATAGTACAAGTAACATGATAACTTTATTTACTATCAAGTTCGTGGCAATAACAGTATAAAAGAACTAATTGCATAAACAAAATCTTATTCATACCAAAATACCCCTCTGCATAAAAGAAAAAAAATAAAAAATAGAAAAAGTGAAAGAGACGAAGAGTCCCCATACATGGGCAGTAGCCTCCATGGAAAAAAGCAGAGGAAAACAAAAGCTTTTGGGGTTTATGCCAAAGTTTGGAGCTTGAGGTTAAGGAGGTCTCTCTTGGTTTGCCGATGCCGATTGGATCTTGACTCTGCACAAGAGAAGTTCTAGGGCTCAAAATGTTCTTTCGCCAGCTGCAAAACCTAGTGGGCCCAAATAAGGGCCAAGGAGAAGGAACTCCCAAGGAGAGAGAGGAAGGGACTTGAAGATGGAAGGATAGAGACAGAGGGGGTTGGGTAGAGAGAACAGCGATGGAGAGAGAGAAAGGAGGTGAAGATTGAAGGAGAGAGAGGACAATACACTGGGTATAATTGGAAATTTGTTATCCCATTTTTCTTATCAGGTCTTATCAAATACTTGATGACTAGATAGTTTTATCCAGTTATAATCATATAAAATGCTCTGACCGGATTTGACTATACCATCATGTGTCAACACCAAATATCTGTTAAGACCTGATAGTATTTTCTTATACTATCTATCATGTCACTCCTATAATGTCCTCCAAACGCAGCCTTAACAAAACTAGTCACAAGGAAAAGATGATGCAGAAAGATATATGTGGGTACTTCTAAGGATAACAACCTTATAACTTATGACCAATTTAAAAGCATAGCAACAATATCACGCAGTTAGGCACCGTACCAACAGTGTCTAAGCTTTGTGAATTTGGAAGAACTCCAATCGTAGATACAGCCCCATGAGATGGTCGAAACCCAAGAATACCACAGAATGATGCTGGGATTCTCACACACCCTGTAGTATCAGTACCTACAAAGACACAATGTTCTTCCATGTTCACATATATAGTCAAGAAAGTAAAATCAAGAAAATAGTTTTCAAGACCATAATATAATTGCAAGTGTCCATTAAGTCTATGCTGGACCAGAGAGAAACAGATTATGCATGGCAAGCAATGCTGCAATAATATATTTTGAAGAGATCACAATAATAAACTAAGACTTGGAATCATGAAACTTATGCAGTTATCATATTGTGTAGATCACAACAACCATGGGACTTAATTTTCACTCAATGTCAGCAAGCTGCTACTCATCTCACTACTGCAACAAGGATCAAAATTAGGTTTAAGGAACAAGACTACAAAGAGGGAATTCCTTAATATATGTAGATGTTTTATCACAGAAATTAAATGACAACTAAAAAAAGATATTAATACACTAATCGTATAAAACTACTTTAATGAAGAAGAAAGAATGAATAAAAACTTTGAATCTTACAGCTGCTTCGGGTTGAAGAGGTTGCCTTATGATTTCAAGTTATCTTTGCATCCTCCCTCCTTTTCTTAGCAACCAAACGAAGCAGCAGTGTAAACCTTTACTAACTAAATTCAAATAAAAAATACATGAATTGCAGACATTTGAAACATTGTTAGATACAACTTTATCTTTTAGCGAATTGACACATAGTTCAAATGAAATACAGTCGGGAAAAATACTACTTTTAAGAAACATTTGGGAATAAGTTAATAGTAACTCCTTAAAATTCAAAGACAAACACATAGCCCAAAAAAGGACAAACTTTTTTCTAGGAATATAATTTAACGTAACAACAATCACAAAATACAATTTTATCAGAATCGCCTAAACACGAAAGAGGTGTTGATTGCTAGATTGAAAATGGAAGACCCATAAGCGGCCAAAATAATAATAAGGTAATAAATAAATATACAAAATATCATTTCAAGTAATTAGAGGTAACCAAGTGAACTCACCAATGGCAAAGTCAACAAGCCCAGCTGCAACTGCTACCGCTGAACCACTAGAAGAACCTCCTGGGATACAAGATGGCATCTGAGGATTCGTTGGAGTCCCATAATACTTGTTCTCACCAGAAATCCTGACATAATGTCTTAAGTAAATTACTTTTGAACAATTGATTCAGTTGAGTACACAAAGGTAAAGGATTTTAAATGGATTCCTGACCCAAAAGACAATTCATCCATAACAGTCTTGCCAACGCAAGTGGCCCCGCTCTTGAGAAGAGCAGTCACCACAAAGGCAGTTTTCCCTGCAGCCTCGTGTGTCCTCTTCCAGTCCCGATTTCCAAACCCCGTCACATAGCCCTTCACATCAAATCTGCCAACCCCAACAACAGAACCCACACAATCACCTAAATCAAAAACCTCAGCATACCCAGATATAGATATCACATACTACAGCTCTCAGCAAATTTTCTATTCAACCCCAGGAGAGAAAAATAAAAAAGTGAAAACTTTTTTTTCTCAAACGAACACGAAAATTGAAGCAAAACCAATATTAGAGTGGCGGAAACGAACATGTCCTTTATGGCAAACGTTAGACCGGAGAGCATTTGCTTGGCTGCCGGAGGTGGAGGCTGAGGGAAGGGAAGTAGCTCAAAACGCTCAATAAAAGCACCAAAGTCCTCTTTTTCTGTCTTCCGCCTCCGTCTTCGCCTCCGCGTCTCCGCCAGGACCACGATTCCGGCAACTCCTATTCCGATTACCAACCAGAGTTTCGGGTTGGACGCATGTTGCTTGATTAGCTTCAACGATTTGGACATGATCAATCAGAGAAACCGAGAGAGGATGATTAGCAAAAACGTTAAGGGTTTTAGAGAGAGAAAGAGGAGAGAGAATAGTGGGTTTTGGAAGGGTTTTAACTTCTACGCTTCACACAGGAAAAGGTTGGGGACGGGTGCGTAGCTGAGGAAATGCAGTGAATTTTGAAGGAAGAAAAAGAGCAAGATTGATAGAGCGTTATTTATTGAAGGCCAAGATTGGCGAATACAACCAACAATTACAACTTGATAATAAATTTTTTTTAAAAAACATATTTAAACGTGATGAATTTATTGAATTTTACTTGAGTCATTAAATTTAATTTATTTAAATCGTTTCATATTATAATTTTTATATTTAAAATATAATTTATTTTTATTATATTAATATTTAATTATCAAAAAATGATTTATGCATTTGACATTTAAATTATAAAATTTTGTAGTGTGAATTTTACAACATTTTATCGAAAATAATTATAACTTATTCGGCACATGTTTAGTTTTATATAATTATTATGTGAGACTAATTTTCAATCAAATATTCTTTCTAAAAGACTGTTTACTAATTTTTCTAAACACAAAATTTCATTTCATAAGCTTTTCGCGGGTCGTGTTTTATCTTAGAAAGCACCATAATGTTCCTTTCAATAGGGCCCACTTTTCAACTTCTTTATTCGTACAAAATTTACCACCAACCCATTTTTTTCATTAATATATAATTTGTTTCAGGGCATTGAAGAAGTTGTCCTAAAACTAGGAGTCAAGGAACAATTGCCAAGCAAAGTTATTCCCTTGACAACAGTTTACCAAAGAAAAATTAGAGTGCTATTAGAACATTTTTATTGAACATAAAATGGCTTTACGGCATAAAAATATATACGAGCAAAATGTTATAAAGCATAATAAAAAAAGAACGGTTTGAGGATTTTTTTTTTATTTAAATGTTGTTTTCCTAATTTTGAGGATGATATACAAGCAACTATTGAAAACAAGGCAGATTTTTTTTTTTGATAAATAGAAATTTGGGAGAAGAAAAATTGTCACGTTCTAAGATCAGAATATGTCATAAAACTTTTTTGAGTTGACATTGCTCAATCCTGCTAATTAAACTCAACCTAGATGTAATTATTCTATAATAAAAAAGAATATTAGATTGTACAAGATAATTATTTTGTTGACCCAAATTTTCTAATGAAATAACCAGTCTTTACATCTATCTATATTATCATATTATCATAATGCAAATACTTGATTTCCAGTGTTTGGTTTTTCCCGATAAATTTTTGGAAGTTACGAAGAGTGCTATAACTATTTTATTTTTCACAAAAATAAAATAAATCAAGTGAATCAATCAATCGACAATTATTTAAAATTATTTAAAATTTAAAACTTTCAATTTTCAAAATTAAATATAAATAAAATATAAATTGATATACACGTTAAAATATAAATTGACTTGTTTTTTCCACTCTAAATTGACCAATCACACTATAGTCTTTCATTATAAATTAAATAAGCCCTCTCTTTGTAAATATCAGGCTAGATCTGTTCCAATAAAACCCCCAGTAAAGTATTTTCAAAAGTCATCTAGGTTCAATTCAAGTAGTTGAAAGGGTGATGATTTAAATATAAGTCAAATTAAATAACTTTCAAATATTACCAAAAGAAAAAGGAAAATGTAAAAAAAAAAAAATCATGTCTTGAGCAATTGCTATACTTACATAAATTGTAGCCGGAGAATGAGCTACTCAACTCAAGCTAGGGTCATTTCAAGTATATCATACATTTTGTTTTATAACAAGTGCATAAATCCCATGTTCAAAGTATAAACTATGGCCATCTTCACACTGCTTCATGTCACAATGCAAATTACAAAGAAAAATGATGGTATGAATCTACAAAACGAAGAAATCAAGAAACACTAAATCACAGGACCTAAATTCCAAGAACTTCAATTTTACATATGAAGGGAAGGGGTCAAACCTATTTTGCAGAAAATTTCATATTGATAATGGCTTTCATGAGATCTCCAAACTAATGTTAGGGTATGGAATTGCATCCCTATATGGGAAGGTCTTGATATGTATACCCTGAAAATTTAGGCACTATTTATGTCCCCTTTATGATCCCTTGAAACGAACTACAATGCAGGAAATATCATCCTTACTGTCTCTGTTCAATGCCTCAGCAACTAATTGTTTGGCTGCCCTTTGTGGATCCTTTATCCTTCTTGCAATATCAACTGCCTCTTGATTTGCCATTACCTGGAATAAATGAAAATTAAGTACAGAAATATTTATTAACAAAACAGAAAGAAAGATTGATGGATAAACCTTCCATAGACCATCACTAGCAAGTATCAAAAGCTCAGTATCTGGGTTAATATCAGTATTCTGTATGTCAGGATCGGATCGTAAGTGTGTTTTGAGGTTTTTGTCTCCGAATGCTCGAGAAACAGCCAGCTGCCCATTCACTCTTGCGACATCTCCTGATATAACACCGGCAAGTGAAGAAATTATTACAGAATACAAAACACTCAAACAAAATGGAGTCACAGTATTGTTGCATGTATGTATAATATCTTCATATTACTTTGCCAAACCATGGGTTTGGTGTTAAGTCTCTCCTCACTGTATAAAACCTTATCCTAAAGTGTAGGAAATTATGGTTAGTAAAGTAGTTACTTAAAGTTTTAAACTATTCTACTATTTCTTTATTCTCTAATAAAAATAGATAAAATAATGAAGCAGAATGACACCCACGCTAATGTGTGCGAAGACACTTGTACATAGTAATCACTAATCATGATTCGTGAGGCAACAAATACTCATTGGAGAACTATGTCCATACAAACAAAGTTCAGAGTTATTCTACAAAGTGAACAGATGTGATAAATCAGAACATGATTGAATTATAGTCAAAATGAGTAGCATGCCCAGTGAACACATAAACATGGATTCCCATTTGGTCCATCACTTCACAAGACAATTCTAGACCTCTATGAAAAATGTTTCAGCACAACGCATGCAACCATTAAGATGCTTCTTTCAGAAACAAATGATTCCATAATGGTCAAACTGAATGGTTACATTCAAATATAAATTTACACAAGTATTAATGATTTGTCTTAATCTCTATCTGTTACTAATGTCATGTGGAGAGAGGGGTAAGGAGGGCTTCGTGACAACCTCTGATATTACAATCGAAATACAAGATTTAAACATCAAATGTCTAGAATTATTAAACACTTTAAAGTTTAAACATGTCTTTGCACTTTGATATTCTCAAGCAACATTTTAAACTAAGTGCCATTAGGAAAACTTATGTTATGTGCTTAGAAACCATACAGCTTATTAGACTTGTGAAATGAAGTTCTGCACTTTGTTAGAGAGGATAGGACAAGAAAGCAAGAGAAAACTTGTTCTTACAGAAGACAAGTATGAGTTTTTTTCTAGAAGCAGCAAAGGTAAGGCTGATATCATGGCTTAAAGGGTTCATTTATGCCAAAAATTACGAAATAAATCCAAGTTACGAGGATTTAATATATTTGCAAAACAATGTCACCAGTCACCAGGCATGACCAAAAAACCTTAATAAAATTAAGTATCAAAATAACAGCAGATTATTATAGGTTAATCATATTTAGTATCCTGGGCGTGAGCACTGGCGCAACGGTAAGTTTGCTAACTTGTGACCTTGTGGCCACCGGCTATAGTCATGGCCTCTCCGCTCACTGGAGTAAGGTTGCATATATCATGCACTGGGCCACCCTTAATTATTTTCATTATCTATACTTCTCTTGCACTGGGAGACAAGTCCAATGTGATTGAGTTAACACTTGAGATTGCATGTATACCTATATATTATGCGTGATGTAGTTAACAGTTGTTCTTAAGTAAAACCCAATGACTTCTCAGAAATACATTCTGCTGTGAAAATTACATAAAGTTAGATTAGACTTCTTTAATTAGAAAAACAAAGATATTTATTCACATTCAAAGAAAGATATAACAAAGATTCAACAATTGAGTAATATGATATGTATGATTTTAAATTACATGTTAGTGGTTGACGGTGCAATAAATGATAAGTGCCTAAAATATGGTGCTTAAATGTGCAAATAATTTCAAGATGAATAGAATGTAAAGGGTCAATTGCACTTTGTCACCCTGACTTACTTAGTAGTCCAAATGCACTCTCCCCGAGTTACAAAATTAAGCACATTTGGCCCTGATTTAATATGACATTTTGCATTCCCCATCTTCCAAATAAGGGGTTAACTCTTACAATTTTGAGAAGCACATACAATGCAAATGACATTTTTGACAAAGAAATGACTTAGAAGGACCCTAATGATGAGTTTTGGAGATAATTGGAAGGGACAAATCGCTTTTTGAGTCAAGTTTCCATTTAAAAAAAAAATACTTGCTGTCTACATGCTTCTCATATTGTGTTAGTGAACCTGTAATTTGGAAGAGGAGAGTGGTGAAAAAAAGCAAAATTAAACTGGGGAATTTTCTGACGTTTGTAAATCAAGGGGGAAAGTGAAGGTGGATCAATAAATCAAGGTGGCAAAATGCAAGTGAGTCAAATGCATTTGGCATCATTCTTTGCATCATTTCGTATGTGTTCATCTTCTCTTCCTTTAGTCTGTAAACACAGTCAGTTATTATCACAACTGATTAAATGTACAGTACCCAAAAATTAGAACTCTTCCACCTTTCCATCAACTGGAAACTAAAATAACTAAAGTCCTAAACACCTAAATGAACTTTCCTGTCCCCCCCCCCCCTTCTTCTCTGTTTGAATGATGACCTTCACACCATAGACTATCTGGTTCAAACTTTAATGTAATTCCAGCAATCCTCAAATAGTGACATTTTCTAATCTACAAGAAAATGCTGATACTCATGAACTAATTCACAGTATTACACACACACATGTTCTCCTTTTTACTCTTCACACTTTGCAGTCCAAATTCACCAAGTTTCCCAACAAATTACAGCTGGCCACGGGGATAAAATTTTAGATTGGATCAGATGAAAGGAATATGTTCTTTGGACAAGTATGAAAATCAGGAACAATTTCTTAATGACCAAAATTTGACTATATAGAACACCAGTCAGTTTAAGGCGTGTCATTTCTGCCAAAAGTTTTCAGAAATGAAGTGCAAAGTACATGACTTTATCACCAGATGAGAATGGAGAACAGTTTTCTTTTCATTTCTTTTCCTTCCTTCTTTCTTTTTCTTTCTGTCTTCTTTATCTCTCTCTCCTCTCTCCCTTTCCCTTCCTCTCTGTTTTGATCTTGGGTGTGGCTGACTAAGAGTTCGAGGCAAAATAGGATGATAGGAATACCAAGGGCTTTTTACAAATAATCTACCTCAGAATCTCTACACAGGAAGCCAAAGATTATGTTAATCGCCTTCACTTTTTATATTTTCTTTTTCATTAAAATAGGTTTTATTCCAGAAACTTTTTACTCATGCACAACTCCAGAAATTGTAGTGATGCCACAACTGATGGGCGGTCTATTTTTGAGCTACCAAATATGATCCAATCCTCTTTTAAATCAAAATGGTGGAACTATATAAACAACATGGATAATTGCTTTTAGTGAAATTCAGATTTCTCAGGGTATTGGCCCCTAAATATGTACATAACATCATCAAATGGATATATAAATTCAGATTTCATCCTTAACTTTTCTAATGGATATAAATCATGCATATAGCATAATCAAAACCTGACTCAAGCAGAGATGGTAATTTTACTTTCAAGATTGTTATAATTGGGAGTTATCATCTACGTGGTTTATTGACCACGAAGAGGGACACAATATGCTTTTCAACAAATACACCACAGATCTTGATAAACACAGGAATATCAATCTCCAGTCTAAACCTTCAGTCTGATGTTAAAAAAGTGCTTTTAGGAACAAAGTAAGATGTATCCATTCCAAAATATTTTAACCATTAAAGACTAATAGTTTGTCAGATTGTTGACATAAGATATACATCTCTCTCTCTCTCTCTCTCTCTCAACTTGTAGTTTCAAAATGCAAATGAGACACATGATACCATACATACTCTTCCCAAGCACAAAACATGAATGAAATTGAATTCTCATGGTATGAAAAGATAAATCAGCATTGAACATGTAAGCAACATCTCATAGACTTCAAGGTTTATTAAAGAACCTGGCATGTTTGAGACAAAGCCACCTCTGTTCTCAATGCTGCCCCGCTCAGTATTGGGCTCATGATCAGTAGTCATCTGTAAAGCCACCCCTGCCCTTGACAGAACTGCTCGTGAATCTCCCACATTGGCTATCCATAATTTCTGGTTATTTATAAGAATTGCAGTCACTGCCGTCGATCCTCCTCGCCCCAAATCAGGACTGTGAGAAAGAATTTCCTGATCTGTTGTCTCATAAGCTTTAGTTATGGACCTGTTTGCATCAGTCCAGAAGTCCTCCTGGATAATCAATCATAAATAAAATTGTGGCAGAAGGCATTACAAAGATTCAACAACTAAATTAAGCCAATATTACTATTACCCATCCTTACATAGCTTATTTGACAGGAAAGAGGATTTACCAATTGCACCAAGACATCAAGTTAAAAATGGATTACTTTCCATACGGTTGATAACTTGATATGGATTGCCAAAAAGAATGGGAAGTTTTTAACAGAAAGAAAATTGTCATACTATATCTAATATAAAATAGAAAGAAAGAAAAACCCTTTTCCTGAGAAATCAATTGTGATTAAGGTAATAACCAATACATAATATATTTAGTTTGATTTAACAACTCACATCCTTCAAGATATTAGAAAATAGATTCTTTTGTAAATAGGCTGGTACACTGTCACCCAAGTGTCCATCATATATATCGCAAAAAGTCCTAGCTCCTGCCCTCTGAACTGGACAAATTTGGCAACATGATAGTCCTCCATCGGGTGGTTTGCTTTCCCTTTAACTAGGCTAAAGCCATACTTGACTGGGCATTGATGGCTCTTGCCCTTGCCAGAGCTACATGAAGAACGTCCTCCAACCACCTAAAGATATAGAAGTTAAAATATTAACATATTTGAACAAGATATATTAAAGAAATGAAAAAGTTTACATCTCTGATTACCATAGGGAACATAACATTAATGCAATACAAGGGAACAGGAAGATGTCACTATTCCACAATCAGAAATAAAATGAAGAAACACACTCACTACTTGATAATCCCATCTAGTTAAGGAGTCTCAAATTTAATCAATGCCAGAGAAACTGCAATTAAACGTCATTGGCATCCCACCAAAATATTGTCTATCACCCCAACAACCACAATAAATGGCACCAAATGGAGATAAAAGAGACATAAAGAAAACTGGACCAAAACCCACTAATCAAACATCCAAGGGTCAAAAGAAGATTCTTAGACAATTTTGGTGTTACACATCGATACATCATTAAGGTAGTCATTCGAAATTAAGTATATCTCACAAAAGTAGCTTACTGCAAAAAGATGAAGGCTAAATGCTCAAATTACCTCCAGCAGAGAAGAGTACCAAAACCATGTCAAGAAACAATGCCAGTTCCAGCTTTACAGCCTAAAACCTCTCTCTCTCTCTCATTATTCATCTCAAGACAACCATGTTCACTAGTTTTTCGTGAGGAAAAAGCTCTCTCTCTCTCGTGATGCAACTAACATTTCCCACCAGTTTGGGATCAATATTTTCGCAGCAATGGAAGTAAAGAAACCCAGAAATGACCATCTCAAAAATAACTGCCTTGAAACACCAAAGCAATAGCAGATGCTCAAATTTAGTTATTATCTAAATCAGCACAGTCCCATGTTGCCTTCTGTCAGTATTTTGCAACTCGTTTTGAGCTTAACTGATAGCCACACACACGCACAAAAACCTTGTATTTCAATTCTTTTTTGTTTCCGTCAAGTCATCTTAGGAAAACAAACTTTGGGCCAGTCCCGAGTCAATTCACCGCACCACCAGAGCTTAATCCTCAGGTAGACAAAAGATATATCTAACTAGGTCATATGCCTCCTAGGCCCTTATAAAATCCAAGGAAATCTCCTAAAACGTTAAGCAGTAGTATAGGCATGGAGATTGATTATTTCAAAGACAAAAGGAAACAAGATTATAAAGGGAGCAGAAATCCTCACCTGAGTAACAGAGTTGAAGCAACAAAGACTATCCATAAAATTCAGCCCCACCTCACCTTTTTCGTCTATCACTCAACATCTAACTCTTCTGCTAATCTTCAAAGCACAAAATTGCACAAAAACTCGACGTCAGAGAAAACCCACTCTTTTCCAAGAATCCCAAGAACTGTGAATTAGCAGCAAAAATCCCGATCACCCAAACAAGCAATTCTATCATCCAGAGCGACCCTCCTCAGGACATAAAAATTTTAAAAAGGGGGGGGGGGATTTGCAACAACCAGATAATCAACTGGTAATCCAGAAATTCACTTACCGATCAAAAAATCCCAACTTTTCCCAAGAAAATGAGTGGGAAGATCTGTACAGTAAATGGGTCGTCTCTGATTCTGCCGTCCTCTCTCAGAGAGATAGAGAGAGAGAGAGAGAGAGAGAGGAGAGAGAGAATTGACACACAATCACGAAGAACCCAGAAAATTTAAGACCAAAAAATAAAAATAAAAGCCTCTGAGAAAAGGAGCTTATCAGCAAGAGTTATTATAGGAAAGAATAGGCGATGGGTGTAACCGTCTGGTTTTGTTGAGAAAGTCTTGTTTGCAATGGCTGCCAAAAGGCAGAGCTTGCCCTTATTGACTTTGCAGTTTTGTGTTTGTTGTTTTATTGCTGACACCGTTTGATTATTACAGCTGTTTTGAGGTTTCATAGTTCGTATAAACGGGTATTGGCCGGGTCTCTCACCTCTCAACTGTGGGGTGGGGACCCTTCAAAAGTCGGCCAAATTTTCTACCTTTTGGAAACTCTGCTTCTTGCTCCACTTCTCTACTTGCACCAAGAGCCCTTGAGTTTTGTCCCAAAACAGGATTGAAACAAAAAAAAAATTTCCGCTGCCCTTGTTCTTTGAGTCCAGTAAAAAAGGTGTTGCTCAAGCATTGCAGTAAAAACTATGATTAATGCTGAAGCTTATATATTTGTTTAGGATAATAATATAATATAAGAGGAATTGGATCTGCATTAAATAAGTCAACCCGGCAGGTTAGATTTTTCAGACAGGTCATTAACTTTCTTGCCATCTCTGAACATAGAAGCATACAAATCTGCCGTTGACGACAAAAAAATGTGTCATTGGTTTAATCTTAGAATTTTCAAACAAGACAACTGCCATCCTTGAGAGTGAAAAACACGGCAGTTTGGGACTTTGAAGGCAAGGAATCTTGTGGGGTTTAATTTTACATGCAGCTAAATCGTTTGGACAGATAATGGGCACTGCTGGCAATTTCTCAGAAACTTCAAGCAAAATTCTGCTCTCTTTCTGTTGTTTTTTGTTCTAAAATTCAACCACAGGTCCACCCACAAGAGCGTATAGCAGTAAAAACCAAAAACTGAATGGTCAAATTACACTGGCAGAGTTACTTGATGGCGATCACTCATGTGCCCCAGCAGCTCCCCTCCCACCCTGGGTCCCCAACAAGCAATTCATCCTATAATTTTTAAAAATTATATAATTTTGAATTTTTTTTATTGGGGTAAAATTTTGTAACTTTTATATACAAAAAATATGAAAATTATTTTTTAAAAAAGCAAAAGTTATATATTTTTATATTAAAAATGTTTAAAATTTATAGCTTATTTAATGAATATAATTTATGTCTTTTTTTTTCATTAAATGTCTTCTATAAATATGCTCAATAAAATAACTAAGTTAACGGGCTCAACAAACCAAAACTAAAAGGATACAGAGGGAAGAAAGAAGTAGCAATCAAGATAAAGATGGGATATTGGACGTCTCACTCCCCTCATTCATAGTAATACTCTTGAACTTAGTTGAAGAATATTAACAATAAAATATGAGAAAATCAAGAAAGAATATAATTATTCTCAATGAAAACAGCAACTAAGGGACTTAAATATTTTTTTAATCCGTGCTTATTATAGAGGAATGAAAGGGTCAACTCCTCCCCTTGCATCTATCTGTGCACTGATCGATCGGAGGAATATGATAAAGTCAAGTCAAAATCCCATTCAGATTTGAGATTGACGGCACAAAGCAAAAGCTGTTGTTGCTGTTGTTGGCATCATTATCATCATCATCATAGTAGTAATCCCTCCCTTCAAGGCTTCAACAAAGAAAAGTGGAGCATGTCCACTGCGCAATAAACGAATATGCCACGAGGTCACACGTATAGAACAAGCATCCACGTGCACGATGCGGGGTTTCGCCACGTGTCCAACCGTCGGCAAAATGTCCCATGTTTCCACCTCTCTCTCTCTGTTCTGTGTTGCTCTGTTTCTGACGCGCAGAGAGAAACTTCCCCTGCTGCTGCTTCCTTCGTCTTCATCGTTTTTCCTTTGCGGTTGCAGCTCCAATGGCGTGGGCGCTGAGGACAAAGAGCTTTGCGTTTGGAGAAGGAGGGGCTGAGGTTGGAACCGCATTTGAGTGGTGGAACCAGATTCATCAGTCAGATCAATGGCAGAGAAGCGTTTACTATGCCCTGTGTGCCGCTTATGCCTTGGTTTCCTTTGCTGCCCTGGTACGGGATTTTCTTTCATTTTCCGGGAAAGTCGTGGCTTTTCCATCAACTTCTTGTAGAGCTTCTTCTGCGAGCTGAGCCTTGAGAAAACTGGACAGGAGATTTTCGTTTTGTGTTTAAATAGGCATTGTTTTGCAATCACTTTGTTTTTCTGGTCTGAACTTGCTTTACACAATTGGTACCCCACCATGCCAATCCCAATGAGATTTAAATACCTAACCACTGACCAGTTTTAATGCTCAGACGCTGATATTTCTCCTTGAGGATCATTGTTTTGCAACCCCCATGAACAAGTTTCTTGTTAACCATTATCTTTTGCAGCTTGAGATGTGAATTTTGTGAACAACTTCATGTCAGTAGCATGTGTTGTTTATGGTTGTTTGCAATCTTCCATGCCAAATTTTCTTAAAGTAATTATAATTCGTTTGTCCTCAGGTACAACTGGTGCGCATTCAAATGAGGGTACCTGAATATGGGTGGACAACGCAGAAGGTTTTCCACTTGATGAATTTTGTTGTCAATGGATGTAAGAGTTGTGAATCATCTATAAACAGCTCTGTTATCTCATAATTTCTATGCTTGCTGAAACCATATTACATTTGTAGTGAGGGCTGTCCTTTTCGGTTTATACAGAAGTGTGTTCACAATTAGACCAAAGGTATTTTCCTATTCTCAACCACTCGCATTCAGGCATTCATACCCGCTTGTTCATTTCCTAATTTGGTCATGCAATTCAGTGCATTTGGAATCATTTTAAGAAAACTGTGAACTTGAAACTGGTTTCTCTCGTCATGTTAACATTCATTTGCATTCAACTTTAAACTGTCTTGAATTTTAGAACCAGTTGCCACTTTAATCAAATTGCTGTAAATTAATAATATGGAAGCGGGTTAAGCCCCATATAATGTCATCAACTTGTTACAATTACCAAGCAGTTTATTAACGAAATACTGAAATTCAGTAATCTGAATACTACAAATTGAGTGCCCTTTGGTGTAACTTGTAACCTTCACATTTCTGTCATTTCTTTCCAACCTTTTCTTTTCCCTTTGGCAATGCAACTTATTGTGCCTCATTTCTTTTTCCTCTACAGCATATGTGATCTTACAATCTTGTTCTGACCTATTATCATGTCTTGTTACAGGTGCTGGAGCAGGTGCTAATTGATGTTCCTGGTCTTCTGTTTTTGTCTACTTATACATTGCTTGTCTTGTTCTGGGCTGAGATATACCACCAGGTATATTTACTTTCTTTTGGAAGAACTGCAATAACAGTCATTTTTTATTAATTTTCTGTAAATTACATTCTGTTCATGTTTCTCAAATGTATTTCAGGCAAGAAGTGAACCAGCACAAAAACTGAGGCCTGCTTATTTTATTATCAATGGATTTATTTACTTCGTACAGGCAAGCATACAAATTTGATCTCCTTGTCAACCACTCTAGTGGTTAAAATAAGAACTGTTCTGACAAGTTAATCTAATTTAAAAATGTTTTTCTTTTATCTCCTCACCCTGACGATAATAGGTCTGCATCTGGATTTACATGAGTGTAAGCAGAACTGCCGCTGGCATGGAAGCTGCTAAACTCTTCCTTGCAGGTTATTTTTCTCAACATCATTTTAGTTGATTACCTTTTTTCATTCAAAAATTATTTTTCATCTTGCTGTTGTCTCATTTATTCAGTGTGGACTCCATACTGTTTAGAAGATAAACACATCTATATTGCTTAAAAAGCTAGAATGAAGACATATAATGAAGTACTTACCACCTGTAAACTTCTAATGTATAGTTGTTTAGTATTGTAAACTTCGTTCTAATGTTCTTTTGCAGTTATTTCATTCTGTGCTGCTCTTGTATTCCTGTTGTATGGTGGAAGGTAAGCTGTTGTCTACCCAAAAGAACACTAATTATGTGTCACTGAACACTAATCTTCTGATATTGATGTAGGTTGTTTGTCCTGTTGAGGCGCTTCCCCATTGAATCCAGAGGTCGTCAGAAGAAGCTTTATGAGGTTTGTATCTAAGTGTTAGTTGCTTTATATATTTCAACCTTAGAAGTGATACCTGATGATATCAAATTCAGATCATGCTGCAAGGGTCAGGAAAAAGCAGTGTAAGTTGCTTGAAAAATTGGGTTGGGTATGTTACCCCTATCAATGATTTATATAAGAGACTCTCATCATACGGAGTTTTGAAGTTACATTGTACCTTTTACAAGTCTAATCGATAGTAGAGAAGTTACTTATGGTCCGAACTTTAAGAGTCAATTTAGAGGACTTTGATGAGAAAAACTCTGCTAAAAGTTGTTGGTGCTTAACTTTTCCCTTGGCAGGTTGGCTCAGTGACAAGTATATGTTGCACTTGTTTCATGATAAGATGTGTTTTGGTGAGTTCCTTTCAGTTTGGAACTATTTTTTATATTTGAAGTCATTGTTTTCTGACAAGATCTTCATTGTCAACTTTAATGTAGCTTGCACTTTCTGCATTTGATGACAATGTGGCTCTTGATGTCATGAATCGTCCCATTCTTAACCTAGTGTATTACTTGGTAAGTTTCAACACCTTAGATACTTTTCTTAGTCACCCTAGGATGGAATAGGGGATCATGTTTAGTTATGTCATGAGACATTCAAAATGCTCTCCTATGACAATAACTCTATTTGGTTTTGGTGTATGGAAATATGATTAGATTTACTAAACAGAAAGCACTTGACAGCTTTATAGTTTAGGGAAAAATTTAAATTTTCAGCCATATTTCATGATCTATTTACCGCCCACTTGGACACGTGACCGGTGCCTACACTTGGGGAGAAGTGAATGTGTTCATTGCCTTATTCCTGAAACCGACTCTCCTTTATTCATTATTGCAGTAACATTTTTGGGTAAATTACATATATAGACCTTTTCTAAGATTTGACAAAATTATAGGAAACAACATATTCATAAATTTCAAAATAAGTTAGGTTTGTGTAATTTCAGAAACAAGGAGGAGGTTCTTAAATTTTAGATGGGAAGCAGATATGGCTTAAAATAGCAATACTTAAACCTATCGGTGTCCTCCATTATTTGCAATGTTATGATACACCAGCTAGTCAGCCAAAAAAATTAAAAATTCAGATAGGAAAAATGATCTTGAAGGTTGTCCACAAGACAAATTGACAACGAAGATTTCAAAATGATAACATCTCTAATTAAATTAAGCGTTTTAATAAAAAACGAATAACTGCATTTAGCATTGCAGCGATCACGTGGGTGTATTTATATATGCTAGTTGTTGTGGCCAACCATTTCAGACTGGTGAAAATCACTTTCTTTTTCTTTTCTGAGAATGGATTTGAAAATGATCAAGTACTGCAGGTCAAGACTTAGAAAAATAAATTTTATATATCTTTAAAGCAGCCCTTCACGTAAGTTCGTGGGGGTTCTTCTGGGGCTTGAAGCGTGGATGCGGCATGCATGCATGCATCCTCTAACACCTGGTGCTTCTTATATTTAACTTATATAATACATGAGAATAGGAGGAACTATGATCAAACTCTTGACTAATTCATCATAAAAGCTCTATTTCATGTCTAAGACTTCACCTGTCAGGTGAAGCTTTAGGATACCTTCTGTCCCTATGGAAAATATGCTAGATTGAGTTCATAAGCTTATTAGATCAACATTTGTGATATTGCTATTGCTTTAAAAACACATTTGCCTTCTAGTCTTTTTTATGGTTCTCTCTCTCTCTCTCACAATTTTTTCTGCGCTGCAGTTGGTAGAGATTGTTCCATCCGCATTGGTGCTCTTCATTCTGCGAAAGCTGCCCCCACGACGAGTATCTGATCAGTATCACCCCATCAGATGAGCTGTGTATTCTTTCAGCAGGCAACAATCTGTCGCTTTTTTCTTTTTCCAAGAGATCCTTTTCTTCTGTCTGAGCCGGTCCATAATTGTCCAATCACTGTTCTGTATGTTCATAATCTTATTTTATTGAATGAATATTCTCTAGAATACTAGCAAGAGATTTCTTTTTACTTTTGTCTAGAAAACTGATTTTCTGTTCTTTTAGAGGTCAAAGAAGCAAGAAGAAAAAAAAATGTCACACCAAAGATTTAAACAAAAAGGAAACATGTATTTGTTTCTAAATGACTTCTTCTTACTTTAGTGTTAAGGCTTTTGTCAAAGATTTTTTTTGTCATTAAGAAATATGGTATAAAAGAAGAATACCTCTTCTTTTTGGAGTGATGAGTTGGATTTTGTTTGTGTCACATTGAAGTCTTGTTGGTTTAGGCCTAGCATTTCCTTTTCAAGTTCGATTAAGCAGGCTTTTTAGAGGATTTTTCAACTCAAGACAATAAGATAGGAAATAAAAACTCTTATTATTTGAGTTAACATCCGTTTATATGAGTTGGTTTGGTTTAATTTGATGCAAGTCTCAACGTGGACCAAAGTATGAAGTCCTATTAACTTGTCATAAGGTTTTATTTTATTGGTTATTAGTCCTCATTTGAATGAGTTCATAAAATGTTGCCTTGGAAAATTCGCACCACAGGATCGGTTCCCTCTACCCCCTAACGACAAAAAAAAAAAGATAAAAAAAGAATGAGTTCACAAAAGTTTAAAAGCTAGTAGTTTCAAATCAACAATAAAATTTGTTAAGAAAGTGAAAAAGCATATGGGGGTGTACTTAGGTTGGGTTTAATCCAGTTTTCGGAATAATAAAAATTAACCTAAGTCAGGTCAAGTTTTATCAATTAGAACCAACCCAATTCGCATGACTTGGTTTGGCTTGAGTTGGTCAATTTTACTTTTAAAAAAATAATTGCACTGAAACAACATTGCATTGAGTATAGAACTCAAAAAAATGTCATTTTATATTTATATTCTGAAAAAAAAATCGAAATGACATCATTTGACAGTATTTTCTTTTTGTTGGTAAATACATTAAAAATTATATATATATAAACATTTGAGTACTCAAGTCAGGTTCCAACGGTTTAAAAAGGAATCAAAACCCGATACTTTAAATTTTATTTTATATATCAATAATGAAAGAAAAAATAAATATTCAAATGATTAATCAAAATGAAAATTGTGGCACAAAAAGAAAACACCATTAACATTATGAAAAGTTATATAAAAATATAAGATTGAAATTGATTATGAATTATATGATTAAATTTGAGGTTCTTTTGTACTATTAAGTGGTATAGTGATTCATTTATAGTGTAACATGATAGTGAATCAAAATAAAATTTTTTGGCAAGGAAAATAATGTAATAATAGCATATTGCCTTCAAGTGCGTGAACAAATTATACTGAGGTGTTCGGTATGTCAGCTTGATATGTGCATGTTGGATGCATAAAAGTTTTGGATGTATTGACTGGTTGCCTATATTTGATATGTCATAGATTATATTTTAATATCAGAATGTGAGATAACTTGGAATTCAAGTTCCTGTTGTTGGGCATCTCATGCCTTTCAAAAAGATATGGGAATTTGTTATGTATCTAAACTGATTGTGGAAGAAATTTATAGGTTGAGTAGAAGAGCTTTAGGTATTATCATGCATTCTTGAAAATTTGTAAGTAAATTGTCATACCAAACATTCAAACTTTATCATATATCTGATGCCTACTCAAGATAGCTAAGAGATTAAAAATGTCGCCTGTTAAACACCTGGACGAGTCAATACAAGTGATCCCAAAAAGTAACTTTTACATATTCTGAAAGCGGGGGTTTTAAGAAAATTCAGAAGGCTTCGACTAAACATGCAAAGAAAGGAAGTCGCAGAAGATTAACCAAATTACCCCATAAAACGGGTGTAAATATTAATCATAAAATAAGGTCAGATATCATAATCAGCACTTGGTTTTAATTCCTCCCACCAAAGTCCACTTTTTTACAAACTGCAGTTATACATTGGCAACCTACACCATTATGATATAATATAACCCCAACCAATTATAAATAGAACCATCCTGTCATATAAAAACCACCATAAATAAAATCAAACTATGTCTCATTAGATTACAGTATTTGAACTGTAAAATCTGAATGCATGCTAGCTTTCATAATCTATTTATAACCAATCTTGGATCCAAGCAGTTCTGATTAGAGATATATACAGCAATGGGATGTTAGGACTTCTCCAATGCCGAATAAAGCCAACTGGCCATCTATTTACAGTGGGGAGGATAGGGGCAGCACCGCAGAGAATCAATCAAATGCTGTAGGTATGAAATTATCATCTAAAATCATATCAAGATCAATTAAATTCTCCACAGCATCAACTGTCTCTTCTGAATTGATCAAATCCGTATTACATGCCTGCCAGATATCAAATTAACATACAATTAAGCCAAATATGTATGAGTTTAGACATCAGCCAGATGTTAGGAAAATACCTTTGTTTTACGGAAGTCCTCTAATACATTTAGCACCCGCCGGTATTGAGCCCGTGCCTCTGGATACTGAACCATGGACTTCACCCTTGAAAGTGCCTTTTGGGATCTTTCCTCACTTTGTTTCCTTCCTTCCCAGAGAAAATCATAATCATCCTCTTTCAAAGGATCGCTTGGTTGGTTGGGGACCTTATTAAGGGCATCAGGTTGAAATCCACGTAAACCACTGCCCTTGCGTCTCCAGCGTAATATGACCTTTTCCAGAATCCCCACGGACCAGATGATGGATTTATACTGCTTCCTTACCTGGTGACCTCTCACATGGGCCTTAACACCATGGAATTCAAAATTCAGTGAAAGGATGTTTCAAATGTTCCAGGGCACCCCCCAGAAAAAAAAAAAAGGAGAGACGGAAAAATAAAAAAGGAAATAGGACTGTCTATGAAGAGTCTTTTCTAGCTTTCCAAAATGCACTTTTTTAAATTTTGTGAATATTGGGTCTCTCCCTATTTTTTTATGGGTACTCTGGTCTCCAAGCTTCTACAGCAACCAGACTGGAAATGCTTTAGAAAGCAGATACAGAAAAAACACCAACAAGAAAATGAACGGAAGGATGAGCACAATTTAATAAAGCATTTTTAAATTCCTACCCTAATTGAACCCACCCCCCCCCAAAAAAAAAAAAATCCAATAAGAGTGTCCATAAATGAACCAAACTAATCTAAACCAAGAAAACCAAATCAAAAACCGAAAGCCGAACAAAACTGAAATTAATCGGTTTTGTTTGGTTCTCTTTTTATACAAACCGATTGGCTTGATTCGGTTTTCAGTTCTCATTTATGAAACTAAACCAAACCAAACATAATTCATGCAATTATACATATATATTTTTATAATTACATACTTATAAATGATTAGATTTTAATTTATTATTGTTTCTATAGAAATGCTTATGCCAATTTGTTGTTTATATCTATTTGTTTATGCTTTTATTAACATTTTTAAGTTAATTTGATGTTAATTTAGTCATGGAAAGAAAAAAAAAAAAGTCTAGTTAGGTATAATTTTTTTAACAAAAAAATATATGAGAAAAAACCAATTGGACCAGAATGGTTTGGTTCAGTTTGGTTATCCAATTAGAACAAAACTGATCGGTTCCCGATATAAGAAAACTGATTGGTTTGGTCTGAATGATTTTTTCTCTCAAAACCGAACCAAACCAAACCGTGAACCACCTCAAATATCCCAAATAGAAGAAGAGTTGATAGGATGATTCAATGAGAAATCAACAACATATAAGAAATAATCCAATATAAAAGAACATAGATAATATGAAAAATGAAAAGTCAAGAAGTCGAGAAAGAGAGCAGAAAAATGGACCTGGATTTTAACAATTCTTTGACGAATGATCAGGAATTCTTTTCTTTTCTTCCAACCACGAAACTTTTTCTGTATTTGTATTGCAGCATCATTGGCTAAACCCTCTACTTGTCCAGATTTGCATGCCTTAGAAGCTAGAAGGGAAAGAGCTCGCTGATCTGAGAATCCAAACTCATCATCTTCGTACTGAGCTAACTGCTTCCTCCGAAATGACTGCATTCTGAATACTTGGTATATACGATCAGCAGCTTGTGTAGCATTACGGACAGCAGCAAGAGAATCCTTAAGGCAGAGAGCATCTGGTTCACCAGAAAACACAGGCGTTGCAATTCGCTCTGAAACTGTTTGCACTGCCTTCATTCCTGAAGTTTCTTTCCCACCATCTTTATTTAGATCATCCATTGTGAGCGATTCAAGGTGGCTAGTTAATGAAGACTCTGCAAGAAAACCAGAGATTCCTTTGTGCCCGTTATTAGAAGCAAGATCTGCAGGTGTTCTACCTGAAGGAAATGCTGGAGATGGATCCGTCAATGCTCCAGTAGATGCACCCATGGAGACAAGGACAGCAACTGTTTGCTCTCTGAGCAAACGAGTACAAAGAATAACATAAGGAACCAACTTGTGTTATGCTGGCCATAATATATTTGAGAACAGTTGAGGGTAAAAAGCAAGGAATACTCTTGACTAATGCTGAAAGCAGAATAGATTATAGAGAGATTAATGTGATCTGCCTTTAACTGACCAAAGCAATTGCTTTAAGATTAATTTTGAACTAATTTACATGCATAAAAAAACCAATGTGAAGTTTAACACCAAAACAGTTTAAATATAAAGAAAAAAAAAAAATTCCAATCAGGCAAGGGGCTGGAATTTTCACATCACCCTTTGCAGGAGAAAACCAAAATGAATGGCTTCATATTCTAGGACAAACTAAATTCGCAACAAATCCAGATTTCCAAAACTCTAGAAAAATGGAGATAATCAGGGTAGTAAAGGAAGATTCAACCAGATTAGTAGTTGCAACATAAGGACAATCAACTCAACGCAACAAAGAAAAAATTCTCAGGGGCCCTTACCTGCCACAGGATGCAGCCCAATGCAGAGCCGTCCATCCATTCACATCACGGAAGTTTATATTAACTCCAGCAATTATAATTGGTGTTATGGCCCAATCATAATCAAGAGCAGCAGCTAAATGTAACACACCCTGCCCACCCTCATCTAATACATTTGGCCCTTTACCACTTTCAGTTACTTTGTGAAGAAGCCATGAGTACAGCTTCTCTTTAAACTGTCTGTTAAACATATGCTCCTTCACTTGGTGTTGTGATATATCCATCTCTACAGTTGGCACTTCCTTACCCGAATATTCCTCTTCCTCCCTCAGTGAAATAAGCTTAAAAATTAAGTTTCTTTTCTTCAAACAACCCTCAAAAGCTTGATTTGAAGGGTGCACTGATTTTAAAGAAAGCAACTCCTCCAGTCGCAAATGAAGCATCATTTCAGTTGAACTGTTTTAAAAAAACCTGCAAAAGCTACATTTCTAGCAAAGCCCTCTCGGTAATCAAATTCCCGCACTTCACTACAAGCAAACCTATTGGAACATGTTACATAGAAAGGGACCCGTCCAATCTTATGAGGTGGAGCTTGACAGCACAGAATTCCGTTAGCTAAAACTTCAGCAGGAACCTCTACTTCCCCAAACATACAGGACCAGTTACAGGTTGCCACCTCTGGTTGACTCTTCAAAAATGTTCCAATAATCAACACCTGTGTGAATTTAAATAGGATAAGATGTCAGTCAAACTACAGCTGCCTTCTCTTCATTTTATGTTGCAGCAGAGACCCATAAAAAAGAAGTAAAACCATTAATTATGTATGAATTATTACAGCAGAAAAAGAAAATTATCAGGATACATCATGAAACATCACGAAGTAGTAAGCAACAAAGAAATAGATATAAGATGGAAAATATTCAAAAATAATAATAATAATAATAAAAGAACAAAAATTACTTGCATCTGACCTGGACAAGAGCAGTTGATATCTAAGGCAAAAAATAAAAAGCTCTAAATTTCAATGAAAAAGCCATGTACAATACATATTTAATAACTTATTCACAGCACATAAGAGAAAAGGAAAAACAAAAAAAAATCTTCACAGCCAATAAATGGTTGGCTGAAAAAAAATGTATATAATTGTAATGGAATCTCACATCAAAGTATAAGTTGATATTTTCTCTTTATTTTCTTTTCACTTTTATTATTGAAAGTATTATCCACGTCATAAATACCTCAATTTCTGATTCAGCATAAGCCCATTTAGGTGAAAAATCATTTATGCTAAACAGCTGGTCCTGGGAGAGGGACAGGCTCAACGAGGTATCATCTATCACGTGCCCACATTCATCTGTGCTCCATGAAATACCAGGTGAAGACTGCATATGCAAATCATCCACCTCTCCAAGTTCTTTAGCAATCCACCTAGAGAAGCTATCAACCTTCTTCAAGCTCTCCTCTCCATCCAATAATGCACGCTTCACATAGCTGATACTTTCTTCACCAGGAATTTCATACTCAGAATTGGATTTCAGTGCATATTGAGGTTGTGCATCTGTATGTTGCTTTGAGAAGTTTTTCTGCCCCTGCTGCTCTTTTGGCTCATCATCAAAAGTGAACAGGTCAGGAGCAATTTCAGGACTTGCATTATGAGTTTCATCCCCCAATAAACCAGTGTTATAATCAGACACAAATTCCAAACTCGATGATTGAATTAAGCTCCATTTGGGCAAGTGTCCTGAATTGTCTTCAAACGGAATCTGGATCAACAATTCAAATAGCAAAATGAAAATAGTTATATATTGTTGCTAAATCTCACAAATTGAAGTATTTTGAAACTTTCACGAGAGAAACCATACAAACTGCACGTTAAAACATCAGGGTTGCAGATAAATCAATCAAAATATAAGATTGACACCAAGCCAATACATAGTCACTGCTCCCCACCAAGATATTTAGCAAGAGCTCAAGCTATTAAATACTCATCTCAGCAGAAGGTCACATAAGGATACATTTGGAGAAGGATCAAGTAAAGAAGAAAATGTGTAATAGAAAAAGAAGAAAAAAATAAAGCCTACTATGTATTCTAGCATTTCTACAATTTCAGAAACAATTCAAAACCATTTAGTGCTACAAATGCAGCTCAATGATTAAATTGAATTCAAAATTATTAATAGACATACTAACTTCCATGGAGAGGAAGTAATCTATGCTCTCAGGTCACTTCAACAACCCAATTAATCACAACTTCAAAAGCGTCTTCACAACCCCTAAATGATGGATCTTACATTCCAGATAACATACCTTCTACTTCACAAATTAGACATCTTGAATGTCTCAACTTTCCTTCAAATATCAACCAACAACTACCATAATTTCCCTCCTTCCCCAGTTTCCCCATTCTCCAGCAACTCTTCCTTTTTTTTCATGATAAAAGAATAGGTGAACCATACACCTCATCAAGCATCAACTCCATCAACAATGACATGTTGATTGAACATTACATAACATCCACATAACACACAGTTAGAACTTTTACCAGTAATGTAATGTTCTGGGGAAGCAATTTTCAGATGTTGTCCCATCCTACAAGATGGCACTATTGCTCCTAATAGAACCTCACGCATGATACTCATCTATTGCCCTGGGTACTGAGATGTATGCAAGCAAGCATCGAATATTCTTAACTCTTCTGAAGGATAACTCCACTAGTCTTGTGAATTTCTAAAAAGACAAATAAACTGTAATGGTGGAATAGCCAACATTTTCACACTAAAGCAGCACTCTTGACATATACACAGGATAATTTCATCCAGTTTTAATATAACATTCACCCACCAGGATATAGATTTTATAGCAGCGGAACCTTATTATCTCAAATACCACAATCTAAGAGGATGCCTTGTCCATCCTAAAATAACAATCCTGAAGGATGCTACCGGCAGACATAGCATGCAGTAACAGTAAGTACCTGCCAATTTGATTGGAGAGACTGAGAGCCCCCTCCCTCCCCAATGAGGGCACTTTTGCTCATTGAAAGGTTGCCCAGAACAGTATGCTCCTGTTCAAGGATGTTTCCCATTGAACTAGATGGGATGGAAGGAAACGATACAAGAGAAGGATCAGTATGCAATCCTGCAGTGCATTGCTCCATGACATTGTCCCACGAAGTCAAGCCATGTACTTTCTGGCACTCAGTGTAAGTAGCATCACTTCCTCTAGATTTATCCCCGTGAACAAGTGGGATATAATCTGTTCCAGAAATTGACGACTTTCCATGATCACCTGAATATATTTTCAAATATACAACAAAATTCAAATGTCAAATCCCAGAAAAGCTTATGAGTTAAGAGGTTGCTTAATATTAGATGTTAAATAGAAGTTTCAAAATAATCACTTAAGACAAAAAGAAGAAAAAAGATGACAAGGTAACCTGAAAAGGGATGCATAAGATATGAACTATTCGTATGAGCATCAATCTTATCCATCAGAGGACCATTCCCCAAATTTTGTAACTCACGAAACGAGTTTAATGCAGAACTTGTTTGATGAATATCCTCTGGGAAGAAATTTGATCAAACCATTTAGGGGTTATCAAATAGGCCAAACTCTTATGTGAATATGTGATGAAACAGTAAATCAAGATATTTAAAGCGTTGGCATATTAAATCAGTTCACAAGGATTAAGTGAAATGTAACCCCGATGAAATGAATATAGGCAGAATTACCAGAATCAGCATCTTCACATAAAGATGTCAAAGTGCTAGTTGGGCTCATGGAATCTGTACTTCGTGAAGGCACACTGCTATAATTTGTGGGAAAGCCAGATGATGCAGAACTGCCCTTTTGGGAATCTGATGTAACCTCATCATTATCTGTATTTCCTTTAATATTTGTCTTGTTAACCTGAGAGATAAAGAACAGAACCCACAAAACATCTAATAATAAGTCATCAAACACACAAGTGAGTCAATAACAGGACTACAAAACAAGAAACCTTCTATTTAGACAGCTTCACAAGCTTTCTGCCTGAAATCAAAAATAAAATGATAGCAATGGACTTCAAGATCTTTTCAAAAGCATAATGCAAGTCCTTCAGTATCATCAATTGAGATTTTTAATGGTTTGAAATCAAGGATCTTCCAATGGTACGAAGAGAATAGCATAATTTAAAAGCAGAAGAGCAAATATTGCATTTCAGCATTTTGTGGTGCTATAATGCTTAAGCATGGCCACCCAGGTTTACAATTAAGAAAGCATATTCCTCAATCCTCATAGCAAGAAATTGAGAAGGAACTCAGAAAGAACATAGATTTGCCTTCGCATTATATTTGGCGGTATGGAAGGGTAATATAGTACTTGTACTCTACTCCTCCTTTCAGTTTAGAAGGAAGCTTTAAGCATGAAAAAGCTTGGAACAGATCTGGCTTGTGCCATTTGATGCCATAAATTCTCATGTTGAAATTACACCAGTAACTAAACCACGCAAGGAGGCTCTTCTTGCTATAGTGAGGTGTGACAACTCAGATTTCTGATCGCTTCTGTTTAGCCATACTTATCTTTAAACTTTCCAGCACTCACTCAATGTCAACCAAGCCTAAATAAGAATTTTATTTTATTTTTTTTATTAAAGATAAATTAACATGCTATCAAGCATAACAATGTTTTCTAATGGCAAACTGACACAACCACCATATTCATCCCATGAGTACGAAGTTAGGCATCCTCACAGAGGGTGCATGCTAGGAAGGGCAGCAAAGGATGGGTTAGGACCGTGTGGGAAATGTGAAAGGGGAGAGGCTGAACTTTGTAACAAACCTGCCAGCGTGGCAGGTGAGGGCGAGGGAAGAATAGGGGGATTCAGTTAGAATAAAAGGAGAAGAGGGTAAGAAAAAAAGGGGAAGACGGGAAGGAAAGGGATAGGAAAGAATTCAGAAAGAGGATTGAGATTTGGGAGGAAGCTAGCCCTCTAAGAGCTAGCTGGATTCTGAATTTTGGGGTGCTGTAATGTGAGTTCCATCTCAGTAGTTTCTGTAATTTTGAAGGTCTATCTCAGGATTGTAAGGAGCTAGTCTCCAATACACACACAGACTGAGTTGCCATGGTATCACTCATTCATGATAGCTCAGCATAGATCATGAGCATCTCAGCTGTTTCCTTCTTTCTCCTTTCAATTGTTTTATTCTATTTTTGAAACAGAAAAATTTATGTGGATAACACATTTCAACCATGTCAAATATAAACTCTACAATTTGTCATCAGCATAATCCAAAAACTGAAAATGAGAGAAACAATAAAATGATACAAAAACAATACCACTGGCAATAACAATAGTGAAAAATAAAGAAAACGAGCAAAATACCTTAACATCCAAGTAGTGGACAAATACTATGTGCATCATATCCCTGCAGCAAAACAAATTAATAAGAAAAACATAGTCTGATTAATTTTAAGAAAAATAAAATTATTCCAGTAGAACTATACCTAAAACTTAAAAATTTGCTAAGGAACAACAAAACAGTTCTCCAATAATATATAGCTATTAATTACAAATTGACTCAATATGAAAAAAGATGCACTAATGCAGTACTTACTAAGAAGCTTACAATGCATCTGCCATGTGAAATATCTATGAACTTTCATTTTATAGACAATAATTATTATACAAAATCCTGAAAAGTAAATTAGTTCATACTCACTGTTCAAGCATCCAATAGCTTCGCCTCTGAAAATTTTCATTTTCTTCTCCATGGGCATAGTAGCAGTGTAACACATCAACACTTCCAACCTAAATTTGCTTGAATCACGTTACAACCTCAGCAAATAATTATTTTAGGTATAAAGACTTTTTCCAACTAGAGAAGACTAACTGAAAAAATTCAAGTCATCTTATATATATGCTTGTCTTACAAAGACTTGATTAACCACAAACTCCAAACACAAATATATTACAGGCTTACCTTCAACTTTTCATGAGCTTCCTTCACAGTCTTTCCATCTCTTTTCTTTCTCCAATTATGTCCATCCTTTCTAAAGTATCTCAAAACCTTCCGATCAAAGAGAAAAAGTGAACCACCTACAATCATCAATACATGTCAAGAAGCAACATCTTTATAAGCAAGATGAATTAAAGTTAACTACAAAGCAAGATTTTAGCATGAACAACAATAAAACTACTGACGAGATTAGGCAATAAGCATATACTGCCCTTTTGCTACCAAATTTCATGAAAAAGTTATTCACTGAACTGCCCAGATGTACCTGTATTCTTTCATGCTTTGAGCTGAAATATATAGGATCTATTGAAGTGGAACACTTTAAATCCTGGACAATTAGAAAACTCTATACAGACTTACAAGGAACTAACTATTATATGAATTTTGCTGAATCTAAGGAGGGCAGGACAGCGTTGTCCAACATCAATAATTGGCACCTAGAAGGCTGTCAAACAACTTCGCAAACACCCAGTTACAACAAACAATTCATGGAGGATTAGTGGTTTTAAGCTTCTTGGGCAATTCAGTCATATCCATATATGTACAAGACTTGTATATACTTGATGAGGTGGTAATAATTTATCAGTAACATATGCAGTAGCCATACTTGGAGGCCTGTTAGGCGGTTCTGATGTGATATGAAACATTCGATAATTACGAAGAATTTCACAAATTTCTGCAGGGCGCAACCACCGATGCTGAGCTTCAAATTGTAAATGCTGAATATCTGCACATTGATAAGAATAATAATATAATATGGAATTCAGTTAAATATTTGATTACTGTATTATCCCATACACAAGTGCAATGATTAAAGCATGCTTCAAGAATCAAACTACGGCCATAGAAATCACATGTATCACTAAGAAAATTTTTAATTACAATTATCTCAACAGAAGATAGTACTTGCACATCTAACAGCTCATACAAACAATAATTGAAATTCCGGACCGGAATGGCAAGTTCAACCAGAAAACCAGTGAATCTGCCCTTTGTCTGGTCAAGGTGATGTCTGAAACTGTATTTATTGAACCGGTATGAACCGGTTTCCAGCAAACTGGTAAACCAGTGCCAGTTTAACAGGTTCACCTGGGTCATATGTTGATGACATGACATCGTCAACCACAAAAATTAATTACAAGATTTGTGCTAGGAAATGGTCGAACGCCACCACTAGGCTCAGCTATACCTTTGGTAATGTAAAGGCAAATTAATTTGTTTACTGCATACTTAGTTTCAAAAAACATAAAAATGTTTATATTTTTCAGAAATGAATAATTAGACATCATAAAATATACTTATTAGTCAATTTCATGACAAAAATGTTTATATAATTGATATTCAAGCAAATAACTACTTTTTCTATGGAACAGTAACAAAAAATCAAATTTTAAAATATAACATTGTATACGCAATTTAATATTAATAATTCCAAATAAAATGCTATGAATACTGTTTTTAGTTGAGTAAAGTTATTAAAGTGAACTTTTTTTACAAGTATTATGGAACTATTTAAATGCCATGTTCATTTCTCTGATTATTTTTATTTATTTAAGTATTATAAGTTATTTTCTTAATATATTTCTGTCATATATTTATATTAATTAAAATATACATATTTAAAAACGCCGGTATAACCTGTTTGAACTTCTAACCCTTGACCCTTCTCTACCAGTTTGGTTTTTAAAACATTGCATGCATGTGAAAACAAGAAATCCAAAATCACAAATTGAGATAGGTTGGACAGCAAAAGGGAAAGTAAGGTCAAATGAGAAACATAATGAACTAGTGATTAATTTGACACAAAAACTAGGCATGTTGCATAATCTAACAGTGCAGGGAAAAAATTTGGAAAGTTAGAAGAGGCAGAGCTGGAAGAGATTTCTGAATGTGATCTTAAATGAGCGCAAGAATATCCTGAAAACAGTCCAGCACAAACAGAACCTTCTACACCTGTATTCTCCTGCATAATTTGTTGTTGACTAAAGGTGGTGAACTGGAATGTTATGATGAACCAATTCAAATTTAAGATTTTGTAGAGTGGGAGTTGCCATGAAGGATACACCAAAAAGAAAAACATACTCGGCAGCTGATTCAGATATGAACTGGTAAAAAGGAATTGGAAAACAAATGGGTTTACCATGTCAAGGAAGAACATAAAGGTAGTAAGAGATACAAGGCTATTAGGCTAGATTGGTCATGACGGGGCTTCCATCAAAAGCAAGGTGTTGAATCTATTGACTATACTGAGATTTTCTCTCCAGTTGCCAAGATAACTACAATCAGGTTAGTGCCAAGTATTGTAGCTTCTGAGGATTTACATATTAATAGTTAGGTGTAAACACAGTCCTTCTACATCATGATCTTGAAGAAGATATTTATATGGTTCAAACTGAAGGTTTTGCAGTTCCTAGTAAGGAAAATCTTGTTTGCAAAAAGTTTGCATCGTTTTAAACAAGCCCAAAGACATTGCTATAAGAAATTTGATTTATTCATGTATAACAATGGCATCTGGAAATGTGATATGGATCATTGCTACTAATTTAAAAATTTTGATGATTGCTATATTATCCTTTTATTGTACGTAGAGGACATACTTATGGCGGGATCTAGCATCAATAAGCTAAAACAACAATTGCCAAAAGAATTTGCAATGAAGCATTTGGGAGCTACAAAGCAAATTATTGGGATAAGGATTGTTCAGGATAGAATGGCTAGTACTTTGAAGTTTTTACAAGTTGGCTGCATCGAAAAGGTGTTGAGAAAATTTAGAATGCAAGATTCTAAACCTTTTAGCACTCCTTTGGCAAGTCACTTCAGGCTATCTGAGTAACAATTACCCACGATAGAAGACGAGTATGAATTTATGTCTCTAGTTCCGAATGCTTTAGCAATTGGCAGTCTAATATATGTAATGGTTTCTACAAAACCTAACATAGCGCATGTAGTGGGAGTCTATCATTGACACTTTATGCATCCCTCAATTAGTCTCCATGGTTAATTATTGTGGAGGCATCGCTCTGAGTTTGTGGCTACAAAGAGGAGCATATATGCATGATTTGGTTGACAAATTAGTGTCCACGGGAGAGATTGTTGGCGGTCAAGACAAATTTCATTAATAATATCTTACTTCTATTTTAGGGTTATTTATGTATTTTTCTCCAAAATAAATGTTGTCCTAATCTCTTTGTATTTAAATGAAGGTGAGTTCTCTCTTGTTGTGTGTTACTCTCATCATATAGTGAAATTCCAGTGAGGCCATGGACGTAGGACAATTTCTTCAAACCACGTAAATTTGTTGGGTACTCTTTTGTTCTTTCTTCTACTTTTCATTCTTTTCGTTAAAATTTTATGATGGGTAGAAAGATTTCGCTCCTAGCATTGCCTCCCATGCTTTCTAGATCCAACCTAGTTGTTTTGAGATTGTAACAAATTAGAGAATACTAAGTTCTTTCTTTTGAGGGGTTCAGGAAAGCAGGGCCGTACATAGTTTGCTTTATCATTTGGAATCCAGCCAACTAGAAAATTAGATGCAAACTGCTACAAGCCCACGTGGCTGAACTACTAAGAGGCCAATTAACAGAGTGTATCATATTTTTTGACAACAATACTAGTTTTATTCAGCAGAGGAACATATATTCTATTCGAAGTGAACCAATATCAATCTATAGTCCAGACCGTTCACAGCTAGACAGAGTTATCTAAATGCAATCAAAGACGCTTTTTCTTTTTCACCCACTAAGCCTAATTGGACTAACAAGCTCATCAAAATCTTATTCTGATAACAACCCAAAACGGTTTTCTTTTTTTAACAAAAGATTTGAAATCCCATCTCGATTGTGCTCCGCTTTTCTCAACCCCAGAACGGCCGAAACTTTGTTCCATTAGGGACACCATTTGCAGGGACGGACACTCAGTTCCAACAACGGGAACCCATTCAACAAGGAAACAAAATTCCAGGAGTAAAAAAATTTGAAATTTCGGGATTCCGTAACTAGAAAATCGTCCGAAAAATTAAATAAAAATTGAGGATCCAAGCATTCAACGAGTCATAAAATAAATATTGAATCTTAATTTAGTAAAAAAGAAAAGGAATCAGAAATCTGACCTAATCGAGGACCCAAACCATAAGAACCACGCTCCGTCATGGCGAAGACTGAATCAGAGATCCACGCGGAGAGGGAAGTAGCTGACGAACGATGATGGAGTGTATATGTTTGTGAGATAAAGAGAGACTGCTGCTTCTTACTTTCTTCCTTTCCCTTTTCCCTCTTTCCAGTCAGCTTCTCAAACTCTCGGTGACGTGACAAAGTGAAAAACCAAACCTCTTTCCCCTCTGCTTCGAATTATTATATAAGTTCATGTTGGGAAAATGAAATATCATTATTCCAAAAATACCGTTACAACCATTACATTTCGAACGCGTGCGGAAAAGTGGATATCCAGATTCTCGGACCGTATCTTCGAATCCACGTGAATCTATTCGGCCTTGTAAGAAAGTGCCCATTTTGTAGCCGCCCCGCCCCGACCGTGCGCAGTTTTCTAGCAAAAGAATATTTGTTGTGGCTAAATTAAATTATAACAATGATAAGAATGCTTTTTCCATATATTTGAAAATTATATGAGATTTTAGGTAGTTGAAATTCATAAAATTTAAGAAAAAATTTAAATTCAGAATCTATCAATAATTGCTTAATATATTTGTGGTATAGGTTCAAAATACTAATTAGGCTTAAGAAGTCATTAAATGAATAATTTAAGAATATTTTTCTTTTTTTTATTTGTATTCAGTAAATTTTATTACACCATGCATTGCATCTATCACTTATTTATTAAGGATATAATCAAAATCTAAGATTAATTATGATAGTTAATGATGTAATAAATGTTAAAAACTAAGGGTAGAATTATAAAATATATGTTTGGATGAGCGTTTATACCATCTAAATAGATTTATAGAGGTTAAAATGTGTTTTTTTTACTTTTTTGTTTATATTTATACTATTTTTCAAACGTAATTCTAACGTTAAAAATTTGTTTGGTTTAAAATAATTATTTCTTCTTTTGCATTCAACGTAATTTTTTTTTAATATAAATTATTTTACTTAAACTCACTTTTGATTAAAATTAAGTTTGTAAAATCATATTCATTTAAAATCAAGTTTGTAAAATATAATTTAAACACACTCAAAATCTTGTAGAATTTTAAAAGAACCCTAAATTTTTTAGGGCTTAATTAAGTTTTCAATCCTTAAATTTCAATTTGTCTATCATTCATTACATGTGTGCATGTTATTAAACTATTTTTTGATGAATATAATTATGATTTATTAAAAAAAATTAACATTATTATTATTTAATTATATATTAATATATTATTAAAATATTTAACTGTGACAATAATCATTTAAATTTTAAGTTTTTTTTAATAATTTGTTCATACTTAATTAAATAATAATGTAAAAAATTTTACAATAATATAATGAATCAAATTTAACCATCACAAATTGAGCATGGCTCATAAGTAAGTTCATTGAGTCTAAAATGCTCAATTAGTACAGAATTTAAGTTTGACTAATTTAACTCGAGTATCCAGTGAGTTTAAAATGAGTTAAGCTTGAGAAAATAATTAAGTTAATATTTTTTTATTAAGATTAATCTGAGCTGAATATATTTATATATGCTGAGCCGAGCATGAGTTAAGTGACTCGGCTCACTCGCACTAGCTCACAATATTTTTCTTTTTTCACTTAAAAACTATTACCTTAATAGTCATTTAACATATAAACTGTTTAACAATATAATTAATATGAATGGATAATTATTATAAAGACAACATGTAATGTTATTGATAAATTAAAAGACTCAAATGAACAAATCAAGGAAATATATAAGGATTAATATTAAAGCCTAATAAAAATATAATTAAAGACAAACAAACCTAATTAAGCCATCTAACTTTTAACATTTATGGGAATGTACTTAAAGAATTACATATACTATATAAGAAAGATTTTTTAACTTTGGGAGCCACCGCCCTCATCCTACGCAATGTCCACCTTCACTAAAAATACATCTTTATTAATATTCAATCATAAAATATATGAAAAGAATTTTTATATTTATATTAAACACTTGTTATAACATCATTAATTTACTATATTTGCCATAATCTCTTATTATTGTCCTTTTTTTTTCCAATCTAATAAGATTGATTATATAATAAACGATGGAAAAATATTTATCTTACCTAAGTATCTACTGCTATATCCTTTAATAATAAATTAAGAGTAATGTTATATCATCTTAAATAATTTTTTTAATAATCTTTATAATATCTAACAGAATAAATATTAAATAAAAAAATAAAAATATTTAATATTTTAAAATTTTAAAATACATTTAATTCTTTCTTCATTTAATAATTCATCTAATTAAAAAATTATTTCAGTTAAAAGCATAGATACGTGCGACTCCATCACTCTATTTCACTGTCCAAAGGCTTCTCTTTCTATTGTATCTTCTACGTAGAACGTACCTTACAATGTTTATTTAGCTTGTCATTGATTATAATTTATTTCAAAGTATACAACCGTTCAAATACTATTTCAATGAATTCCATACCATAGTCCAAAGATTGGTTTTGGTGGTAAAGTAAGTGATAAAAAAAAGTTGCCTAATTAAGGTCATGCCAGTTTTGGAGGCTGGTGCAGAGATTGCTAGAGAGAAGTAGAGAATGAATTTGACAAATAAATGTCCTGTCACGTTATGAGTTAGAGAAGGATTTAAAGCTAATCCTAATCATGTTTTACAATGATTCCTCCAATCATTTGACGAAGATAATACTGCTAAAAGTAGGTAGAATGATTGCCGTGTCCGCTAGTTATGCGAAGATATGATTGTATCAAGCATCAATTATGTTATTTAATACACTTCCTCATATATTTAATTTTTTGTGAGAAAAAAAATTAAAAGAAATTAAATTTTTCTCTTTCTTATTATGATTATAGAATTAAAGTATAAAAAAATATTTTTATTTATGAATTGCATATTTTTTTAAAAAAAATTATGTGTGAAAGATTTGAATGTAATGGTGAATTGGACTTAATAAAAAATTACTGTAAAAAATTTTAATAAGATTATGCATGGTTCAGCTTTGTTTAAAAAATCGAACCGAATTAAAAATATGGTTCAACGAACTAAATTGAACTGTATTTGTTTCACAAGATAAAAAAATTATATAAACTGATTTTTCAGTTTAATTCAATAAACTAAACTAATCGGTTTTAGATTAACGAGTTCAAAAACCATCAAATGAACCGATTCTACACAATGACCAAACCAAAATTAAGAGCTTCAAGGATCTTAAATTAGATATCCAATATAATTTGCTAAGGAAAGGACTACTGATTGCTTGATAGCTAGAAGGGAGATTATCATGATTGACGAGAATGCCAGCATGGCCATGAACGGCGATGAACAGCAAAGCAATTTCTATGAGTTATTAACTCACTTTGATGATTGCTGAAATATATCATGTACATTTTTATTGTTATAATAAATAACGAAATTATTATTTTTATACTTGATTTTTCACGTCTTTATTTTATACTTCTCTTTTATTAAAAAAAGAAAAAAAAATAAATTTCTCTTTCTTTTATTTTCTTATTAAAAAAATGTAAAAGATGAAGTATAAAAATAACATTATTAAAAAAAGTAAAATTTCAAAATTTAAGATTAATAACATCATTTGTAAAGATTCTGACTATCATCAAGAAAATGCTTGGACAGTTTCCAAGATCACTTTTTTGGTGGAAAAGTTTTGAAAATGTACTTATTTTCTTTTCATATTTTATTTTGGGTACGTGAGGCATGGCTGAAATAGTAGCTAGGTAAGGATTGCGAAGATCCAACTCAATCACAGGCTTACAGCTTTCAAGTGAGCTTGGCAGAACATTTTCTACAATTCATTAGGTGACGAACCTGCTTACAGTTCTGTTTTTGTCCCCGCCTGTTGCATAGATGTTTAATAGTTGTCTTTCTTTGTTGGTAGGGGCTTCACCATTTTTGAAGGCTTCCTCTTAAGACCCTGACACAGAAGTTTTTCCACTTTTGTTTCTTGCATAAAAGAAATTAGTACGATGAACCTCAAGCAATTTTGCAAACTCAGTGATTATGATAACTAGCTACTGCAGATTTGTCGGATTCAAGTCTCCTCCAAGTTCTATCTCCTCCTCAATCTTGTAGATGTCAACTTGGGGCTGGTTATCTTCCTCACTTCTTGTTGGGTCGTCCATCTCTTCATAATATCGTTTAAGTTGAATCGTCAAAATAAATTACGGACCACATTAATTGATATGTTAGCAACATATTAATTATCGCGATTATATCACATTGCAATTGTGGTTGCACTGATCTGTATCAGTTTGTAACAGCTATAATGCAACTATAATTATAATATAACTTGATTTACAATTTAAAACCTTAATGCTTGTCTACTAAGAATAACTAATTTTGAGTAAAGTGATAAGAAAAGAGAGGTATACAAAGGATAAAGACAAAGATGGCTAACTTAAGCGGGGCAGACAAATAAAAGGCAAGGACACATTAAGAACTCATAAAGCTAAAACGTTGACTAACTTCCTGACTGTGACTTGAATAGAGACAGGTTGAGAGATGGAGGTATTGGATTTAGATGCAAGGAGCAACCTAGAGAGATCATTGGTTTTGAACTAGATTAACAAGTGCTCGGATGGTTAGTGTAAATCTTAAGAGTAAGTTTAATATGATAATAAATATAGGAGTAAATGAAAAACTCTTCCTTTATAAATTTATTTTCATATTTATCTTTATGCTAAACACGTGTGATAGAATTCCATGTGAGGTTTCTTTAATATTCACTTCTGTTGTACCTTGTACTTTTATAGTACGCACTCACGAGAATCTAATTCTCCAAAACCACATTCCATTCTCCATTTCCATTATTTATTTCTCTCTCGGTGCGAGAACAATGGCAAAAGGAGGAAAATCTCTAGGTGCAGGGAAGGAAGGTACCTCAAAAATTTCCCTGAACTTTTAAATAAGATCACACACAAAATTCACGGAAGGTAGTGGAACCTTCTCGTCTAAATTTGTCTTCCCGACTGTTGGGTCAACTGGAAAGTTGGTCACGTTATGCAACAAGGAAAAAAAACAAAAGTCGTCATTGTACAGATAAACAAAGAAAGAAGAAAAGTCCACACCGCGCTTTCTTTTTCATCATTGACTGCCACGTCAACCACCATTACCGTTAACCGGGAGTCAGCCGACAGACTTTTCCAACATTGTGGCATCCCCACAACCCGGTAAACACCACAACAGGTACACAGCCCCATCATGCACCCTTCATCCACTGGACCCCACCGCACACAAACAATTCCCAATCAACCTGCATTTTCAACGGATGATTGCTGGCAATCAAACGGCTCGTAAGCATCTCAGACCAAACCACATGGTCCTGTCATCTGTTCTAGCAGTGCCTGTGACCTTTCCCCTCTGCTTCCCTCCCCCTTTCGATTCTTCCTTCACTTCGTCTTGTGGCAAATACAAAATTGAATACGAAAACCTTCTCTTTTGATGTTATCTGCATATATGAATCTCCGATTTTGAGCCACTTTCATCATCAGATCAAGATTATTTAATTCAAGTGTTCAACATGAAGCATCTTTTCGTAAGGTCAGCGGCACGGGCTCTGATCGGCGGTGGCCGCAACTACCACCGCCACCTCTCGAAGCCGGCGATCGTCAAGCAGCTGGAGAATTTGGGACCGCGGCACCAGCATGGCGGCAGCGTCTACTGGCCGACGATGTCCACCCTGGCGGAGAAGGATCTGCAGAAGGAGGATTCACTATCAGAGGAGAAGAAGAAGAACAAGGTCAACAAGAACCACAACGCCGTCGTTTCGAGTTACTGGGGGATCACGAAGCCTAAGGTTCACAGGGAGGATGGCACTGAGTGGCCGTGGAACTGTTTCATGGTAACGATTTCTTTGTCCTTAGCCGGTCAACGCTCAGATTTTAGCTAACTAAGATTATTAAGTATCAGATTTGAACCCAAAAAAAAAAATACTATATTCATTTTATAATTTAAATATTTATTTATTTTTGTATATTGCTGCAGAAAAATTAAGTATCTGTTATGTTTTTAAACACTGATTAGCATATTTCTATGATGTCTCGAAGCCGTGGGAGACATATCAGGCAGATATGTCAATAGACGTGACCAAGCATTACTCGCCAAAGACGTTCTCGGACAAGGTTGCCTTCAGGGCTGTCAAGTTTCTCAGAGTTCTCTCAGATTTGTACTTTAAGGTGTGTGCTATGTACAGTAAATTTTACCCGTTATGCTAAGAATGGTAAATCAATAACATAAAATGATTTCAATTTCATGATTACTGTTTGACCAATTGAGTTAGCCTTCCTTGTTTTCATGTAATTGTATAGTTGATTAAAGTCATTAAACGAAGGACATGTGGTGTAATGGATAGGAATAGAATAAGAATAAAATATTTATATTTTTTTATTTAATAAAAAAATTAATATATTTGATCTTTTGAAATTATGTTTGAGAGATTAAAATAAATAAAAATTAAAAATTTTAAAAAAATGAAAAAAAAATAAAACAGTTAATGAATAAATTTTTATTTTTTATTTAAATATTTTAAATATTTTAAATTTGTTTAAATTGACATAATTTTAAAATGTTAAATTTTTTTTAAAATTACTTAAATTTTTTTTTATAAAATTTTTAAATAAAATAAATGATTAAGATAAATCTTTTATTTTTTTTATTTTTTTCTCTCTAATTCCATATGAGAAATATCATTCTTTTTATTTCTTAAACGTTTTAATTTTGATTCTCACTATCATTATTATTATAATTTTTTCTTTTTCATAACACCAAAGATCCACTAAATCTATAGATTATTGGATTGTTATACATAAGAAATTGATTCAGGGGTTTGATTTGAATTATACTTTCAGGAGCGGTACGGGTGTCATGCGATGATGCTGGAAACAATTGCAGCTGTTCCAGGAATGGTGGGAGGGATGCTGCTGCACCTGAAGTCTCTGAGAAGGTTTCAGCACAGTGGGGGTTGGATCAAGGCCTTGCTCGAGGAAGCAGAGAATGAGAGGATGCACCTGATGACCATGGTGGAGCTTGTGAAGCCCAACTGGCACGAGAGGCTCCTGGTTATCACCGCGCAGGGTGTTTTCTTCAACGCGTTCTTCGTGTTTTACCTCCTCTCGCCGAAGGCGGCGCACAGATTTGTTGGGTATTTGGAGGAAGAGGCTGTGATCTCGTATACGCAGCATTTGAATGCAATCGAGAGCGGCAAAGTTGAAAACGTCCCTGCTCCTGCCATTGCCATCGACTACTGGAGGCTTCCCAAGGACGCAACTCTCAAAGATGTTGTCACTGTGATTCGTGCTGATGAGGCTCACCATCGCGATGTTAATCACTTTGCTTCTGTGAGTGTCAATTTTTGTCTCATAATGGATACATTATTAATCAAACACTACTTCGTTTGTTTGATAAATTCTAAAGTAGGCATTGATTATTTAGACACTCAAATTAATTTTTAACATGTTTGCATTTATAATCTTGAGAGACAAATACATTTATAATATGATCCACATAAATGTAAATATATCATAAGTTAATTTGAGTGTTAGACAAGAGAAATTCTTAGTACCTACTTTAAATACTACGTTCAATAGTTAATATGTATTTTTAATTTTTTAAAGAATTATAGACATCTATAATATGACACATTAAATTTTACACATGTCAATTATTAAATAAATTACTTAAAGTAGATATATCTACTCAACAATTTTTTTACTAGAAAATACCTATCCAAGAATTTCTTCATTTCTTTTCTCGTAGGTTTCGTTTCCCTTTGTCTGAATGCTATGTTGTTCTTCCGCATGCAGGATATTCACCACCAAGGAAAGGAATTAAAAGAGGCTCCAGCTCCTATTGGTTATCATTGAGTCGTTGTTTTTTTCTTTTTTAAAATTGTTATTCTAGCTTTTGTTGTCTAAACCTTTTTTTTTTTTGTACCTGAAGGTTCAATAAAATGTCTTCTCAGCGTGCAGTTATATGGAGTTGTGATCTTTTATAATCATAGGTTGTTTTTAAAACATTACTAAAAAATATGACATTCTAATATTAAAGGAATCACAATTGACTACTAGATGAATCTCGTTATCATGGCTATATTATATAATGATTTATTATATTAATCACTTAATAAATTAATTGATTAATTACTTGTAATTTTCTAATTACTTGATTACCATCTAACGTAAAATGTTGTGCTAATAGTTAAGATGTAGGCATTTTTTTAATTTTTCACTAAAAAAAATAATTCTCTCAATTGTAAAATGTTATTGTGTGTGGACCATGTGGTGCACTCTTAGTATTGTTAAAAAAATTAATTTTAATTAACACAAATTAATTTAAAGATACACAACTCAAAAAAGAAAAAGAAGAAGAAAGCTTACCAATCGACATAGATAATATTGGTAAATCATTTTTGTTTCTCTCAACCAAGATGAGGCAAACGAAAGTTGGCTACGTCACAAGTTATATTTTTTTTGTCACGAACTGTAGTTAAGTGATTTTCAAGTTACTAAATTTTCTTGTTTTTTTTTTCACATATTATCATGAAATTTGCAGAATTTCTTTTTTTTTTAGGTAAATGCAGAATTTCTTTATTTTAGCTTTATGTATGAATGCAGAATATGTATTATAAAATTCACCCCATACCACAGCTATAGGATTATTCGGATTGCATTCAGATTTCAGAGCGCTGACCTACTATCAAATTTTCAAACATCACCCAAGCCCATCCCAGCGTTGATTGGTCTAATTTTAGCACTACATTATTTGCGTCGCACTGAATCAGATCCTACTTCAACCGCCTCACTCGCTCCAACTAGATTCTCATATTAATAACTGTTCCTTATCCAAAACCACGCGCGCTGTTGCATATCCAACTCCCTCCATTCGTTTCCCTTCATCACAGCCGTTGACCGCTTTTACAAGCCGCTCAGTGAACGGCTCATGAATATTTCTAACAAGTCCTCACGTGCCATGGGTGGCACCGTAACCCTCCCCTGCTGCTTCTTTTCCCTCCTCTCTGTATAACTGCTCAGCTTCTTCTTTAGCAACCCGTAATTCCAGAATTCGTGGTAAATCGCTTAAACGAAGTCTCTGGAAAACGCGATGACAAAGCACTTTGCATTGAGCTCTGTGGTGGTGGTGCGAGCTCTGATCAATGGCCGGAATTGTAACCGCCACGGTTCGGCGGTTGTGATGGCCAGGGCATTTGAGGCGGCAGAAATGAGGCCCCGCTGTGTCGGCGGCGGGTACGGCGGCTTCTTCTGCTGGAAGAGAATGATGGCTTCGGAGGCGGTGTCATCTCAACCTTCGGCGGCAAAGACGGAGGCGAAGTTGGCGGAGAAGGAGGGGAAGGAGAATTCGTTAACGGGGGCCGAGAAGAGCGGCCGTAGCCTGGTGGTGTCGAGTTATTGGGGGATTTCGAGGCCGAAGATTACGAGAGAGGACGGGACGGAGTGGCCTTGGAACTGCTTCATGGTAAGGATTCTGATTCTCAATATGCAAATTTGTTTGTCAAAATGATTGGCTTCTGTGAAGGTTTATATGCATGTCTTTGCATTGATTAGTTGATCACAATCAATCAAGATAATCTTCACATGCCAAGAATCTATGGCTACAATGGCATTTCAAGATCGAAATGTTGCTCTGTCTCGTGGTTTTTGAATTTGTTATGAGGGGAGATGTTTGTTAATTGTTGTGTAATGCTTAAGATTCTTGGAATTCCTTATGGATCCTTTTTTTTTCTTCTTTTGTGGAAATCTACTGAATTATCATGCAGCTATATATGGTTTTCTTTGAATGCTTATCGGCATGGTTTTCTTTTGTCAATACAGCCATGGGAGACTTATCATTCAAACTTGTCAATAGATCTAACTAAGCATCACGTGCCAAAGACTTTTCTGGATAAAGTTGCTTACAGGACAGTGAAGCTCCTCAGAATTCCAACAGATATATTTTTTAAGGTGCGTAATACCTCTCCTAATTATATAAAATCTCTTATAGCATGATCCAAAACAAAAGAAAAAGAAGAAAATATTTGTTCGATGTTAAGTCAAGACACATGAAAGATTTTTAAATCTCTAACATGCCCATTCATGCAATAGCTCTTTGGGCTTAAAGCTTTTTTTGCTAAATTTTAACTTAATTGTGAAGAATGAAGATGGTAAGAATCTTGGTCATAGAGACTCTAATATCATGTTATAGATCAACTATCCCAAAAGTTTAAGCTCTTAGGTGAAAATACATTAATAGGTTTTTTATCTCTAAGAAAGGAGTGCTAGTTTATGTTCTTAAATCATGTTGGTTTGTTTAGTTCAGAATTGCTCAACTCACACTTGATTCGTTAATAAAATTTGGGTTTCTCAAATTTTTTTGTGTTCCCTTGTTATTTGTACAGAAGTAAGATGTTTACAATATTCTTTTTCTGGTCCAATATAATAATTTCCCCAATTTCTGCTTCTTCATGGAAATGTGCATCATGGATATTATTGTATGTATTATGTAATGTATTGTTTGTTTGATTGTTTTTTGGGTAAACTAGATACTGCAGCTTCATTAGAAAATTTTGTCAAGATATTCTTCATGGAAATTGTGCCTATTGTTCTTCATCATAATCCATAAATCATAATTTCAGAGAAGGTATGGTTGCCGTGCTATGATGCTTGAAACAGTTGCAGCTGTCCCTGGAATGGTAGGAGGGATGCTGTTGCACCTAAGGTCACTCCGCAAGTTTCAGCAAAGTGGTGGTTGGATCAAAGCATTGCTCGAGGAAGCAGAGAATGAGAGAATGCACCTAATGACCATGGGGGAACTTGTGAAGCCCAAATGGTATGAAAGACTGCTGGTTCTTTCTGTACAGGGAGTTTTCTTCAATACGTTCTTTGTGCTTTACTTAGTCTCCCCGAAGCTGGCTCATAGAATTGTTGGGTATCTTGAGGAGGAAGCTATACATTCTTACACTGAGTATTTGAAGGACCTTGATAGTGGTGCAATTGAAAATGTTCCTGCCCCTGCCATTGCAATAGACTATTGGAGGCTTCCCAAGGATGCCAAATTGAAAGATGTTATAACAGTGATTCGTGCTGATGAGGCTCACCATCGGGATGTCAACCACTTTGCTTCTGTGAGTGTCATTTATCACTTGTGTAATCATCTTTTTGTTTGTCTTATAAAACAATACTTCTTCAGGTCCACCAACTTATCCCCTGGAAATGTTTTTATGATATATTTTCTTTTATGCTTCTTTCATTTCCATATTCTCTCAAACTTGTTTTACAGACATCAAATCATTATTTTCCTTGGAACATAAAGCATGAAAATTGTACATTATGGGAAAGATGGGAGTGATTTAAGGAAATATACACAAGGGACAATATCATGCAGCACAAAAACACTAGATGAACTAGGACTGTTTTGATCAAAATCAGGAGAAAGCTGAGAGGCTAGGAAATCAATCAGACAGACAACTAGATGGCCAATCTTTCCCCAATTTCCCCCAAGGCCCTGCCTAGCATTTCTAAATGAAGGTTATGTGGCTGAAGGAGTGTACAAGCAGCTTAAGCTGTTGAAAAAGCAAACTAAGAGACTAACCAAAGGAAAACTACCTAAATAGAGTTTTATAGATAAGTTAAAGACCATGCACTAGATTTTTGAAGAAAATATTTTGTAATTGGTCTCCTATTGTATCTAAATCATTAAATTTGTTATGATGCCTTGTTTCACGAGCATTGACTTGAAATATTTGTGATTTTTTTTCAATCATATTCTGAACATGGAGGTAAGAATTTCAATTCCCTTAACATCACTTGACTTGCATTTTCATCATACATATCTTTGAAAATCTTATTCTTGTTCTCAAGTAATGACTTCTCCCAGAATACCCTTGGACATTAGAACTTGAGAACATGCATTTGTTGACAGACATAGTGAAATAGGTTGAAATGGAGATAACAGAGACCAGCTAAGAGTCTAGAATTTACATTTCATAGTTCACTTCATCTACGGAATGAAGATTTACTGATATTCTACTGGGTTATTACTTGTGCCCCCCCGGGGGGGGGGGGATTGCATTTTATAGTACTGCTATGTTCTTTTCGCTGAGTTCTAGCACTGCTTTGTGTTAAGAGCTTGGGTCAAATAGAGTGGACGGATTCATAGGTTTTTTTTTAAGTAATTGGCCATGGTTGTTATATCCAATGCGTCTGCGAATGGAGATTTCTTTCCAGTGGTGTTCACTGGTTTTTTTATGCAATTGTGTTCTTTTCATGCAGGATATCCACTTTCACGGGAAAGAACTGCGGGAGGCACCAGCTCCTCTTGGTTATCATTAGATCTGTACAGTCAGGGATATCAAATTATCCCTTTGGTGTGCATTTAGGAACCTATAATTATCTATGTTTTGATTGATACAGAATTTCTATACCTCTAATCATACGTTTGGATAACAGTTCTACCATATATACTAATGATTCTATACGTCTACACTTCGTCTCAAAACCATGTTACATATGATACGATTACAATTTGGTTGAGCACTTCTTGCACCGCTGGGATATTAGAGGACTTTGATTCTAAATGGTGGATTGTTTTTCGCTAGAATTTTATGCTGTGACGAGTATGCAATGGAAACAGTGATAAAGGGAGCCTATTGATTGATAAGGGTGTAGCCCGAAATTGAGGTGCATAATCTTCATCCCAGCATTTTTTTAACTTAGCATTAATCTACAGCTTGAAGAATCATTTCATTGTTACTTCCTTTTTCTTGTGCTGATCTTCATCTTATACTTGCCACACGCTTCATCTTTTAACAAGTTTAAGCGGAATGTGTATGATTTTAATATTGGTTTTTGATTCCTAACATTAATGAGGGGAGTATAACTCCAAACCAGAAAAGTATTGAATGTCTCGGGAAATTGTTCAATAAACAAAACCCATGTCGCGTTTCAGGGCATTGCATAATCAATTCCCATCTTACATCTTGGCACTCCAGAATATCTTTCCAAGAAATGAGATTACAGCTCACTATTTTCACTATTTTATTCATCCATTCAAAAAGGTGTATAATATTTTTTTTTTCTTTTTGATGAATAAGCTATTTAAAATTTGGTGAGCGGCATTTTGCGGCTTGTTCGCAGAAGGATATCAATCACGGCGAAGACAGACACTGACCCACCATCACATGGGACAACCCCGCAGCTAGAATAGTGTTCAAGAGATTCTAGATTTATATGGCCAAATAGAGAAAGACTAGTGTCTTATTATATACTTTTAAAATAAATCAATAAAAAATACATTAAATGATTTATTTAATTTTAATGCGTCAATAATAATATATCTTTCTTTTTTATTGATAAAAAGTTTATAGATTTTTTATTATTTTAAAACAACATTTCTTGTGCTATGTTTCATGCTAAGTATAATGAGCATATAAATTTAAGAACAGAATAATTCTTTATAATTTAAGTATTTAAATATTATAAAAATAGAGAACTTAAAAAAAAGGTAACTCAATCCTTTGAGTAGAGGATGTGTTTGAAATCTCTATATTTTTCTTTTTTTAAAATTTAAAATAAATATTAATAAATGAAGTTGTCTTATTTTTGTTTTCATTTATTATTACTTTTCACAATTCAGTTAAAGTGTATTAAAAATACATTATTAGCTTTAAGAAGTTTTTTTTTTTCTGTATACAAAATGTATAGAACAAATTTAAAACATATAAGCTTTGATTGAGTTTTTAGTTTTAAATTTATAAGTCAAATTTACAAACATATCATGATTTCATGTAAAATATAAAAAATTGTGTGTCATCTTATCCAATTTTTTTTATAAGATATGTAACTACGTAAAAAGCTACATAATATAATTTTTTTTCATTTTTGATAAATAAGCCATATAATATTTTTTTTTTGTCAACAAGCCATATAATATTCGGTAAGCGGCCTTTTGCAACTTCTCTTCAAAGGAACAGGGGCTCAATTGGATAAATTTTTTTAAAAAATATTTTTTTATATATCTTATTTTAATAAATTTTTTTAAAGAAAAATTAATTTTGTATTTGAATAAAATATTTAAAAAATATTTTTAAATAATAAAAAAAATTTAAGTTTATTTAGATAAAAAAGAATAAAAACACTTAATTTACATCAAAATTACTAAAAAAGACATCTAAATGTAATATATGATAAGTTGTGATATGTAATATATGATTAAATGAGCTAGCATAATAAGGACGGTTAGATTTCTAAGTATGTCATGATAACAACATCATGAAAAATGAAACATAAGGTAATACCAATATGTTTAATTGTGTATCCAAAGGTTTAGCAACATGTTGCTAATGTTGTTCTATTTTATTTTCTCTAAGTGATATAGTCATTGAAATTGTGATTCAATTTAAGATATTAAAACACAATGACTTAAAATTACGTTGTGAAAAATGTAATTTATAAAATTACCTAGAGAAGTTTATGTAAGGTTTATAAGAAAAAAAAAGATATGATATAAAATATAATTTTTAATAAAAATAAAAGATATTTTTATCATAAAATTATATTAAAAATTAATTCTTTTTCTATTTTTTTCAAAAATTAGAGATCATTGACTTCTAAAAAAAAAAAAATTATCTTTTTTTTAACTTTTATTTTTTTTAAGTTATATTCAAATATATTTAAAAATATGTTAAAGTATTTTTAAAAAAAATACTTATTTTAAAAAAAATATATATCCAAACGTACTCTTAATGATTGGATGCTCTACGGTATCAGAAAACATTCACAACGGTTACACGAGCAATCGCAGCAAATGCATATGCTAATCCATGGTCACGTGCGACGACACCAAATCGTGGGTCTTTGGGAACACTATAGCTGCCTTCGTCAATTTCTTAGGGTTTCCAAAACCCCAAGGGTTTCTCTGCTCCTCTTGGCTGTGCCGACGCCGACTTTCCTAGAGCTATGGAGGAATGCATCTGTTGGAGCTTCATTCTTCTACTCTGTGTTTTTACTTCTTCTCCAGAAGATTGGTACCACTGCTGATTCCATAACTTCTTTTGTTTTTTCGACATTGAGTCGCCATCTGCTTTATTTTGTTAAGGTCTTTTCTCCTATTCTGATTTGCTTTGCTGTCTCATCCGCTAGATCAATGAGTGAGGCAACAGAGCGTAGTTCATGGATCATCGTTGCAAGTCTGGTCGGATGGAAATCGTTGAGGATGTCTTATATTTCTTCCTCCTTTGTGTTATGCTTTACGCTATTGTTGGGAGTGATGCCCTGATTTATAGAATGATTGTGATTTCCTTGATTAAACAGCGAGGTAAGATCACTTTATGATATTTTTAAAGAAAATCTATCACATGTTTTGTTTGAAGGGCTTTTGTTTCATATGTTACACGTACTACTTATTATTAAATTAGGAAATTTGACACAAATAAAACAATTTTTCAAATAAAATACCACATTATTAGTCTCATTTTGAAATGGCGCAATGGACATGGCGCTACCCATTGCATATGGCCCTTTGACTAGGGCCTCCGCCATTTGGTAGAACTCTTCTTCCTCCTTTTCCGTCCTTCTTTCTTCCTCTTTCTTTGTCCTCTTTTCTTTTCTTTCTCCTCTTTTTGGCTACACATCTCCATTATTCTTCTTCATTTCTCTTCTATCCTATTGACTAGCACCATTTTCTCTCTCCATTTCTCCTTTCTTCTGTCATGCAGCAACGTCTGCTAACCAATTTCCATTTTTGCAGTTGTTGAGGTTTTTTTTTTTATTTTGAAAAAAATGCAGCCACTCTAATGTAGCCTTCGTTTATCTAACAATTTTGTTATATACACATTATTTTGCCTTTACCATTTTTACACTTCAATCACGTTATTCGTTTATTTTTACTGTTATATCACGTCGTTTCTTGTTTCGAGGTATGTGACTTCATAGGATACAAAACATTTCGTCTTCTTGCTTATTTGTGGTTGCTCCTGAAAAGGTGGTTTTGTTCCATTGTTGTTGCTCGCTTCTTTTTTGAGTTTCGTTCCTTTGAGTTCTGTTCTTTCTTAAGTTTTGCCTTTCTTCGCTGTCGACAGTCTCCTACTCTTTCCTTCTTGATCGACTTCGACTTTTAATTTATAGGTGAGTGTTTTAGATACGTTACGTAAACTTTGTTTTGTTGTTGAAGGTTACATTTTGGGTGTTTGTTTGGTTTTTTGGAATATTATAAAACACTTTGTAGTTTACCTTAGTTTATGGTGTAAGTTGATGAAGAACGTAATCCTAACCATAAAGAAAACTTAAAAAGTTATGAACTTCATACCTTTTGAATGTGAAAACTTAAAAACTTAAACATTGGAACACTTAAAAACTTAAACATTGGAACACTTAAAACTTCAAATGTAAGCATTGGGTTTGGGAGACACACATTCCATAGACGTTTAGTATAGGGTTTTAGTTAGTGATGCTTCAAAAATTAACAACTTGATAAGTAGAAAACTTGAAAATACATAAAAACTTTAAAACTTTTAAAAGTTTGAAACTTCAAAACTTCAAATGTTGAAAAGGGAACTATTACAGTGTGCAATGTGCAAGGTGCTATGTGTAAACTAGCTTTAACATTAAGTTAATTATTTTTGTATATGAGCTAACTACTTTTAACACTAAATTAATCAATTTATTACACTGAGTTAATCACTCTATTTAGTTAATTACTTTTAACAATGAATTAATCACTTTTGTACATTGACTTAACCACTTCATTCGTTAACTACTTACAACACTAAATTAACTATTTTTTTTATATTGAGTTAACAATTTCATTCAATTATGCACCTTTAATACTAAATTCACCATAATTTGATACTGAGATGAAAAACTTCATTGAGTTAACTAATTTTATCACAGAATTAACCACTTTTTTTACATTGAGTTAACCAACACGAAATTGATCACTTTTTTACATTGATTTAAAAAACTTGATTCAATTAACTAATTATTACATTGAGTTAACCAGTTTTTTACACTATGCTAACTGATTCTTTCAATTAATTAATCACTTTTAACACTAAATTCATCACTATTTGTCATTGAGATGGAAAACTCCGTTCAATTAACCACTTTTAACAATGAATTAGCCACTTTTGTATACTGACTTAATCACTTCATTAAATTCATCTTTTGCAACACAAAATTAATCACTTTTTTACATGGAGTTAACCACTTCAGTCAATTATGCACCTTGAACACTTAATTGACTACTATTTGATACTGAGAAGGAGGGTTGTATCTTTTACACCCCTAGACATTGCATTTGCTCTTGGGTATCCAAGAAGATGCTGTTAAGGTTGAAGATGATTACGGAGCATCTCATACAGCCGCATTATTTGCACAATCAGACATAACTGATGTTATCATGCAATTGTTAAAGCAACATGAAACTGTTGTGATGTTGATAATTTTGTTCGTTTGTACATATTATTTTCATTTGTAGAGTTTTTTTTTTTCGAAGACATCTTGAACACTGAATTTTGGTTTCATTAAGTTGTTGGATGACTTGGACTCTCTCAACAATTATAGATGGGGTGAAGCCGTATATAATTTCTTAGTTAATGGAGTTTCACGAGCCCATACCGCTTTGCACTCAAGTTCTAATGATGCCCAAATACACTTGATTAGGTGTGCTGTAGTTTTGTAGGTAATGATAATTTTTAAAGTATCTTTCATTTATATAAACATATAGGTTGTTTGTGATATAAGTGACCTCACCTCACCTCATTATGTTTATAGGTTTGGGCTTTTGAGCACATTGGCTTGTGTAAGAGGCCAAATACTTTTACCCGACGATCTTCCCACGGATCTTCTATTGGCCTAAAGTTCGGTTCATAAGCCAAAAAGTTCATGAAGTCTTTGAGAACACTAAGGTTATTGTTGTGTAAATGTTTTGCTAATCAAATGTTATAGTTCATTTGTTTTTGTAGTTGATCTTTGTTAAATTGATTAGCATCCTATGATTATGTTAATAACAGATTGGGGATCAGTTGATTGCATTTCTTGAGGAGATGAAATATAATGTCATTAAGGAATTGATGGAAGAGGGCAAATATGGGCAAGGGACATTTGCAAATTTTGATTTTGATGTGAAGAAGGTGTTTGTTGAGTACTAACACTTGCTTAAAGAGAATAAAGAGTTACATGAGCGCCTCCTAACTAAAGAATGTTATTTGTCAGAAGAGAACAAGCAACTGTATGAGTGCTTGTGCACTGTGGAGAACGAGATCAAGCTTATAAAATAGCTGTTAAGTGAGCGTGCAAAGCAAACGCCTGCTCCTACTACTTCTACTTCTCCTATCCCAACTTCTGCTTTTCCTACTTATGCTCCTACCGGTCTTAGGTCTCCTCTTTCTTCTCTTAAAGCAGTTCTTGCTTCTCCTATCCCAGCTCCTGCTTCTCCTACCCATGTTCCTATCGGTCTTAGGCCTCTTCTTTCTTCTCCTAAAATAGCTCCTGCTTCTCTTATCCCTTTTACAGATGCTCCTGCTTCTCCTACTGTGCTAGATGTAGCTCCCATTATAGTTGTGCCCATCACAAGGATTGCAATTGAAAGCTCCATCACAAGTACTGAAACTAGTGCAATCCAATTACTAGGTAGGAACACTTTTTTCCAATGTGGTCTATGTACATTCAGCATGCTGATTTAAAAGTAATTTGGTGAGTAGTTTAAGTTAAATTTATATTCAAGTAGCGTATTGCAAAAAGTAACTTATGGTTAAAGGGTTTCAGAATTTGATATTCTTTCTTTATAGTTTTACTGCACTAACAAGTCTACTTAGCTTATTAATAGGGTGTATCATTTGGTAAGTTTCATTCAGTTAACTAGAATAGATTTGTTGAAGTATACTCCTCTAAGTTAATGCTCATTCACTCATCTACCAGGCTTTAACAACACTAAGACACCAATTTCTTTAAGATACAATTATAGGCAAATGTGATCATGGTCATTTCATAACACACTAACAATTATGATTGTTTGGTAATAAATGTGTGTAGACATTATTTGTCCTAAGTCTTTTGTGACCGTTTGTGATTGTGACTAATAACATTTAGTCATGGTGCTTGTATGATGTGTCCATTGAATTCAAGTGGGGTTTTGGATAAGACATGGCAGAAGAAGCTGCAGAAGTTCTTTAATTATTGCACTTGCAAGTTAATCAAGACTCGTCAAGCAGAGGAGTATGTATCAAACTCAACTGTGATATATTGATATTTTTCTCAATATTAGTTAATAGTTCATGTTTGTATAATTGTGGTTGTGGTTTATTGTTAAGATGATTGTTCCCTACAATGAACAGTTTCTCAACCATTTTAATGCTCATACCATGGGACACAGGGAGTGGGTTAGTGCTATGGTTAGTATGAACCTAAACATTGATTGTTACATTCATTATATCATTAGCTACACATGACACTGTACTGAGAACAACAATTTTATTTTACAGGTGTTTTCGGTGGCTATTCCAATGTTGATGGATGAGAAAAGAGAATAAACAAGGACCATCAGCTGACATATAATACCTCTCGGCTTCATTGTAAGTAGTGGAGCATTATACAATTGCAAACATATCGCCAATGTGAAACCTATGTGGATTTATGTATCAATGTAAGAATTGGTGAAGGATTGCTTGGAGAAGGAGACGGAAGCTCTTCACAAGTCATGAACTATGGAAGATGTCATGGATTACGTTATAGTAGGCTATGACATTTATAAATGCAAATTGGTAATAATAATGTTATGTAAAATACGTTGTAGCTTGCGAGTTTATTAATGGGTGCATTAACTTCATAAATGTTGGTTGTTTTAGATTTTTGCACCTGTTTTGTTTTAGCATCATTGGTTCTGTTATATTTTGGAACCAAAGCATAAAAAATTGTATCTCTTGGATTCACTGGGCTGTCACGCAAAGGGTTTTGATAAAGTAGAGTTGTATTAGATAGTGGTGTGAACAAATTCATATGAGCAAATTCTTATTCCATGGTGTGTTTTATAATCATTCATTTGATTTTGTTCACCCTGGTTTTCATTTATAGCGAGTATGGTTTGAAGAGCTGTCGGTCATCATCAATTCAAGACTCACCAAAGAGGATGCATCTTTGGAGCTTGAATTTGTTGATTTGCCAAAGTAGCGCAATAGGTGAGAAGCTAGTTTTTGATAGTTGTGTAAATTATATGCTCATTAACCAAGTTTAATATGGTTCTTCTTGCATAACTGTATTTTATTAGCAATGGCATGAATGCAATATCTATGTGCTTAAGTATTTGTGGATTTGGGATGGCATCAAAAAATAGGGAGACGAGTATGCCAGACTATTCCTTGGTAAATATTGTCATTTTAGTTTTGGTTGAGCAAAATTAATCTATAATACTTTGATATTATTTAAATTTCATCTCACAGGAGTATATCAACCAGATTCGACAGGATTTAATATGCAAATGGGTATTGCACAAGAAAAACGTGGCAAGGGATGAAGTGTTGAGAGAGGCAAAACTTACTGGGTTACTATCACGGTGCCATTAAGTTGTACATAAGAATTTTTAGTTGTGACTGTACATATTGTACATAAATTTTAATTCTAAATAGACATACATATTGTACATACATTTTTTTGGCAAATATTAAGGTAATTATATATTTATAAACTCTATATTTGTCATCGATATAGTGAAATATAATAGTAATTTAACCATATACAATATTAAATTAACTAATCTTTTACACTCATTTAATCAATGATAAATTGCTCTTGTGAAAAATAGATAACATTTCAACAATTTGGTGATATAATAATTTATTAAATTAAATTAATTATTTTTTTATACTGAGTTAATCACTTTAATCACTTAAACTAAAATAACCATTTAACCACATATTCGCGATTATATGAGAGTGGTGCAAAATCTCTCATAATTTACTCTAATGTTGAAACGTGCTTTATGTCATGCTTTGGAGGCTCATTTGGGGTGTTCTTTCATTTGATCATTCAAAAGTAGATCAAAATCCAACAATTTGGTCAATTAACCACTTTCTAAAATACATTAATTACTTTTTAACATTAAGTTAACCACTTATTAATTACTTCATGTGAAAATGGTGTAAAATCCCTTATAATTTACTCTCATGTTGAAAAGTGCTTTATGTCATGCTTTGAAGACTTATTTCGGGTATTTCTACACTTAGTCATTCAAAAGTGGACCAAAGTCTAATAATGTGGTAAATTAACCACTTTATTAACTACATTAAGCACGTTTTTATACTGAGTTAAGCACTTCATGCGAGAGTGGTGCAAAATCCATCATTATTTACTCTCATATTAAAATGTACTTTATGACATTATTTGAAGGCTCATTTAGAGTGTCTCTTCACTTGGCTATTCAAAAAGTTGACAAAAGTCAAACAATTAGGTCAATTAGCCAATTTTTGAATTACATTAACTATTTTTTTTACACTGAGTTAATTACTTTTTAACCACTTCATTGGGAGTGGTGCAAAATCCTCATAATTTATTCTCATGTTAAAAGGTACTTTATGTCATGCTTTGGAGGCTTATCTAGTGTGTTTCTTCACTTGGTCATTCAAAAGTATATCAAAGTCCAACGATTTGGTAAATTAACCACTTTCTGAACTATATTAATTATTTTTTTTACATTGAATTAATTATTTATTAACCACTTTTATGTAAGTGGTGCAAAATCTATCATAATTTACTCTAGTATTAAAAGATATTTTATGACATGATTTGGAGGCTCATTTAGAATATTCCTTTACTTAACCATTCAAAAGTATACTAAAGTCCAACAATTAGGTCAATTAACCAATTAGGTCAATAGTATTTTGGGTATAGCTTAATTATCTCTAATTAACAGATCACACAAAGTTAGAAATTACAATCCTTATGAATAGAGTTGCAGAAAGGGGAGAAAGTAGCACTCTTTTTCAAGAAATTAGAGACCTTATACAGTTACAATCACATATAACTTTTCGTTCTGATAGAAAAATTCAATCCTTTTGTGGTATGACAATTTATCCTCAATGCATAAATTAAAATACAGGTACTATTAGGATAAGTTAGCAATCCTTTAAAATATAGAGTTACTTCAAATTACTTAAACTCATTATTATTATTGGTTTATTCTTAATGACTTATCTGTTGATAATTTCTTTTAAACAAAATCCTATTTCTAACATAATAATAGATTTTGTAATGGTAGTAAAACTTATATTGATAAATTTGTAGAGTTCTAAAAACCGGACCAGACCGGACCTGTTAGACTGGTTCAATCGGGAACCACACTATTGGTCGGTCCAGTCAAGCCTCTGTGACCGGTGTGTTAAAAACCGATTATAGAACCATCGAACTGGATGTAAACTGTCCAAACCAAACAAACTGACCACGGTTTGATTGCTCGCTGGTTCAACACTTCACTTCCAATTGAATAAAAGGTTCCTTGGTTTGGTTCAAACCTAGGTCATGGGATTGAGAAGCAAGCCATTATGCCACTGCACTAAGTAGACTTTCACTACTATAGGTGCCTTATTATATATTTAATATAAAATATGGTCATGGTTTCAATTTTTAACAAAAGGTTATTGGTTTAAATATTATATTTAAAATATGTATATAATTTTAAATTAGTATAAATATTATATTTTAAAATATAAATACATATTTGATTATATGCTAGTTTGACCACAGTTCGACTACGGTTGAACCATTAAATCATAAATCAGTCTCCTCATTGGTTTGATGAGCGGTTTGATTTTCAGAACCTTGTAAATTTGTATAACTATTAATTTTTTCTACTCTGTGAGGGTACATTTCTTTGGTATATGGGTGGTTATTTTTTAATTTTTCTTCTTGAATTCCTTTAACTTTCTATTTTCTCATACTTAAAACAAACTTAATGTGGCAAGTTTAATATATTCCCTAAAATGGAAATTTATTGTTTTATTAAATAAGAAATCCATTTAACAATTTAGAATAACTATAACTAATCTAATGGATATAAATAATTATTCTATTAATTTAGAATTTGAATTAGACATTCAATTAGGAATTTAAATTTCTTCCAATCTATCTAATGAAATGAAAATTCAAATGAATTATCGAATTCCCAATTACTTATAAAATATAGTTTGAAAATTCAATTTTTTAGAATTCCAATGGATAAAGCTATAAAATATTTAATATATTCTTTGTACACCCACCAAATGAGATTAGTTGACTATTGACAATTTTTCTTGCAAAATGCAAATGAGCCAAGGTTTAAAAGGAAAAGTTGGGAAAATATATATTATTATACCTATATTAATATGAGATTTTAATTCAAATTGTTGGTGAATTCTGTTGTGTAATAGTATTTTTCTCAATCTCAAAGTCATGACCCCTTTTTAATTGCTTTTGCTTTTTCCTTCTAGCCTAATATGTTGGTTTTATTCTTAATATAAAGAATGAACATCTCAAATGTAGAAGCAGAAATAGCAAAAAATTGTAACAAAAGAAAAAGGAAGAAACAACATACTCCAAATGACTAATCAACTGTTCATCTACATCAAAACGGATTGCCTCTAGCTAAAAGAAGGAATATCAGTTATGTTGCTTGGGAATATCAATCTAATATTAGGAATGTGCAATGGAATAAGACTCCTCGTTATGCATACGAAAGATTGGATAATAGAAGCAAAAATAATTACTGAAAGTAATATTGGAACAAAAGTACTTATTCCACGAATAGTTTTGACAACAAAAGACTCACAGTGACTTTTGTTTTGAGAAGATAACAATTTTCAATAAAGATATGCTTTGCAATGACAATAAACAAAAATTTAAAACAATCATTAAATTTTTGTTGGATTATATTTGCCAAAGCCAATATTTTGTCATAGGCAATTACATATAACATTGTTAAGAGTGATTTCACCGTAAAGATTAAAAATTCTTATTGTGGAAGAGAAAAGAAGTATGCATATTACATTAAAAATATTATATATAATAAAGTATTTATTGAACTCCTTCAATGTAATATTTAATTTATTTGAATATGATAAAGACTTAAATATGTAAACAATTACGTTTGGTAATTTTTTTAAAGTCATATATAATTTATTTATTAACAAATTTTTTAATTATAATTACTTTTAGTAAAAATTAAACATATCAAATATAAACAAACCCTGTGCAACGCACGGGTAAGATAATTAATTATTCTTAAATCATACTTATTTAAATTTCTTTTAAGATATATATACTGAATTTTTAATAAAAAGTTAAAATTATTTTATATAATTCTTTGACAAATCTAAAATATGTATAAAATATTCAATAAGACGATCGCATTAGCCCCGCAGCAAGAAAATTGTAACGTCCTAGTGACCGTTCAGCGGCAGGGAAGTCAATACTGAACGATATAGAAAAATAGAGAAAATCAACGCAGCCATTAGTAGGTAGCTAATAGATACGATAGTCGTTTCATATTATAAGTATAAAGGGATTAGATTCGTCTTCCACTCTTCACCAATGGATTCTGCGGTGTCTCTCACCACCGCGAATCAGATGGCCCTTTTCAAAGCTCTCAACCGCCATTTGACCGGACCTCCTCAATGCGTGCCCGCGGCACTCCTCGGCCGCCGCCTCAAGTGCGTCGCTTCTTGCTACTACTACTGCCGCTTTCCCAGCTTCGCCTCTTTTCCTTCTGCGCCAACCTCGCCCTCCCTCGGGACCTTCCGTGCGCTTCCCTCCCTAACACCGTGCCGTGTGCGGTGCGTTTCGAGCTCCGTCGCTTCGTTTGCTTCTTCCGGTGGCGGAAATGGCCACGGCAATGGCGGCGGCGGCGGCGGGGGTGGTGGTTCTGGTAGTGAGTCTGGAGACGCCAATCCTAAATTGGTTGCCGAAGGGGCTCAAGAGATTTCTGCACTTTCGCCTGATGTTATTATTCTCGATGTTGGGGTATGATCTCCTCTGTCTGAGAATTTTATTGCGTTCTTCTTTTTTTTTTTTTTTTCCTTTGGTTTTTGAAATCCACCTCTTTCTCTCTCTGTGTGCTAGGGAATGGTTTGCGGGGGATGTGCAGCCAATGTGAAAAGAATTCTAGAAAGTCGAGTAAGTTGGGATTTGAATTTGATTTGGTTTAAATACTTACGTTATTTGTAAGATGATTAGGGTTTTTACACGTTGACTTGAATTTCTTCTGCTAAGTTTACACATTAAATACTTCCATTACGCGTTGACTTTCAAAGCAACACAAGTTTCATGTCTGAGAATTCTTAATTTGAATTTGCATTTTTGTGTACTTATTTCTAAAAAAGTATGAATTTGGAAATTAGTTTGTTGAAATGGAGTCCACAGATGTTGCACGGGCATAGAGGTGTCTTGAAGAGAATCCATGGGTTGTCTACTTGTGTTGGATATATTGGTATAGCTAACTCACTGTTTTGATATATGATAGTTGTGTGTTATAATACAAAGTGTTAGAGATATAAAATCATTTATAGGCTTTCACTTAATAGCTTAAGCTTTTAAGGAGAGTTGGTCCTTGAAACAAAGCATTAACATCTATTAATACTACTATTCTAGGTAAAATACTAATGTAGTACAAGTCCAGTCCAATAAGGCTAATAACTTAACAAGACTCATGACACATGAAAAACCCTAATATTCTAACACTCTTCCTCAAGCTGAAGCTTACTAAGCTCTCAACTTGTTACAAATAAACATGCTTAGCAAAGAAAAATAACTTAAACATATACTGTGAGCTCCATAAACCATAGCATTGTTGGAGAGACAGCATAGCATCCAAAAACTGGTGATTGCTGGGAAGACAACATAGCAAGAAGATGACTTGAATGACAGACAGCTTGAAGAGCTGATTGAAATGTTGCATGACCATCGATGAAGAGAAATTGCTGGAAAGATGCGAAACAAAAATTTCATGGCAAGCAATCATACACAACAAGGTCAAAACTTCTCCAAATTCATAAAAAAACACAGCATTATAAGCTTTAAATAGCAAGCATAACCTCAAATTTAAATTCATGAGAGCTAAAAACCTTAAGAAATGAATCAGGCTTAAAAATTGCTTGAATTGGCTTTATCAACTAGTTGCGGCTGGAAGAGAACTCAACAAAGCCAAACAGCCAAATAGGGCTATGAACAACAACCTACTAGAGCCAAACACAACCAAAGGCATACACAGCCAAACAAAACTAGTCTACAGCAGGAACTGGTTTAAACAACACGAATAGAGCCAAACAAGTGCAAGAATCCAGCATCTCATCCCAACCAAGCAGAGGCAAACCTAGCAAAACAGCCAAAACATAGCAACCCATGCATGAATAAGGCCAAACAAACCTAATCTGAGCTAAACAGTAGTAAATTGTGGTGAACTCACAGCCAAACATCAGCAGTATAGCAGCTCCAAACAGAGGATAAGCTGCGGTGGACACACGGCTAAACAGCCCCTTGGAGTGGTGGAATTGAGGCAAAGGGGGTGGAATAAGCTGAAAAAGGACCAAAGTTTGTGAGAGCTGCTTTCAGAAAGAGGCCAGGTGCACACTTGTGTGCTGGCAAAACGGAGGAAGATAATTTTCCAGTGACAGGTGTGTGGCATCACGTGGATGCTCCAGCGACAACGAGACTCTAGGGACTGTCATATATCATGCCGGTGGTGGTGGGGTCAATTTTGGTCAAAATACATGCTTGGTGGTTGGATCAGATGTGGGCAGCTGCAGGAGGAGTGAGAAAAAGCAGAACAGCCGCAGGTCTGGGGAAAAATTAGGATTTTGATGGCCAGAATAGGTGGACAGCCAACAGTAATGAGGGAGTCATGGGGCGGAGACACTGCGGAAGAGGAGTTTCAAATTCTGGAACTCGACAACAAAATATTGACGGGATTGGGTAACGGAGGATGGTACTGCATTGATACTGTGTTGAAATTATGAAGATTAGATGGAAAAAGAGGAAAAGAGAGCAGACCTCTAATATTAATGTTTGATAGATGTATGTTATAATACAAAGCACTAACACTTTTTATACTACTAATCTAGATTAAATACTAGTGTAGTACAACTAGTACAAGCCTAAACCAATAAGGTTATCAATATAACAAGAATCCTAACACATGAATAACCCTAATAGTTTAACAATGGCTAATTACTTAGCAAGAATAGCCATATACTTTCTGCCTTCAATTCCGTGGTCCTTACCCCATTGACTGTTTGATGAGACAGCTAACATTTTGGGAGAATTCAGCTAGAGTTAACACCAAGAAAGGGAGCTGGAGTTACCTCTAACACTTCCTTTTGTGGAGCCAAAATGTCAACTGCTGCAAAGAAAAAGGACGAAAAAAGCATCATTTTAACCTTGGCAAAGAAGCTAGGGTTGTGAACTCAAGGTTTAGGGCTACTTGCTAGTTGTTTTTAAATGTGCTATAAAAGAAAAGAAGCAATGTTCTTAGTCTATCTCTCAGTCTCACATTCCACTCCCAAAGAACCCAAGTAGTCCTAAACCTGTGAGATGTTGGGTGAAAGGGTAAAATTGGCATTCAAGGTTGTATATCCTTGATAAGATCTTTTTCTGAACAAAAAAGAGAAAAATTAAAGAAAAGATGTGTAAGGTAGATAACAAATTCTATATCTTTTTAAAATGCATAAGTGATGAAAGTTAGAGGTTATTTTGTTAGGATTAGGATAAGTTTGTTTTGTTATCTATTTTTATTTAGTTAGGATTAGGATAAGTTTGTTCTGTTTTGTTATCTATTTTTCTGTTCTCCTTAATAATCTGAGGAGTTAACGTATTTTTGGGGCCTCTCTTTCTCTCTTCTCTGTCTATATATTTGTAATCCTTTTTCTGCTGAAATATATGAAAAAACACTACACTCTTCTCCCTACTTTCTATATGGTATCAGAGCTTCGGGTTTGACCGGAGCCATGGTAAAGTCGGCTATGACAGGAGCCAACCGTGGCTCGGTTTAATCTGGAGAGACAGTGGACAGCGCTTCCACCACTCCAGTAGCTGGAGTCGATTTCTTGTCCTCTACAAGTTCTAATCCCATTCAATTTAGTGTTCATAAATTGAATGGTAAAAATTATCTAGAGTGGGCACAAACAATGAAGCTTGTAATTGATGGAAAAGGCAAGCTTGGACATCTTAATGGTGAGGTAAAAAAACCAGCGGAGAATAACCCCAATTTTGCGGCGTGGAGATCAGAAAACTCCATGGTAATTGCATGGTTGATTAACTCTATGGAGCCTGCAATAGGAAAGCCTTTCCTATTCCTACCGACAGCCAAGGAAGTGTGGGACTATGTCAAAGATACCTACTCTGACGTGGAGAATTTATCTCAGATCTTTGCACTTAAAACCCAGCTATAGCACAACAAGTAGGGAGATCGAGACCTGACCACATACTACAATGAGATGTTGACATTGTGGCAAAGAACTTGATCTCTGTTATGAAGACAAATGGGACTGCCTTAAAGACAGTGCAAGACATTTGAAGAGGAAAGAAAATGACAGAGTCTACATGTTTCTTATAGGTGTAAATAGAGAGTTAGATGAGGTGAAGGGACGAATTTTGGGCCGTAAACCCCTTCCCAATATGAGGGAAGTCTTCTCAAAAGTCAGAAGAGAGGACGCACGACGCAACATTATGATGAAGAAACAAGATATTGTTTCTCATCAAGAGATGGAGAGCTCAGCCCTTGTATCTAGAGGACCAGAACTTGATGGGGATAAGAAGAACTCAAAAAAAATCATGGTGTGACCACTGCAGAAAACCATGGCATGCTCGTGAGACTTGCTGGAATCTGCTTGGTAAGCCACTAAATTGGAAGAAGAAGAAGGGGGAAAGTAGAGCATTTCAAGTCTTAAACGAAGTTCAAGGCCAGCAATCTTCTTTCGGAGAGCTTCCATTCACAAAGGAACAAATAGACACCCTGGTCAAACTTCTACAGCCCTTAAATTCATCTATAAAATCCCCTCCTTCCTACTCCTTAGCCCAATCTGGTAACTATCTACATGCTGCCCTTGTTAGTGTCAATTTCCCTAGTTCCTGGATTATAGATTCTGGTGCTACAGACCACATGACTGGGTCTGCAAACCTATTTTGGTTTATATAGTCCCTGCGCAGGAAATAAAAAAAATTAAAATAGCAGATGGTTCTCTTTCTGCTATTGCAGGGAAAAGGTTCTATTTTCCTATCTCCTTCCATTACTCTTCATGATGTTCTCCATGTCCCAAATCTGTCTTGTAATCTTTTATCCATAAGTAAGTTCATTCACGATCATAACTACGAAGTTCATGTATTCTCATCTCATTGTGAGGTTCAGGACTTAGCCTCGGGGAGGATGATTGGCAGTGCTAAAAAGCAAGGAGGCCTTTATTTTTTTTTAAGATGGATCTGACTTAGGGGGGACAAGCTCCAAGCACTTGTTTCAATTCTATTTCTACTTCTAATAATAGTGATGTCATGCTATGGCATTTGAGGCTAGGACATCCAAGTTTTCATTATTTAAAAGTTCTGTTTTGTTTTTAATTTTTTATTTTATTTTATCATAATCACAACAGTAATCATGGGAAACTTGAACCATGAGCTAGGAAATGTGTTTTTGTTGGTTACTCACTGACTCGAAAGGGGTACAAGTGTTTTGATCCAATTTCAAAAATTTTTTTTTATTACTATGGATGTAACCTTTTTTGAAACACAAATATATTTTGGACTTCATCCTCAGAGGGAGACTGAGAAAGGAGATGAAGAATTTAAAAGTACTCTTCAGATTGAGCTTCCAATTTTGGATTCTATTCCAACTCAGTTAGTGATTCCTAATGATCAAGGTGATGTTGAAAAATCAGTCTTAGAACCTGTAATAATTACAGATTTGGAAACAAACACTTCTGAAGTAGAAAACTTGGATAATGTTCCCTTAAAGCCATTACAAGACAGATTTGAAACAGAAAACAAAGATGTGTGAGAAACCAAGTGAAAAAGAAGAGGAGCTACGTGTCTTCACAAGAAAGAAATATTTTCCAGAAAAAGAAGTCCTTTCGCTGAAACAATGCCAAAAGTCCAATCCGGAAAAAGAACTAAACTCCATCAAGTCTTCAGGTAAAATTTCTGCTACTTCTAATGATTCTGAATCTGAGTCCAAAAATATTTAATCCTTAGATCTTCCAATTGCTTGTAGGAAAGGTGTCTGAAGTCTGAACTTGTACTAGCCATCCTATTTCCAAATTTGTGTCATATGAAAAATTGTCACCATCATTTCATTCCTTCACCTCACAGCTATCTAGTGTGGAAATTTCAAAAAACATACAGGATGCCTTAAATGTTCCAGAGTGGAAGGAAGCTGTCCTTGAGGAGATGAAGGCCCTAGACAAGAATAAGACTTAGGATATAGTTGACTTGCCCAAAGGAAAAAGAACTGTGGGATGCAAATGGGTGTTTACAGTTAAGTATAATTCAGATGGAATTTTAGAAAGATATAAAGTGCAATTGGTAGCAAAAGGGTTTACTCAAACATATGGCATAGATTATTCTGAAACATTTCAACCATCGCCAAGCTCAATACTATCAGAGTTCTTTTATCTGTAGCTGCAAACTTAGATTGACCGTTACAACAATTAGATGTCAAGAATGCTTTCTTGAATGGAGACCTAGAAGAAGAAGTGTACATGGAATCTCCACCTAGCTTTGATAAGAGGTATGGTTCCAAGGTATGCAAACTGAAAAAATCCTTGTATGGACTCAAACAGTCACCTAGAGCATGGTTTGATAAATTTACTCAATCTGTAAAGAAACAAGGATATTCTCAAGGGCAAATTGATCATACTCTTTTTATGAAGTTCTCACCTACAGGAAGAGTTGCTGTCTTGATAGTTTATGTAGATGACATTATACATACAGGAGATGATGTTGATGAGATGGAGAGATTGAAGAAATGCTTAGCATTAGAATTTGAAATTAAAGATTTGGGACCTTTTTAGATATTTCCTTGGCATGGAGGTGGCTTGAACAAAGAAGGGAATTGTGGTCTCACAAAGGAAATATATACTTGACCTGTTGAAGGAGATAGGGATGAGTGGCCTGTACAGGACCTGCTGAAACACCAATGGAGGCAAATCAAAGAACTTGGAGATGGTGAAAAGAGGGTTTCGGTTGACACTACAAGGTACTAGAAATTAGTTGGTAAGTTGATTCATCTTTCTCACACTCGACCAAACATAGCATATGTAGTTAGTCTGGTCAGTCAATTCATGCATTCTCCTTATGAGGAACACCTTGAAGCTGTCCATTGAATCTTGAGGTATTTGGAAAGTACTCCGGGGAAAGGTTTATTCTTCAAGAAAAATGAACAAAGAGGGATGGAAGTCTATACTGATGCTGACTGGGCAGGATCTGTAATTGATAGGAAATCAACCTCTGGTTATTGTACTGATGTTTGGGGTAATCTTGTTACTTGGAGAAGCAAAAAACCGAATGTAGTAGCAAGAAGTAGTGCAGAGGCAGAGTTCCGAGCAATGGCACGTGGAATTTGTGAAGTACTATGGCTGAAACGAGTTATGAAGGAAATAAAAAGGGCAGTTGAAGGACCTATGAAGCTATATTGTGATAACAAAGCTGCAATCAGCATTGCTCATAATCCAGTACAGCATGACCGAACTAAGCATGTAGAAATTGGCAGACACTTCATAAAGGAAAAGTTAGAAGCATGAGTGATTTGCATGCCTTTCGTTCCTACAGCTCAACAAACTGCTGACATCCTGACTAAAGGACTCTCAAGACCACATTCTGAATTTTTGATAAGTAAGTTGGACATAATTGATATCTATACACCAACTTGAGGGGGAGTGATGAAAGTTAGAGGTTATTTAGTTAGGATTAGGATAAGTTTGTTTTGTTATCTATTTTTATTTAGTTAGGATAAGGATAAGTTTGTTCTATTTTGTTATCTATTTTTGCTGTTTTTCATAATAATATGAGGAGCTGAGATATTTTTGGAAAAATCTTATCTCCTCTTTCTTTTTTCTCTGTCTATATATTTGTAATCATTTTTCTGCTAAAATATATAAAAAAACACTATGCTCTTCTCCCTACTTTCTATAATAAGCATATAATTTTTTACATTTCAGCAATATAAATATTGCTTCTTTACTTTTTATATTAATCGACAGCCACAAGTGTCATCTGCTAGTGTAAATCTAACAACAGAGACAGCAATAGTTTGGCCAGTATCTGAAGCAAAAACTGCACCAAATTGGCAAAAGCAACTAGGGGAGGCACTGGCAGAGCATTTAACTAGCTGTGGTTTCAATTCTAGCCTTCGAGGTATAGTTTCATGATCATCAACATATTTATCATGTCATTCAGTATTCTCACAAATTACAATATTCATCATGTCAATGTTTCTAATGCTACTATATTTGTTTTATAAAATTTGATGCGAAACAGAATAAAGGGAAAGGTGTTGAAGCATGTGACAATGATATAAGTTTGATTGTGTTTTAAAATTTATTGTATCATGGAAGGCTACAAAAAATGGTATAAGACAAACTTCTTTTTCTGAGCAAAACCATGGAGACATACTAAGATGTTCCCATACAACCACCTCCAATCCAATATGTTGGGGAAGGGGGGGGGGGGGGAAAGAATATTGTGGAGAGTCTGTGGCCTATCGCCAAAACGAGTAAACAAGACGGAAAAACTGTTTGCAAACAACCAAGAGCTTTGGTTTTCTAGTCATTTGACCCCTTCTCATCTATAATATACTTGCATTCAGGTCTCCTAATATACCACTCAATATGCCACCTTTGGTGATATGGTTTACTTCATGACTAGTGGCTTTTGCTTTTATTATATTGCTACCTGCATAATTCTCATAAAAGTTGTATGCTTGGTTGGTTGTTTTTCTTTTCAATTATTTTTTATTACGTTATTTGTTCACACCTATACCCATCCCATCTTTGTAATGTCCTTACTCCTTGTCATGTCTGTTAACTCATACTATAAGAAATAATTAAAATATTAAGGGGCACTAGAATGTGGATCTATGAGTTAAAACTCAAGTTTATATTACTGTTAGAATTGTTAACATAATTGCTTGATTGTTGGCCATAGTGCAATTATATTATTATAAATTTCTTTGGAATTCTTGACATGTTTGGTTGTAAAATTTTGTTTAAACTTTCAAGAGATTTTCTGTTGGCAATATAAATTGCTTTTAAGTTGAGATTTTACCAATATTTTATTGTAATGTATGTTTGGACACTTGGCTTGCTTGCTTTGATCTATGTATCTCTGGGCTAAATAGTAATTTGTTAGACATATGATAGGCACCCCTCACACGGGTGCATGCTAGGAAAATAGGAAGGGGGCAGCAGAGAATTGTTCAGGACTGTGTGCGAAATGTGAAAAGGTAGGAAATGTGAAAAAGGGATGAACCTTGTAACAAACTGCCAATGTGGCAGGTGTGGGGGAGGGAAAAGAGGAAGTCTGTTAGAATAAATAGGGGGAGAGGGGAAGGAGAGAGGTAAGACAGAATTGAGTAAAGAGGACAGGTGTTTTGGGAGGAAGCTAGCCCCTCGAAGAGCTAGCCTATTTTCCTATAATTTTCTGTTTCTGTCTCTGTAATTCTGGGTTTGATTCTCAGCTTTCTATAATAGAAGAGATGGTACCTATCAATTGGTATCAGAGCTCCCAATCCAAGAGCTGTGGGTATTGAACAATGGTTCCAGAATTTGAAGGGGAGAATGCCAATTGGTGGTTGATCTGCACTGAGCAACACTTCTGCTGGAAGGGGACACTGGAGAGGGAGAAGTTGTCGGATGCAGTGAAGGCTTTGAGAGGACGTGCTCTAAATTGGTGGTATTGGTGGGATGTCCGTAATCCCAACGCAACTTGGGTAACTTTCATTGAGGCTTTGATCAAGAGGTTTTAGCCTGAATATGATTTGGAATAGCCGGTCTGGGTTTGGGATGATGAATCGGAGACGACGGAGGATACTGAAATGATGGTTGTTGTGAAGGATGAGGAGACAATCGCAACAGGGGTGGAGGCTATGGTGGAGACGACAATTATGGAGGAGGATTCATGTGCAGTGGTAGAACAGAGAGAGAAATGGGCTGTGGTGACCACAGTGGGAGGCGTCTTGACCGGTCCAGCCAACCCACCACCATCGCTTGAATCACCGAACTCAGATTCGTCCATGGAGGCGGCTTTGGTCACCTGCTGCGACTGGGATCTAGGTCTCACGCATGCCAACCAAGCCTCCATTGCCAAAACCGCCAAAACCAGATCCTCGAATGGCGGCCAATGGGACGTCGGCGGCTAAGAAGTTGGTAGACATGGTTGTAGCACCACAATTGCACACCAGTAGCATCGCGCATGGGAAGGAGAAGGCAGCTAGGGCATAATGGGAATTTTCAGATTTGGGTCTAGTTTCTAACCTAATGGGCTAGGCCCAAGACATGAAAGAAGACAACTGGGTCTCTGAAAAAGGGAGACCTCATTCTGGAATTAATGGCTTTCGTGTAGAAAGCACCTAGCTCACTTGGATGCTTGAGAAGGGAGAGAGTGGAAGTGGGCTAAAAGATGGACAGCGTTCAGAAATTAAAGGGTCTTATCCAAACCTAATGAACCTAGCCCAATTGATTAGAGAGGAAGATGGGGCTAAAGGTAAAGTAGGAATAGACTTGGGTACCAAAAGTGGGCTTAATTTTATAGTATACCAGCCTAACAGCACCACAAAAATACACTGGGATCTGCAGCCCAAATCACAAACTAGTCAGATGCACAATGCAAGGGCGTGCGGTGCAGCTCTTGGAGCCGTTGAAGAAGTTCTGGTAGTTTTGAGCTTTGATTGGCTAGATCTTAGAGGCACGATGAGAGCTTGTGGGGAGACTAAATTTGAGAATTTAGATTCTGCCCTTGTTATGGGTTTACAGAGCCCGTTTTCCATTTTTTACAAAGCCCACCACGTGAATGTGAGGTGGAGCTTTCCAATTGATTTGGGTGGGGTAACAGAGGAAAGGGTTTTGGGGTTACAGCAAGGCATGGGAGGCAGCGCAAATGATAGTTATCAGGTGTCAGGAAAACTTTTAGAATTGAAGACTACCATTGATGTTGGGTTGCGGCACTGGAGTACTCTGCTGCAGGCAATTGGATATCACTATGAGCAGTGGAGCCTTCAATTGAAGGAAAAATCTATTTTTCATACCCTAAATATTCTTAGCCTCCAGTTTCCTTCATTAGAAACGATGAAGAACCTGGGAGCAGCTGGTTTAGTTATCCAGAAACTCCTACCAAAGGACTGGTACCATGATCGCACCATTAAGGACTATAAAGGGCATCGAGAAATTATCGTTGGCCATTCTGATTTTGGTAAGAAATTTGGGTGCTTTACTGCTGTTTGGGAATTTTACAAAGCTCAAGCGGATGTTAGGGCTACTTGCAATGATTATGGCAATAAGGGTACTCTGTTTCATAACATCGGAGGGAGTATGGGACGTGGGTACATTGAGTCTACAATCCATGCTAGAGTAGAGAGGTACATTGAGTCTACAAACCCATTACAGAAATGGATACACTCTCCATTACAAGTTCAGGTTGTCTATGATAGCACTGCTGTGGAAGGTTTGATTAGCTACTGTTTTGGTCATGCTCCATTTCAGTCCAGCAGCAATAATCGTGATTACATAAGTGTTGATGCTGATAAATCTTTTCAGATAGGTGAGGCAATCAAAACAAAAAGTGGTTACTTCCTTGGGGTTCTCATTTTGGGCAAGAAGCCTACAGCAGATGGCCGACTAATAATACTTGCTGCTGGCCAACTAATGCCTGTAGCAGCTGAAGGCAGCAACTCATCTGGGAGTGCAAACTTGCCTTGGGAACTTGGTAATGGATGTGAAAATGACAGCTCAGGTAGCACCACAACTAATGGTAGTATCACAGTTTTTTTGGCTGACGAGCTTACCGTGGTCAATTGGTCGTTATGCTTCAAGCAATGGGATCCCGGTGGAAGTTTCTTCCAGCTGCTACAAGACCCTTACCCTCACCTTCACCTTGAGGACAAGGTGAATCTTTTGGGGGGGAGTATGTTTAGAGATATCATAGGCACCCCTTCACACGGGTGCATGCTAGGAAAATAGGAAGGGGCAGCAGAAGAATTGGTTAGGACTGTGTGGGAAATGTGAAAAGGTAGGAAATGTGAAAAAGGGATGAACCTTGTAACAACCTGCCAACGTGGCAGGTGTGGGGGAGGGAAGAGAGGAAGTCTGTTAGAAATAAATAGGGGAGAGGGGAAGGAGAGGTAAGAAAGAATTGAGTAAAGAGGACATGTGTTTTGGGAGGAAGATAGCCCCTTGAAGAGCTAGCCTAGTTTTCTATAATTTTCTATTTCTGTCTCTGTAATTCTGGGTTTGATTCTCAGCTTTCTATAATAGAAGAGCCGGTACCTATCATAATTCAAGTATTAATAAAAGCAGTAAATAATGGCAATATCTGTATTAGTTGGGCCTTTCATTGTTGAATGTGGATTGGTTCCTTTTTTCTGGCATAATGTATTTCACTTATTATTTGTGAACAACCATTCTGAATTAGGGGTTCATACCTTGTTTTGTGCTTATAAGTATAAACTCTTCAATCTTATCCATTTCTATGTTTCAGATTCTCACCATCTGTAAAGATTAACTGTAACTATTTGAGTCCTTGTATATATTAGTGGTAAAGGTTCATATGCACTTTAAGGACTGAAGTTGAAACTAGGTTTTTGGTTGGACATTGTTAAATTGGGAGGATAAATGATTGGCAGCTGATTTTCCTACCAGGCTTCAATTGGGAACAATATAAACAAGACTCTTTCTTAAATATAAATCTTAAGCATAGTAGTACCTTTGAATTGTCAAATAGATGTAAAATTTGATATTCGACTCATTTACTCCTCCGGTTGTCCACTTAGCAGTCATTACTTAGAACGAGATTAGATGTTACCATATGTTGTAGAGTTCATTTGATTTACATGAAGCTTGGTGGGTTAAGTGGCAGGTGAGGAAGATAGCCACTGAAGGACTTATTTCACCATATAAAAAGCAAAGGAGTGGTTGTCTGGAGTCAATGGTATGTCCTCAATTCATGAGGTTCTAAGTTTCACCATAATACCTTTTGTATGACTAAACTGTTTTCAAATCTTATATCCACCATTTATAGATCTATAGGATAGATTAAAAACCATTATTGATGTTATAATTTCTCCCTTCAGTAGGTGAGTCTGCAGCTTCATGTGGTTGGTATTGGAGAGCCATGCCTGTGTATATTTATATACATAGGTCAGCTAATTACAATCCCTAAATCAAAGGTTACAATCCCTAAATCAAAGGCAACAAATCAGAAATACAATCAAATCATATCCTACAAATCCTAATTACTAAATAACTACAGATTATGCAAATCAGATAATATCAACAGAATATCAACACTCCCCCTCAAGCTGGTGCATATATGTCATATGCATCAAGCTTGTTACATATATATGTTACCCTCGGGCCCCGAAGAGACTTGGTGAAAATATCAGCTAGTTGATCACTAGAATTCACAAATGAGGTAGTTATTTCTCCGGAGAGGATCTTTTCACGAATAAAATGGCAATCAATTTCTATATGTTTAGTTTCGCTCATGAAAGACTGGGTTGGAGGCAATGTGCATAGCTGCTTGATTATCACAAATGAGTTTCATGGGCCCTATTTTGCAAAACTTTAATTCTTGAATCAGTTGTTTCAACCATATAAGTTCACATGTAGTGAGTGCCATGGCTCGATATTCTGCTTCTGCACTTGATCTAGCAACTACATTCTGCTTTTTACTTTTCCATGAGACGAGATTGCCTCCAATGAGAACACAATACCCAGAAGTCGACCGTCTGTCACTAGGAGATCCTGCCCAATCTGCATCTGTATATGCAACAATGTCTGTATGGCCTCTATTCTCATAGATCAACCCCTTTCCAGGAGAACTTTTAATATATCTCAAAATTCGAATTACTGCATCCCAATGGTTGTCACAGGGAGAGTTAAGAAATTGACTCACAACACTAACTGCAAAAGATATATCTGGTCTAGTTATGGTGAGATAGTTTAATTTTTCCACCAGTCTTCGATACCTTCCCGGGTCTGAATAAGGCTCCCCCTGATCCGGTAGAAGTTTAACATTCGGATCCATAGGAGTATCAATTGGTTTACAATCTAGCATTCCAGTTTCTTCTAAAATATCAAGGGCATACTTCCTCTGAGAGATAGCAATGCCTGTTTTTGATTGAGCCACTTCAATCCCGAGGAAGTACCGCAATCGGCCCAAGTCCTTAGTTTGGAAGTGTTGAAACATGTGTTGTTTTTAGGCCCCTGATGCCATCATGATCATCTCCTGTAATGACAATATCATCTACATAAACCACAAGATAGATGCCTTGATTAGAAGATGAGTGTTTATAAAACACAGAATGATCTGCTTCACTACGAACCATGCCAAACTCCTGTATGACTTTACTAAATCTTCCGAACCATGCCCGTGGAGACTGTTTAAGGCCATATAGAGATTTGTGTAACCTGCAGACAAGACTCGACTCCCCCTGAGCAACAAACCCAGGTGGTTGCTCCATATAAACTTCCTCCTCCAGGTTACCATGTAGAAATGCAATTCTCGATATCCAATTGATAGAGAGGCCAATGGTTCATGGCAGCCATCGATAAGAATAGACGAACAGAAGCTATTTTAGCAACAGGAGAGAATGTATCTCCATAATCAAGGCCAAATATTTGAGTATAGCCCTTAGCCACAAGGCGTGCTTTCAAACGGTCCACCTGTCCATCAGGGCCTACCTTGACAGTAAAGACCCATCGACAACCAACTACAGATTTCCCGGGAGGGGAAGGAACAAGAGCCCATGTATGATTGGAATCCAAAGCTGCCATCTCGTCAATCATGGCCTGACGCCATCCTGGATGGGAAAGTGCTTCCTGGACAGTTTTAGGAATGGAAATGGACGACAAGGCAGAGACAAATGTATAATGGGATAAAGATAAACGATGATAGCTCAGGAAATTATAAATAGGATGAGGATTACGAGTAGAACGCATACCTTTACGAAGTGCAATGGGCAAGTCAAGAAAAGCTTCAGATAGGCCCTGAGCAGGTGGAGACGCTGGAGCAGGAGATGAATCGCCCGAGTCTGGGGTGAGAATAGCCTCTGGAATCACAGGACGAGGTCGACGCTGAAAAGTGATAAACGGTTGCGGTGAAGGATGTGCCTGCGGACTAGGAGGTGCGGGCACCTGTGAAACTGGAGGATCAGAAATAGGTAAATTAAGACAGGGAATTGGTAGGAGCTGAGAGATGGAGTTAGGCTCGACTGGTGAGGTGAAGTAAGGAGTGTCCTCAAAGAAGGTTACATCTGCAGAGATGTAAAAACGATTTGTAGAAGGAGAGTAACATCGATAGCCTTTCTGTACTCGAGAATAACCAAGGAAAATGCACTTGATAGAACGAGCAGACAATTTATCAATACCGGGAGTAAGATCATGCACAAAACAAGTAGAACCAAAAACACGAGGGGAGACAGTATAAAGATGGTCATTAGGAAACAAAAGAGAGTGGGGAACTTCATTATGTAAAACAGAGGAGGGCATGCGATTGATTAAATAACCAGCGGTAAGAACAGCATCACCCCAAAATTTTAAGGGTGCATTAGCATGCAATAAAAGAGTTCTAGCAGTCTCAATAATATGACGATGTTTTCGTTCGGCTATGCCATTTTGTTGTGGAGTGTGCGGACAAGTTGACTGATGAAGCATGCCATGAGATGCCATAAAGGAATTGAAAGGAACAGAAAAATATTCTTTTGCATTATCACTGCGCAATATGCGAATAGAGTGCCCAAACTGGGTTTGAATTTCATTGCAAAATTTTTGAAAGATAGTGAATAACTCTGAACGATCTTTCATCAAAAATATCCAAGTACATCTAGAAAAATCATCAATGAAAGTAACAAAGTACCTATACCCCAGAATAGAAATGACACGACTAGGACCCCAAACATCAGTATGAACAATATCAAAAGGTGACTTTGCTCGATTATTGATTTTGTTTGGAAAGGATGCACGGACATGTTTTCCAAGCTGACACGACTCACACTCTAAAGACTGCAAATGAGAGAGATGGGGAACCATCTTCTTTAGCTTGTTTAGACTTGGATGACCCAGACGACGATGAAGGAGACTAGGAGACTCGGTGGCAGTACATATGGTAGAGGATGGAGGCTGGAGATAATAAAGTCCACGCGATTCAGATCCTGCGCCAATCGTCTGTCCCGTACTCCGGTCCTGGATGAGAAAAGAGTCAGCAGTAAAGGTTATAGAGCAGTTAAGAGTGCGAGTCAGTTGACTAATAGAAATTAAATTAAAAGGGGCAGCCAGGAATAAGCATAACAGAATTCAAAGGTAAAGATGGAAGAGGTGTGGCTTGACCAATGCCGGTGGCTTATAGTCTTAGAACCATCAGCGAGAGTAATGTGGTGTGGTGTCTTGGGAGATGATAATTTTGATAAAAAGAGAAGGATTACCAGCTATGTGATCGGAAGCACCAGAATCCAAAATCCAGGATCCAACAGACGAAGAATGAGAGAGGCAAACTGTAGAATTACCAGTATGAGCTAAAGTGGCCGAAGATGAAGCTTGTTGGGCTGCTTTGAGTTGAAGATACTCCTTATACTCATTGTCTGATAGTATGGTCTGGTTATCAATCCCTGATTCAGTCTTATCAGCCGACTGAGATTGTGCCACATTAGCAGATTTTTCAGGGAAACCATGCAAGGAATAGCAACGGTCTTGAGTATGGCCCAAGCGTTTACAATAGGAACATTGAGGACGACCACCAGAACCACGACCACCTCTACCACCACCACGACCACGGCCACGACCACGACCGCGACTTTCACGGTCCGCAGAAACAAAAGCGGAAAACTCTGAACCTGTTTGGGAACCAATTCCAGACGCTGCATCGGGAGAAGGAACTCGCAACAATCGATTAATGAGATCCTCCACGGTAGGAATATTTGCATTTGTCAGGATTTGATTCCGAACAGATTCAAAAATCTTTATGAAGACCATGGAGAACAAAAACCATATACATGTTATCAAGCTTATCTAACATCTGCTGGAGGTTGTCACTGGTCAGTATCAACTTGATTTCTTCAATCGTGGACTGTGCTTTGTTCAGATATGAAGGCAGGTCATGATCTGTCATGTGGAGCGTTGCTAGATTATGAACAGAATCGTACAAACGTTGGACATCATTAGAATAGATGCTTCGAGCCTTTTTCCATATGTCATGACAAGTTTTATAGGGGCGAAAATGCACTAACAGTTTGGGATCAATGGACTGCCAAAGTAAGGATACCAACTGATAGTCAGTCTTCTTCCATTGGTCCCTCTCATCAGCAGGGATGTCCTCCGCCTTCTTAGTCAGATGCTCAGAGAGTCCCCGGACCTAAAAACCAAATATCAACAGCAGCATACCAGTCTAAATAGTTCTTACCCATTGAGTTTTTCTGACGTTATGGTGGGGCTGCCAGAAAAAGAAAAAGAAACAAGGCCCCTTTTGGAGGATTCAGAGGTGACACATGACAAATCAGATGCAGAAGCCATGACCCCAGAACAGAACTAGGTGGCACCGACGAGCTGAACAAAACCGGCGACGAGACGATCGGAGAATGGCGCGTGGCTTACACGCGCTGACAGAAGGTGGCGCAATCTGAACTTCTGACCCCCCGAACAGAACCAGGTGGCGCCGACGAGACGAACGGGACCGGCGGCGACGTGAACGGATGTCGGGAATTAGGCGCGTGAGCTACACGCGCCGGCAGCTATGGAGGCGTGTACGGGCGCGTGAATCGAGATCCGGTGACGGCGCTCAAGGATCTGGCCGGTCGGAGGTTTCTGAGATGGCCAGTACACTGTCTTGGTTGATCGTGGCGGAACAGTGGTTCCGACTTGGTTGAACAGCGGCGGAGCAGAAGCAGATCGGAACGCTGGCGGGTTCCGACTTGGTTGAACAGTGGAGGAACAGAAGCAGATCGGAACGCTGGCAGAATAGAAGCAGATCGGAACAGTGGCAGAACAAAAACAGATCGAACAGTGGCGGAAAAAGCAGATCGGAACAGTACCGAAAACGGCGGAACAGTACACTGGCCGGTACACAATACAGTATACTGACTGCAGAAGAAGAAGACGATGTTCCTGCCTTGACAGTGGCGGAACAATGACTGAACAAGGTTGGTTTCGACTTGAAACGCAAACCTAGAGAGACTAAGCAGAGACAGGACCGAGCCTGCTCTGATACCAACTTAAGAATGATTTATGAATTGCTTAAGGAAAAACCCTTAGCAGATGTATATTTATATACATAGGTCAGCTAATTACAATCCCTAAATCAAAGGTTACAATCCCTAAATCAAAGGCAACAAATCAGAAATACAATCAAATCATATCCTACAAATCCTAATTACTAATAACTACAGATTATGCAAATCAGATAATATCAACAGAATATCAACAAGGTTCATATGCACTTTAAGGACTGAAGTTGAAAACTAGGTTTTTGGTTGGACATTGTTAAATTGGGAGGATAAATGATTGGCAGCTGAATTTTCCTACCAGGCTTCAATTGGGAACAATATAAACAAGACTCTTTCTTAAATATAAATCTTTAAGCATAGTAGTACCTTTGAATTGTCAAATAGATGTAAAATTTGATATCGACTCGACTCATTTACTCCTCCGGTTGTCCACTTAGCAGTCATTACTTAGAACGAGATTAGATGTTACCATATGTTGTAGAGTTCATTTGATTTACATGAAGCTTGGTGGGTTAAGTGGCAGGTGAGGAAGATAGCCACTGAAGGACTTATTTCACCATATAAAAGCAAAGGAGTGGTTGTCTGGAGTCAATGGTATGTCCTCAATTCATGAGGTTCTAAGTTTCACCATAATACCTTTTGTATGACTAAACTGTTTTCAAATCTTATATCCACCATTTATAGATCTATAGGATAGATTAAAAACCATTATTGATGTTATAATTTCTCCCTTCAGTAGGTGAGTCTGCAGCTTCATGTGGTTGGTATTGGAGAGCCATGCCTGTGTTCAGGCGGTCCTGCATGTTGGAGAATTTGCAGATGTGCAATCTGAAATTAGCAATCCTTTAGTTATCAAGAATTTCGAGGACTCTTATTCATGTGAAGTTGGTTGTGTTTTGTGTGTATGATAGATGGGAATATCTAGTTGTGTACCCAATTAATGTTTACAGCTGGTGTATTTTATTCTTACCCACTATGATAAACATTCAATATCTTCTCCTTCGGAAGTTTGTGACCTGTATTGTTTATTTAATGACTTTTTTTTTATGTGGACCAAGTTGTACCTTCTGCAATTTGTAATCTCTTAATGTAGGCTAAGATGTCAAATTGTGTGCTGTCACATTTTATCTTTCGAATTTTCATAAATCCTTTTGTTTTGTTATACTTGATTATACATCTTAATCAGGGAACCAATTTCAAACTTCTGCAACGACAACTTACATGTTACTCATATTGAACCTTCTAGTCTTCGTGTTTTGCAACTTTTCTGTATAATCAGTTAGAGCAATCTAGCTTCCAGATTTGAATAACTTTATTACCATAATTTTACTCATTGAAGACATGTCTTGATATACATATATAAATTTTATTTATGTTGCCTGTTGCCTAACTGAGTTATGTAGGCAATAATTAGTCAAGAATCACAAGAATAGTTGAAGTAAATCTCCTTCTGCAATCGTTTGGTAAATCTCTGCTATCTCTGCTATGTATTAGACTTGTAGTGCGTGCAAAACTTTGGTCTGCCTAAACTAGCGCTTGGGAGTAAACAAGATGAGCCAGGATGAATTTCCTAAGGCTCCATGTCTTGCTGTTTTAGTGCTTATGCTACACTGAACTAATAACTAATATAAATGTATGCATAAATTACATCAGTATTTTTCATTTTATGTATTGTCTTCGTTGAATTTGAGGGTGCATTTACATACTGTATTGCATTATACAGATGTTCTCTGCCCAAGTTGGTCAGTGTTTGATAACCCTATTGTTTGGAGATGGCCATATGTCTGTTTCTCCTATTGGAATTTATGGTGGTTATAATTTGTAGCATTAGAATTTACATATTAGCTTATTACTCTCAGAGGATTGGGAAATTGCTCTATAAAATTACATGAAGTGCTTGAAAGATGTAGTTACAGATCATTGTTCTGCATTTGTTCCAAGTTTTCATTGTGTGGGGAACCAGAACCTTTATTATGGTTGTAACTACATTGTTCTCCTATGTTAATGTGTTTTTACTCTCACTGATTTCTCTTTATCATGTATGATGGAGATGGCAATGATTCAAGTTTTTCTCTGCCAACTGGTTTGAAGCTTTAAGTATATCCTTTTTAATTTATAGACCATACTGCCCTAATGCATGTTTGTCACCTCCTACTAGTGACCACTATGCAAACCAATTTAGCAAACAACTGGGAAGAATAGATTATATTGCAAAACATCTGTGATGGAAACCTGGTGTAAAGCCTCGTCTGTTGCTACAAGATGTTTTTGAATTACTTCTATTGTGCTTATTTTTGACCATTTGAGGCTACAGAACTATGGGGGAGGTGCATGCTTTGGGGAGGGGAGGGGGGTTGAGGATGGTGAAAAATTACTTATACTTCTTGACTGCAGCTCCACCTTATACTTGTTTACCTTCTAGCTCATTATTCCTCAGTATATAGTTGGAAGGTTCGTTCTTTCCACAAAACTTGGTGCCATGGAGGCCTCATTCAGATTCAGAATTTATTCTGCTGTTTGAGTGAATAAAATTTTGATAAAATGACAAACAAGGAAGAAATTCTCGGTAAAAATATTCAGTTTAGGAATAGTGGTTAATTAAGTCAATCAGAGGTTACTTATAAACCACTCTTTGAACATTGTTAACCAGTTGACTGGTTAATTTTCCTAAGCTGGAAATACTTGTACCAAAAACCTAAATTTCTTCTGGTAAAACTAGTTATAGCATTTCCATCTGATGCTTGTCATCTTAAAATTTTATCCCTTAGTTCAAGTTACAATTTTCTGAGTAATGAAATTCTTCTGCTAAGTTGAAGCTTAGGGCTTGCGTGGAGCTAAACCAACCAGCTTTCTCCATTGACGTGTTTGATTGCTTGACTATTTTGCTGTTTCTGGAAGTGCAGATTCAGCGAGAGACAGTTTCCTCCAAATTTTTGAAAGGAAGATGGAGGAAAGGCATAAACACTTAAGAGAAAGTGGTAAGCATCTCGTTACATCTTTTATTCATTAAACGTGGCAACAAGAGGCTACTTACGATGTTTCTGTGAGGTTCCCTGATGATTCTTCTGCTGTGACTCGTGAGGCTAATCGTTGTGCTTCTTTTCTTTTTGTCATGCTGTTCTAAGGTCGCGAGCTAGCTGTTTCTTGGGCTCTATGTGCTGTCTGTCTTGTTGGCCATTTCTCTCATTTCTTTGGAGCAAAGGCACCATGGATCCATGCATTTCATTCCACTGGGTTTCATCTATCCTTGTCCTTGTTTACGTTGCTTGGTCCTGGCCGCCAAATTATCTTTGATGGCTTAAAAAGCCTTCTTAAAAGGGCACCGAACATGAACACCTTAGTTGGTCTTGGGGCTTTATCATCATTTACTGTCAGTTCATTTGCTGCCTTGCTGCCAAAATTGGTAAAATGTCTTTCTGATGAAGTTTGTTATAACCAACCTGTAATTTTAAATTCATTTAGTTGCTGGATACATTTAGTAACTCGGTTACCTTTTAAAAAAATTAAGAAAACTCAAATTCCTTATGGATCCTGTGAAGGTAGTCTTAGTGCAACTGCAACTTGACATCATATATCTAATTTTTTCACATACATCAAAGTACATAAACTTCAACTGATGATAAATGTTTAAAAGGATGCTTGTAAAAAATAGATAAAATATATGGTAGAGGTCAAAGGAGGGATAACCCATATCATTGAATCCAAATCCTGAAACTCATCAAGTCCTCTGCAAATTTGTAAAAATAAGTAGTAATTGTGTTTGTCCGTGAAGCTTATCTAGGGATATGCTGAATTTTCAATAAATTGATCTTTCCTAGCATGCAATGAATGTTGATGATGTTTAAACTTACAAAAGTATAGCCACAATCATCACATTACTTTCTCTTTCTAATTTATGACTTTGGTGAAAAGAAAATAAAAAAAATAGTTTGTGCACATATGCATTATAAAAGTCACTCTACTCATAGGTGAAAACACAAAAAAATGAAGCTATGCATACATCTATTGATGCATCAATATTCTATAAAACCTAAAGGGGTGACTGTGTCTTTTATTGTCAGTCATTTAGTTATGACTTATACAATTATGTCAAATTTGAGTGCTACAGTAGCTACTTGCATGCTAACAATAGAAACTTAAAATAACAACTAGAATATGTCTGTGTGTGTGTTTGGTTTGGTTTAATTTAAATGATTTGGTCTGAATCCCAAAACCATGAGCCAAAATCATACAAATTTTTTTTTTTTTGGTAAACCGAACTAATCAGTGGTTTGGTTTGGTTTTCTGAACACCGCATGTCCATACACATAACAATGCATGATTAATAGATAGTCTCTTAGTCTCATTTAACATTACAATGGTGGATGCAGTTTTGGGTCAAAAATGGTGGATGTGACTTAGGCTGTATGCTTCTTTATCTACTTCAGTTGAATAGTGTTCTATTCATCTTATTCTCATATAAGTACAAGAAAACTTGTAATAGTTATCTTTATATTTCATGGAGCCCTCTCTCATTTTACAAATAAGAATGGAGGCCAACTGTTGGGTAGATGCTCATTGTGTGCTTGCATGTGGAGTATATTTGTTTCCTTGAAAATATCAACTAGGCGTGCAATAGGAATTTAATATAAGTTTTGTGTTTAATGGCATTTTTTATGCAGGGTTGGAAGGCTTTCTTTGAGGAACCAATTATGCTCATTGCATTTGTCTTGTTAGGAAGGAATCTTGAACAAAGAGCTAAAATTAAAGCAACCGGTGATATGACTGGACTTCTTAGTATATTGCCATCAAAAGCTCGCCTTCTATTTAACAATGGGGAAACAGAGTTTGGCTCAATTGTTGAAGTTCCTTCTGACAGTCTTTCTGTTGGAGACCAAATTCTTGTGCTACCTGGCGTAAGTAATATAGAATCTACATTTTATTGGATACAACCCTGTAGCTCCTTCACCTTTTTTTGGTATCTGAAGAAGTTTCGATTGTGTATTCTTTCAGAGGCTGACTTTTTAGTGTATCTTGAGGTGATAAAATTATCAAATGAAATATGAAAGAAAAAGAAATAAAATAATAGTGATATGCTTTATGTCCACAAGTAGGGGAAGGCGGGAAAGAGGGACTATCCATCTAATTTCTTTGCTTCCAAATTCCTAAGAATGGAAGTAGCTTTTATATCCATAAAATCCGGTGGATGGTATTCGGGATAAGTTAAAATGCATAGCAAGTATGGTGCTGTTTGTGCTGTTTTGCTAATAATGGTGTAAAGTTTGAACACATTCTGCTTAAATTTTAATAAGGGACTGATAGACACCTGTATGTTAGGAAGAATAGAATAAAGTAATGTTAGCTTTGTAACACTGGATCAATTCAGTATTACAGGTATTAACTAATTTTAATTGTTTGGAAGAGGATACTTATATATAAGAAACAAGTTAGTTGTGAGAGAGGGATGAGAAAGAATTTGTAAAGGATTAGAGTTGAAAAGTCCAAGATCTCTCGAATGTCTGGAGTTCGTAGTTTGTTTCTTTTCTTGTAAGAAATCACTCTTTACACGTTCGTTCTGCAATCCCATTAACAGTAGAATAGATTGGAGGAATAAAATTGTCCATTTTCTTTGTGATAATCTGAACAGTGATATCAACTCGTATCAGAGCTCCCATCCAGGGAGTATTTCATGGTGCGGAGAATGGAGGCACGGTTGGAGTCTTCAGAGAGAAGCTTCAAAGAATGGAGGAGACAATGTGAGAAAAAGGAGAAAGAACTCCAAGAAGCAAGTAGAGAGCTGCAAGATAGTTGTGGAAAATCAAGATTCCCTTGTTTTCGGAGAAAGACGATTGTGGGTCGATAGATAGAGTTGAGGAACCAGAAGTCTTGAAACGCAGTAGAAGAAACAGACCTACAAGATTTGACTAGGAAAGAAGATAGAACTGAAAAAGAAAATGGAGATTGAGAAA